>CM076658.1:17361449-17543314 GCA_038496675.1 Rachycentron canadum
ATATATATATATATATATATATATATATATATATATATATATATATATATATATTAATTGTTACATAGTGACATTGAATAACATTTACAATATGCTATGCCGAAAGGCTAGTCGCTGTTTACTCCAGCATCAGTGTATGTGCTCTAAGCTCAGACTGTTTACAAAGACGCATTTTTACAAATTGGTTTATAATTTTATCATACCTGAGTCAAAGTTGTCCACCCCAAGAAAGGAATATGGTCTCCTTGAATCACAAACAATGAGTATATCTGTGGACCCCGCTGGCTGCCGCCTGGCATTAAATAAGAATGAAAAAAAAGAAAAGGGCTTTGTCTCTCCTTTTGAGATTCAGCCTGTGTGTGCTCTGTTCTCATGTGGGTAGCTGGTCTGGTCCTTTTCAGTTTTGTTTGTTTTTTCTCTTTTTGGAATGGGTAAGTCCCAGGTAAGTATTCTATGCATCTGCATAGATTTATTCTATTAAATTCAGCAGGTTTAAAGGTGAATAGCTTCATTAAATTGCAGATGATTCACAAAAGCTGCCTCTTTCATTGGGTCCGCGGGTTGATGTTTGGTCTCTCATACTATTCTCTTTAATTTGACATCACATTTTCTTTTCTGTAAATATCAAGTAGGCAACCACTCACAGTTAATAAAAGCCTATGTGTCACCTCTTCAGGTCCCTGCACCATCAGTTTTTATGCTTTTAAATCTTACTGTTGTGTTGTTATTTCTACCTTTGTGAGTAAGTACTGTATATCATAGCCAAACTATAGATGTTGCTGTTTTTGACCAGAATATATTAAAACAACAATATAGACAATGGATAATGTTATGCAAACACAGTTGGATTCAGCCTTAACTTGGACCAAATGCAACTGTGCTTGTTACATTGATTGGAGCTCAGGATAAGAAGGGATTACATCTCTGGGGGAATCCTGAATTGATTTTAGTCTTCATTGTGAGTGTTGGTAATGATTGAAAACTTTAAGTTTGTCTGTAAAATAGAATTTAGGGAGTTTACTAATTTTAATCGAAAAAGTTTTACAAAGCCATTTGATATATATATGAACATATAAATACACATCCATGTTACTTTTTGTCAATCTCTGAATTTAAAATTGAAATGAATAAGCCCTAGTATAAATCCACATAAGCAGGAGGTGAGGTTGAGAAAATATTAGACAGGAGTGAGCTGTTTGTTTCCCATTTCCATCTATTTCACATCAGTCAGTTATTTGTTTTGTTTTGAAAAACATAAGCACAATCTTTCCATGTCCTCAACCACAAACTAGAAGTATTAACAATATAACAATTACCTGATATATTGAAGAAGAATGATGTGCAGTGAGAATCTGAGCATATTTGCATAATCAACTTCCCATGTCAAAAGATTAATTTGTTTGCAGTTTACAAATATCTATATACACTATATGCATCCAGTGGTTATATTTAGGATTTCTGAGGAGGGGGAGTCCTTAAAAAAAAAAAAAAAAAGTGTGATTGAAGGGGACGGAGCTCAGCTCTGCTTGGGTGCGTTTTGGACGTGAGGTTGATGGAGCTCAGCTGGAGGAAGACTCTGGCCCAATTTAATCCCTGATTACATTTACAGTAAAGAAACTTTGAAAAAAATTTTTGTTTGTTTTGCCGCTCTTTAAAATTAGTTTCCTCTTTAAACAAATATACACTTTTAGGTGAATGAATCAAATTGAGTCACAAATATGAAACAATTGAAGAGAACGAAGTCATAAACAAATTGTTAAAGCTGCAGTAATCTGTTTTGACCATTAGGGAGCAGTAGCACTCCAAACAAGCTGACGGATACACTGAACGAACATATCACTTCATAAATTTGATATGGGTAATACATGAGGAAACATTTGCCTTTTTAGCCACCCAGCAGTCACCATTGCTATCATATTTCTGCTCATGCAGCAAGTGCCAAAAGCCACTGTCCTTTTAACAATGTTTTGGTCTCCACCAACTTAATCCTTTTAGTCAATAGATGCTTGACTCCATCGTTGAGTTTGTGACTTTGTCTGATCTTTGTTGTTAGGTAGGTAGTCAAGACAAAGTTTTTCAAAGGGGTATTTTTCCTGAAAACAGTTGCCTGTAAGGCTAAAAAGCTGTAGGTAAAGGAGAGGATACAGGAACTGATGGGGAGGGAGGGGAGCTGAAATACAACATAGCTCATGCTGCACTCAGACAGGGAAGTGCTTACTTGGCCTACGTAAAGCTATTCCATAACCAATTTTTAGTCATTTGATGTCACCATGGAGAAGTTCTTTGATCAGAATTTTTTTGGATTTCACTCTCTGTGAACGCTCTGATGCTGTGAACCACATGTGAATTATACATCATGAATGGTGCAAAGAACCCATACTATACCACTGAACAGATGGTGGTTGGAATGCAAAATGTTGTAATGTTTAGGCCGAAGACAGGGAAGAAGCTGGAAGTTAATTGTTGTAATCATGTGTATAAATCACCTGTGTGATTACACCCACACACAGGGCTATTAGTACACATGGAGTACCTCAAGGTTCAATTTAGGTACTTCTTCTGTTCAATCTCTATCTGCTACCTAGAGGTCAAATTATGCATAAAAACAAAATCACTTAATACAACTATGCAGATAAAAGTTATTTTGACAGAGCGCAAAAAGTGACAATGCTGCTATTGACTCACTGCATCTATGCCTTGACCATATTATTGCATGGACGTGCCAAAATTTGCTTCAATTAATCAAAGAGAAAACTGAGGAAACTGCCTCTGGTGCTCAAGAAATAAGGCTTAAAGTTGCTGCACATTTCTACTCCCGTCCTTTGAAGCAAAAAAACTAAGTCAGAAATCCTGGTGTGATTATTGACTGAAATTAATCTTTTACAAAATAAGGCCATTATCATCATGATAAACATAGCTAGAATGAGAGAATATATATATCTTAAGATTTAGAGAAACTAATTAAACTACGAGGTTAGACTACTGTCATTCTTATATCTGGGTTTTCTAAAAAAGCACCTAGGCAGCTACAGCTCATTCACAATGCTGCATGAATGAAGTCCAAGAAAGCTGAACATACAGTATTACACCATTTCTCTGATCTCTGCGCTGTAAACTAGTCTTTAAAATGGACTTTAAAATATTGTTTCTGAGTTTATAAGGGACCATTCTTTTAACCATTCGTGGGATCAAAACAAAATTGACAAGTCTGTGTACTTTTAAAAACAGGGCAAACACTTTTATCTTCCACTCTGCTCTGTGTCCTGGTAATTTTTTTTTTTTTAAACAATTTTTATATAAATTACCTCTATGTTACCTCTATAATATGCCTATAAATAAACCCGCCTTGTCTTGCCTTTTAAGCAGCATATTTGATATGATAAATCTTAATAGGAAATAAACAAATATAATAACTCTAACTCTAAACTATTCCCTTTAATTTCTTGCTTATGCTGTTCCAGTTGGTTTTGCGTTATGGACACAGAACTGTTGCTGTAAATTTTAAATTGCAAGGGCCTCTGAGGTAGAGAGTTAGCCCCTTAAGCTGCTCAGGAGACTCTTGCTGTAGTGACTCATTGCATGTAAGTGATTGAAAGAGCTTTCTTTATGCATAAATTCAAATTTTAACCCATTATGTTAGTGTTCTTAATGAACTTACACAGCCTTATACACACACACACACACACATATATATATATATATATGTATGTGTGTATAATGGATAAACAAAGACAAATTGGAGCCAGTGGAGTTGCACCATGACACTTCTCATATATGAATAGGCAGCTAGGCAGCAGCAATTTTAGGCACAAGCAGCCACAGCAATTACCCAGAGCAGCAAGTGGGGGCTGGGTGGCAGTCATGGTAGTATGTGAGCACAGTAGAACAACAACAATTTGTGCTGTCCTACATGCTCTCCACTCTCTCTGAAAAAAATACCTGCTGTAAAGATGGACATAGCGTTTTTATTAATCTTGAGAAACCACGTATTTCACATACATGGTCACACGAAAGGGATTCCACTAAAGTTTATTCAAACAAGATACGTGTATCCTTAATGTGAGAAAAAGAGAGAATGATAATGATGATGATGATTATGATTGGTCCTTTTTGTGTAAACTTCACAGACATCACCATCAAGGACATGCACATATATTCTCATTGTGTGCATCTGCTATGAAGCATAGAATTTAGCAGAGTTGGCTTTTGTTCCTTTTTTTTTTTTTTCAAAAAGAGTATGCAAACAACATTTATCCCCTGATAAAATGAGTCAGGCATTATCTGGCTAAAAAACAAACAATGAGCAGGTAATTCTCTTTGCACTCCCTGCATCCAAACATAAAACCAACAAAGGAAGAAATTACCTGTCCACAAGCCACACACAACCCTCCTGTACCCATTACTGCTGTGGCATGTTATTCCTTGTCTGGAATGGACACTTTCATTTCCTATCACTTTGTTTACTCATTCTATCAGTGGGGTACATGTTTAGTATTCCAACTTGATTTTGCCCTCATTCTTTAGAAACACATGCAATCAAAGAGTTACAGTATTTTTTCCAGGTCTTCAGCAAAATGTTGAAGTGGTCTTGGTTCACTGTAAATTATTTTGTTTTTGAGCTGAAAATCAAAGATCAAGGGAAGGATAAAGGATAAATTCAACACTTGAAATCAATCCCCTTATGAGAAATAACAAGTTTAAATGTTTAGCTGCCAATAAAATTAAGTGAATGTGCTTTGCAACTTGTGTGAAAAGAGACATTGGCCTATTATTAAGTTCTTTATCTGACTTATCTGAATGATGTAACATTGAATGCATCTATCAGTGGTCTATTTTTTACTTGTCTAAAGCTATTTTCAATCATTTTCATGGCATAATAATCAACTCTGTGAATATCTGTGTGAATGTTATGGACCCCATAAAACTGAATATGATCCCACAAAATGATAAATGATCTTGCAAGCACATATAGTGATAGATAAATATTTAAAAGCTAGTTATGGAAATAAATGTCCCCCACTAGAATTTTGTCATGAAAAGCGAACTGTGTGATCACTGACAGTTTGACAGACCATGTAATTGAAGAGAACAAAGTGACAGATTAGCACCTTACCTGCGTTTCAGACCCAACAATCATTGCGCTTTATTTCTTCCCATGTAAAACACCCAAAGCCTGATATGGCTCTTTTCATTGAAAGGCCCAATGAGAAATGTAACTAATAAAGAATAGCTGCATATAGTAGCCTACACTGTCCTACTGCCTTGAATACTGAAGAACAGACCAAAATGTGAAATGTTTCACTGGTGAAAAATAGTACACAACAAATGTTATATTTGCTTATACTAAACACTGGCTAAACGTGACTTTCAGTCACATCATTCCATTCAAAATGACAAAGGTCACAGAATTTGACAGATAATAAAATCATAATTTTGCATCAGCAAGGCCGCTCTCAAAGGGAACCCAGCAAACAAACTGGATACTCAAGATGTGATATTCAAGATGTTATAAAGAAATTTGAAGAATCAGGAGAGGTCAAGGACAAAAAAAGGACTGGAAGGAGAAGAAAACTTTCAAAATCTGATGAGAACTTTTTGTAAAAAGTTTCTGCTTTGAGAGACCGGAAGACGTCCAGCAAGGACCTGGCTCAGCATCTGACAGCTTCATCAGGATAAAGTCAAGTTGACCTTCTACAGTCTGAAGAAGATTGATCAGGAATGGTCTTTGTGAAAGGGTAGCAGCCAACAAAACACTTTTTCAGAAGGGGAACAGGGTGAAAAGGCTAAAATATGATAAAGCTCACAAAGATTAGAATGATCCCAAGCACACTGCTAATACAGTGGTATCATATTGAGAGAATGAGAGAAACACAACTGATAAAACAGTGACAGTCATGGACTGGCCTCCACAGAGTCCAGACCTGGATATTATAGTAGGCAGTATGGGATTAACTGGACAGAGAAAGAAATTAAAGACAGCCTCAATCTAAAGAAGAACTCTGGGAGGTGTTGAAAGAACCTGGTATAATATACCAGAAGATGACTTCAGAAAACTTCAGGACAATCTCCCCAAAGGAGTTCAAGATGTGCTTAGTGCCAAGGGAGGTCACAGTAAATACTGACTTTTGCCTGTAGAAGATGTTTTGTTCTGAAAATTGTGTTGTTTTTTTGTTTTTTTAAAAATTGTATGTAGATACTTCCTGTATTTTCTGTTTGTATCTTAATAGAGAGACCAAAAATAAATATGGATGGTCATGGAAAACTTTGTTAAAACAACAGAGCTTTTGCAAAGTACTCATTCATGCTACAAGCCATGACAAGCTGATTGTCATTTGTCTGATGTGCCTTATAATTATCTATGATCCAGTTGAATATATTACAGTTTGATTGTTTTAAAAATATATTTTTACACTAGTAAGTAAATTCAGTAAAGAGTAAAAAGTAAATTCAATAGGTCACATATTGTGGGATACTGGTGTTTTTACTATGTTGAACATGTTGCATTGAACCAGATCTTGGCATAACTAACAACTTTTTCAGACAGACATGGTTATATTACTTATTTTAACCATAATTAAGTATCTGTCACAAGGTTTTTTTGAAAGTCTCCCAGCATAGTAGTTAAAGGTCTTATAAATTTTGTTCAATTCTGTGTTATCTTGTTTCTAACCTTTAGTCTACTCATGTATAATAAAAAAAAAAACATCTACTATAATTTTATTAAAAGCTTGTACTTGTACTGTCTCACAGCTGTGTCAAACAATTTGTTGTGGGTCATTCAAACTGAACCAAACTCACGAGCAACATCTGCCCAATTCTACATCTGCTCACATTTTTAATAGGCTAATAGATCCATTCAATTTCACATTAGATTAGTTTATCAGTCTATGCGTCAAAGTCAATGGGACACACATGCACACATGGAGTGTCATTTCAGGTAATGGCACATGTACAACACCTACAGTTCCGCTCTAGTGTCCTTGGTATAACATCTACTTACTTCTGGCTCAGTATTGTATGACTACACATAATTATAATATAATTTACAACACAAGAATGCATAACTGAATGACGATATATTTTATTCACATACGTCAAAAGAAAAGGGAATTTCAAGGACTATGACCAAGCTTTGTCCTTACAATATCAGTTCAATGCTGTTGTAGAATTTTGTACTACTGCGCTTCCATGCCTCGGTCCAACAATGATAATTCACTCGCTGAGAAAACTGAATTTCACTTTCCATACAAGAGGCTAAATTTCTCTGGGTACATTATAATGACAGATTGCTTCTTTTTTTTACTGCAGACTAGATTAATTTGAACTGTTCTCTCTGTGAAACACCTTACCTCACAGATCTTTTGCAGTTTCTGCTTAAATTAGCCTTTATGCTCGACTTTGATGTAATGATGTTATTTCTCTATTATTTTGCATGCAGTGCAGTGCACCTTGCATGAACTCTGGTGGTGAATATTATATTTTCTTCCACTTGTTAACAAGGAAAGTTATTTTTTATAGACACACACACACACACACACACACACACACACACACACACACACACACACACACACACACACACTACAAAGAAGCAAATCATGCTTTCAGAGACAACTTGAGGCTGGGTAACACTGCACTCTAGAAACCAACCCATGGGAAGTGTCTCCATGACCCAGCATGCTCAGCTCAATTCTGGCTGGAGGATGTTTCTTGCATGCCATCCCTGCTCCCTCCCATTGTTCCGTCTGTGTGTGATATTGATGAAATGCTAAATTTTCCAAAACCTATCTAAGGAAACCTGATGGTGTTGGCTATTTCCTCTGACTACTATGACCTTAAAATGTAAATGATGGTCTTGCACCAAAATAAGGAGTATATGAGTAGCTCTGAATTGGAGTAATAGTCTGGTCTAGTATGGGCATCAAACAGAATGTTTTTTATGCATTTCTATTTTTTGTTTAAAAAAATGCAACAGCCATGAAAATGAATCATCACATATATATTTCATACTGTACTTTTAATATATTCAGTCTATTATATGCTCTGATTTAGCTTTATTCATATAGAAAAATCATAAATGTCTTATGAACCATACAGTCTGGAAACTGGCTTTTTAATTGCCCTGCTGGGGATGAATAACGTTATTAAGCTGAATATTGAATTGAAATAGGTTAATTCACATGCAGCAGAAAATTATATTTGATAGATATAGCAGCCCCCCCAGTGACAGGTGGTGTGGGTACTGACAGGCAAGCCAGAAAAGAAAAGACATGAATTACAGCTCCAGCTGTATGATTTTCTCATCTGTTCTTCTGAAATGATGCTGCAGATGCTGTAAACTAGAAACTGAATTACTAATGAAAAGAGTCAATAGATTTTAGGATCCAATTCTGCTGGGGATAACCTTAGATTGTCCCACTCAGATATCAAATAGAAAAGTGTGAAAGTTGTGATAGAGCTGAAATTGTAATAATCATTGCCCTGTGTAGTTGCCGCACCCATAGCCACAACAGCAAATGTTTGTATTATCACGTCACTAATACATTTTAATTTGACCTTTTTGCTCATTTTGGTCTATGTTTAGCTACTGTAACATTTCAACAGCCAACAGAGCATTATTTTCACAGTGATGCCTTCATTTAATTAGCTTTGCCAGGTCATCATTATTTTCTCAGATTTGAGCTGCCATACTGCTGCTCCTGGTCTGACCCCCAACAACCAAAAGATGTGACTGATGCAGTCCAATCAGTCTGCCAATGTGCCAATGACCTGTCTAATTCAATTCTCACAGACAGATGTTCACAATATGCTAACTACTTAACTCCTGACACCTAGAAAAAGAAAAATGAGAGACTGCCAGTACTTTATCAGAACAACCTGTTCCAGGGAGGTTTTACTGAACAGTTTTTTTTACACACCAAATATCACCTCATTAAGAGCTGGTATAAGAATCTTTCGTGTAACATCCTTGAGCACAGCTGATAAATGACAGGAAAGGAACATTGTCATTTGCAGACAGTTTTCATGGTGTTTTCATGGCATCATGCAAACGTTTTCTTCACCTGCAACTATCCATGGTCCTGAAACAAGGGATCTGTTCGCAGGATTTCAGAACCATATTTCTTTATATCTCAGCTAGAGAAACTTTAGCACATTGTCAGATTTCAGAGGTGTTAAGAACAAAACCCAGTCCCAAGATAATGGAAACTTTTGTGGCATTTTACTTATTTGAGCAGCTTACAATTTCAATTTTCAATTTCTGAAGAATTCTCAATTGATTTCAGGAGAATGGTCTTTCCCTCAGAGCAGCATGAGTGGAAAGAGTATTGATGCTGCCTGTCCTTGCTAAGGCAGAGAATCGAGAGGAGTCATGGAGCTGGGTGGATATGTACTGATTGAGAGCAGAGACAGCTCATGATAGCTTATCAAAAGGTGAGGTTGTTACCATCCAGCCACTCTCAGGAATGAGCTTCTTCCGCTGTGCATTCTCCCCAGAGAAGGCGGCTGTATTGGGATTCAGCATTTTTTAATCTCACAGGGGTGAGGTGAGAATGAGCCCCCCCCCCCACCTGATTCTCATTCCCCTTTGAATGAAGTGATAGTGAAAGGCAGCCTGGCCGACATCACCATCATCTTAGAACAGTTTGAATTAAACAGAGCAGCCAATATGAATATCTGATTGTTTTTTCCTGTTGCTGTTCTATGAGAAAAACCTGAACTATGATGGAGAGAGGAAAGTTTATAATTGTGTTGATTACATTTTTTCATACACCATTTACATTCAGTTAGTCAACAGTTGAGCTTGGGTTTAAGTACATAATAAATATGAGAGGAAGCTGCTTTGACAGCTAGCAGGGATTGTCAAAACATCAAGTCAAATATCATGAGATCTCTTAACCATGAATAAGAGAGTTTCCCAGAAACACCCAGTTATTTAACCTTAAACTACATTAATTGTTTTTTTTTTGTTTTTTGTTTTTTTTTTGGCCACTTGGGTGAGTGCAACAAACAGTAACAAACAGTCTTGAGAACTTCACACATCCAGCAAACGTGGTGCAATTTTTGCATTCACTTGGAGACCAATGCCAGTCCAGCATTCATGCTCGCTCTAACTCTGTTTAGGTCTCCACCAACTCCTTAGGGAAATTTCTGGCTGTTTAGCCGCTAAATGGTCTGTGCAGGACCACTGGCCATCCTGGGATTTCTCTCCCTCCCCTGGCTGTCAGTGCCTCATTCTAAATGTCTTGGATCTGGATCTTCATCCTCCAGGAGTCCCAGCCTCCTCCTTGTCTCTCTCCTTCTCCTAGATATGTGAACGATGTGCTTGGTTCTGCCTCTTGTGTTTTTGTGTAGTCTGTCCTGTTTTCAAATCCAGGAGAAATCATGTGGCTCAGATTCTATTGACTGCACCAAGAAGTTGCTTTAGGTCCACCTCGATCATATTATTATTATTATTAATGACGAGAATCTATAATGTTGTCATACTGATTGTCCATTGAGTAAATCTACTTTGTCTGTCTATTTTGTACCCAGGACATCTGTGTCTGTCCTGTAGGAGAAAGTTCACTTCTGCTGTGAAGGTGGCACTTTATACTCTTTAACGCTTTATACTATTAATGTTTTTTTCACTGATAGCTGTTTTACGTACACACATATACATTCTGAGAAAACATTTGTTGCAGAGGTTTGCGCTAACAGCAATCATTAATAAAAAATACATACACAAAATGCATTTATAATTATTATCTTCATCCTTTTGTTTGCAGGGATTAATGGCTTGAGAAGAAGCTGCAGTTGTAGAGTTGCAGACCTCAAACTCTTCAGCAAGTGGACAAACTTGAGAGCATGAAATCACTGTTGCACATCGCTTGATGGAAAAATGTCACATATTGACAGGCTTTTTTTATTAATACATGGGTTTGTTTAGTCAACCTGAAATCAAATATTCAGTTGCTCTCATGTTGTATTTCTGACACATGCTTTCTGCCCTCTAGTAAACTACACATTTTCCCCACGTGTCCTTTTCTGGAGCGTAGCTGTTTTAGCAGACTGATTGTTGACTGGCTTTTCTAGCAGTGGCTGTAAACAATGCTGATGATAGTAGGGTTATAAAAGCTGCAAAATGTGGTTAAAAAAATATTGATTAATGCAGTTATAACCGTAGCCCAACAATAGGGGTGAAAGATGCTGAAGTGTTGAGAATTGTTTTTCTGGTGATGACAGATATATATATATATACTATTAATGTTTGAGAATGTTATGGCCGATGAATTGGATCAATTGGATATATTTGAAATACATTAACTTGGAGGGAGTTTGGTTAGACCAGACTTTGACTATATACTGTATAAACTGTACTGTAAGTCAGTAAGAGGCACTATGTAAATGTAAAATGCATCCACTGATCTGCAAAAACTGGGCTCAGATGCTCTTTGAAAGCCATTACTACATTTGTCTTTGTTTAGGACAAAGTATAAACTCACAGGCCAAGGATGTTTTATGCCCAAAGAGGTGATGGTTTCCCTGTTTGTATAATAAATACAATAATAAAATAAAATAATAATAATAATATAGAAAATAATATAATGAAAAGAGGGATGATAACAACCTGATCTTAATAATCTTAATAATAACAGCTATTGAGCCATGATGGCCAAAGGACTTTGCAAAGAATGTATTTAAAAACACAGGGGTTAAAAATATTCCATTAATCTCATTAAATAGTATATACACTAGTGCTAGAGGACACGTACTGTCTGAGTTAAATTGAATCTTGAAAAATTTTACATTTTCCTTGCCAACAAACTGTAAAGATTATCAAGTGCTCTTCTGAGAGCAAGTGAAGTGAGAAATATATTAGCATCTCATGCAACTCTCTCATACAGGAAAATGGCAAAATGATAGCAGATTAATGACAGCAAAATTCTGAATATATTTTGGAAAGGACAAAACTCTGCTAACAGCTATTATTTATACTCCCAGGTCACAACTAGTTTATTTTGTGTTTCTGTGTTTTCATTTTAAAATTTTCTGCATGACATCTCTAGGGCATTGTGATGGTATTATGTATTCAGAAGATGGTTTGCCTGAAGTACCTTACCCGTGATTATTTGAACAAGAAAATAATATAATTCCAACAGCAACATGAAAAAGCAGAATAATTCCCTTTCAACATTCAGAAAAAAATAAAATAAACCAAAGCCAACCTTTCAAGGGTGTGGGAAGAAAGAAAACCTTTGGTGTTATTCAACATGAAGATTGAGTTTTATTTTGACTATGTGTGATGCTGGTTAATATAGCACAGGACTAAAATGGATGAGGGTTAATGAATTTGCCTCCCATTATGGAGATATCATCTCCAGCATGCACTGGAAATTGTAATCATTATTTATAGGCAAACAAATATTATGTCCACATTCACTGTTTTGATTGAAGCATGTTGAAAATGTTTCAAAGCTAATAAGATGCTGTGGCCTTTTTAAACTGCAACATGGGGAGAAGAGGATGACTATTTGATGAGGTTTAAAAAAAAAATTCAAAATTTTGTCAGAGACAATGGCCAACAGATAATACATGGCATCATACTTTAGTGTTCCAGCAGCCTCATATCGAGTCAGCAAAACCTGGGGGTGACCTCTGTATTAGTTTCAGCTCTGCCCTTAGTACTGAAGCAAAATGTTAAACAAAAGACTGATAGTAATACGATACGAACACCCAGAGGCGTCATTGATGCAACTAAATGGAATGTCTGGCTCTGCCCCAACACTCACACTTGAGGTCTGTGGATATTTTCCAGGTTCTCACTTGTATTACGGATTTCCGGTAATTACCAACAGTGCTCAAGTGCCCATTAAGACTGTGAGTGTGAGATGTGGAGGATTTTCAGAACACACTGGGTTAATGAGGTCATTCCCTCTGTGCTAAAACACAACTCCTCATCACTTAAGATGTTTTTTCTTCCCCACAGAAAAGTACACTCAAGTAGGAACAACAATACAGATTTCCAGTAACAGTCAAGAAAACAAATAACAAAACAATGCCAATTGGGCCAGTAGGTGCAGAGGTTCAGCAAGGACTGCTAAACTACTGCAGAACTGATGCTTTCTGCAAGGTGTCTGTAGACTTTGTTACCAAGCAAGTTGAGAATCATGACCATGAGTGAACCAGACACAAATGCTGACTTAAATAACTGACATTGAAATCAGAATCCTCTCCTCATTATATGTGTGGTGTAAAAATGCTCAGCTCAGCTTTGCCAAATCCCTCACTGAACCTACTTTCGGCTCAAAGCACTGCCTTACTTTGCCTGTCTCTTGGCTGAGTTAAAGCTTTAAGACTGCTCATTTACTGACCCTGTGTGAGTCTAAGGACACTGCTTGATGGTTAAGTTTACTCTTTCTGAATCCATTAGAGATTAAAGTGTGATTTGATCACTTTTCTTCAGCCTTTCAAGGATAGTCTGTTGTGAAGAGTCCTTATTAAAATGCAGGACTTTATGTGAAGTGGTTAGTTTAATTTAGGGTCAGGTGGATATAGCTTTTCTGCTGTGTCCACAACAATGACACATTCATTGCATACTGTATTCCTCTCGTTTGCACAGCCAATCTCTGCTGCCTTTTCTATTATCTCTACTTTTTGTAATATTACATCTATTTTATCAAACACAAAAACCAGTTCATGCTAAATGCCGCAAATCTACCTCTGGAAAACAACTTTAGTCCGATGTTATTCTTATCAAACCCACAGAATCAGAGGCAGGGTCTTTATTCTAGTCCATGTTGGTAAACATAAAGCAGGCATTCAAAAAGGCAGACAAAACCAAGGCGGAGGCTTACTCAGGCACACAGGTGAAAAACTGGTCAAACCACTAGGAGGCTTGTACAAAGAAATAAAGCTGAAAAGCTTGAAACAAAATATGAACTGGCACAAAGGACAGGGAGCACAGAGACTAAATACACCAGGAGGGGAAGACAATTAGGCAGAGTCGACCATCAGAGTAGAAGCAATGGAAATCTGAAACGGGAGGGAAAGGTTAGACACAACACAGTAAAACTAGAAATGGAAATGGAAGTGACACAAAAACAGAAACCATAACCTAAGACCTGGAAATGACAACTTCACCTCACCACAAACTCTTTCAGTTTCACATTCTGTTTAGAAATCCGTCTTCTGAGGCCATTTTATCGGCTCTGTGATGAAGCCACGGGACAGACAGAAATCCTTTTTATTTTGTGTTTGTTTTGTCATCATGGCCAGTAAAAGCTGAGACAATGGTTCACAAAAGAAAAAAAAAAGGAGAGAACAAATTAGTTTTGCTATGGGAGTTTTGTCTTCATTCACCTGTTTTGAAAAACAGAGCAGAGACGTTTGATTCAAATTGTCTTGTAGCCTAATGTGAGGGGTTTTACATATCCGGTCTCAAACATCCCAAACTACCCACAGACTAAATAACTTATTATGATTACATCAGCACTTTCATAATAGCTAATGAGGGAGGGAAGTGTTGGATATGTTAAACTAACTTTTGTCCTACAGCAGCTGACAGAAACACTAGTAAACACTCTGTATACTACATTGACAGATATTAAAAGTGGCTGTGAGTGTTGGAATTTCACATCCGTTTCTCACTTAACAACAGACAACCTTAATTGACTGAGTTGATTGTGTCTCTTCAAACATTTCGTCGTCAAGACTCAGTCATCCTTCTGCTTTTCGCTTTTTTCGCCATGAGATGACGTGAAATCGCCCAGTCTGGCACAATAATCTTAATAAAATCCTGCATGATGATGAACCATTATTTGTGTGTGAAATCTTGTAGGGTGTGCATGTTTGAGATTAGAGAGAAGAACATCTGTGAAGTTTTTTCCTCTTGTGTTTGATGTAACCCAGTTTCAAAACAAGTTTTTGCAACTCCTGTAGTCTGAGTCTGCCAGAACAGAACAATTATTCCTCTCTCATTTTCCTAGGTCCAGCAGCATAATATTTAAGGGACCTCTGATTGAATAAATTATGTGGTCAGAAATCGAATTCAACAAAACCTTTGACCTTTAAAACATTCTGGGTATGTCTATCAGTTAACCAAGTAAATTTGGCTTCCTTTTTAATTTCAGCTGGGAATAACCTTTGACCCTAATCCTTCTTTTTTTTTTAATCACAGATCGTGGGCTTGTCTTTGAAAACAAACATTTTCACAATATCTGTGGATTGATGCCTGAAAGTATAATACATTTTTTTTGGCTGACCGACACAGACAAACAATGCTTGGACTACTTGTGAACAAGTGCATCCTTGCAGAGAGCACATTTCTCACTGTTTACACCACCTTGGAAGGCTGGTTTCTCCATATACTGTGCACACTCAATTCCATTTTCAAGATCCATAATTTTGTGTTCCTTGTAAATCTTGAGTGTTCACTGCTAATGATTGTTATGATATTGACGGGTGACAATGTGTGTGATGAATCGTTTCAGTATTAAAATCTGCTGCGTGAACACAAAATTGAAATTTCCTGTGCTTGTAAAGCCTGTACAGGTAGGGGTGGATACAGTGGTTCAGTACCAAAGCAGGAATCATACACATTTTGTAATGAACACTTGAGCCAAGTTGTGCATGAATTTGCAGGGAGGTGACAACGGGGCCCATAAAAAGTCACAATTACAAATAATTACACACCTGTATGGACACTGTTTACTTCCCTGTCTGTTGGTACAAATGCTGCACTAATAGTCTTTAATACTAGTGGCTCCATGATGCTGACCTGTGTCAGCCTTGGAGAGCAGATGGGTTTATCTCGCATTGGACTTAAATTGTGTTTCTTTGTAATTTCAGATGGGGGTATTCAGTTTTACTTGTAGGATGCTGTGGAATGCATCGGACAAAACACAAGTTCTTCTCTATTTGTGGCACAATCTATACTTTCTTTTATTAGAGATGGCAGTCTGGTATTCACTTCTCCCCTTCTTCCGAGACATATTTTTAAAAGCTCTGCAGCTGATATCCATAAGAGCAGGCAATGAAGACATATTGTATGCTATAAGTATGTTTTAGTAGGTTTTGTTTAAATTTCTGTTTATACACCTGCACACAGGAGGAACTAGCTGTGTGTGTCTGTGTGTGTGATGACTAATATTACTACATATTTATATTATGTATGTTTGCTTATGTATGGTCATGTTTTAATGTAACAGACTACAGCACAATTGCTCTTTTTAGGGTTTTAATTAAGCTCTTTCACAACTCTGAAGCAGATCTCACATCTAGTAACAGCTGAGGCCCCTAGGTTTGAAAAAAATGCAGTCCAGAGATGTTAAATTGGAGAGAGGGCAAAAGAGAGATAGAGAGTGAGAGAGAGAGAGACCGGGAACAGGTGTAAAACACAAAGAGAAAGAGAAAAGGTCTAGGATTGTTTAGGTTTTTTGCCAGGACAACCTGAGCATGTGGTGCTGGAAAGAGAGACGGGTTTGTATGAGTCTGTGTTTTTGTCAGAACTCATCTTCCTGAGGATTTATGAAATGTCATCCATCACATCCCAAATACAATTCAATTTCATCTTTTTCATCTAGTACAGATTAAATAACCAATAGTGTTCTTGTTACATCCGTTTTATCAAGGATCCTTGGGGAACTGACTTGCGTGGATGTGGGGTCGCCTCAGAATGCATTTCATGCCAACCGACAAGATGGTTGAGATGTTATAACTTTCATTCTTGGACTCCAGCACAAGGTAAATAACAATTAGTGAGTTAATGAATTATTGACTATAAGCAGTGTTACTACAATATATGATGGGTGATGTTTGTTACCTTATTAAGTTTTGATATTTTTTAGAAAATAAATTTAAGTTTTGAATATATGTTCAGTAAAATCACTTCATGCCTATTCTGAGATTTGCTCCAATATAGTATATATATATATATCCATGTTGATTGAGTTAATTTAAAAGACACAAACACAAGGGCGGACATGTTTTAGTTCAATTCTGTGGTAATAGCATTGAAAGCAATAGCAGTAGTAGTTGGCAATAGAAGATAGCAACAACGACATACTAATGCTAATACTAATACTACTACTATTGCTACTACTACTACTACTAATAATAATAATTATAAACTTTATTTACATAACACACGTTGATTTGACAGCAAAGCAGAAGCAATAACAGGCCAGAGGCAGGACAAACAAAAGCAAGACAGAAATGAGGCAAAGTTAAAAGGAACAGACATGCAATATATTTCAATGTAAACAAAAACCATTAGAGAGAGAGAGAGAGAGAGAAAGAGAGAGAGAGAGAGAGAGAGAGAGAGAGAGAGAGAGAGAAGGTAGATACGGTAAAAAGAAAGCAATAAAAAAACAATTAAAAGACGATAAAAAGACACCACATAAAAGCAAGTCTATAAAAATGGGTCCAACATGCAAGAGCGGTCTAAAAGATGTTCACACCAGTTACAAGTCAGATTAAGAGGTGATTTCATTTAGGGGACCTCCCGCCAACCAAATCAATTGTAAGGTTTCCAGTTTCATGCTGCAGTATCTTGTCACTGCCTAAAGTTAAGGTAGCCTGATACAGTGATGCAGAGGTGACCCAAGACATGTATGATAGTAAACTGTCTAATAGCCCACATGGGTTTGGCCAAACTTAATGCATCATCCTCAAGATAATTTAAAAACTTTTCATCTTTTACCTTTTGATATAAAAATACTGCTGTGCCGTCCTTCCAGCTATGAGAGGAAGCACCTAGTTTTAAAGTCAGTTGACATTCTTGTGTGATGAGGGTGTAAAATATGTTGTGTTAAATGTAAAACTATGCACCTGCAGGCAAAGCATCCTTGTCTTGCTTTTAAATTAGTTATTAGGAAATGTTTATGATCAAATAATTAGCAGAAAACTAGGTTAGATTAGTCAAGGAAATATCTTGTCAACAAAACTGTGTATGGATCATCAAGGCTTTACAAGGATATTTATTATTTGATTACATTTCTGCTGTGAGGTGGCACGGTGGAGAGGCGGTTAGCAAGATTCTCATATTCGATTCCTGGGCCTGGGGGCCTTTCTGTGTGGAGTTTGTATGTTCTCCCTGTGCCTGTGTGGGTTCTCTCTGGGCACTCCCACCCTCGTCCCACAGTCCAAAGACGTGCATGTTTAGGTTAATTGGTGACTCTAAATTGCCTGTAGGCGTGAGTGTGAATGGTTGTTTGTCTCTGTGTGTCTCTATCTGTTGGCCCTGTGATAGTCTGTCGAACTGGGTGTCCAGGATATACCCCACCCTTGCCATATGTCAGATGGGATTGGCTCCAGCCTCCCTGCAACCCTGATGGATAAGCTGTATAGATAATGGATGGATGGCTGGATTTCTGCTGCACTTAGGTGCGTGCCTGTATTTGATGACTGTACATGTCTTTTTGAAAATATGCCTAGATTGAGATTGAGAGCACTGTCATGACTGGTAAATATATAGTTCAAATCAGCTATATTCATTAATCTGGCTCTGTTTTTTAGATAAATATAATATTAAATGTAATTAATGGCTTTTAATGCTGCTAGACAGAACAATAAAAGCCCTTTCCTCTTGGTTTCTGTCTTCATGTCAAGTTAGCTATGTGAAGGTAATGGTTTGCAAGCTCAAGATACATTCATCAAACAGATGGGGGTATTGATCTTCTCAACGAGTCTTGGAATATAAAATATTAATTCATTTTTTTCAAAGTGTAGAATCTAAAAATATTTTTCCTGGATTAATTCAAAAACCTATATCAGTGTTTCCTTGGTCTGATAAATTTAACAAGGATCAACCCAAAACCTCATGCATTTGGTTGATATTTGTCACTTGACTTTTTGGAGAAGCTTTTAAACGTACAAAGGATACATTTTATGCTACTGCAATTAATGCCCATTTTGAAAATTATCCTCCCCACCACTTTTCCTTTGATTGTAATGTTCCAGTGGGTGACCTTTAAAGGAATGCAAACAGAGCTTTTCAGAACAATTCAATGCAAGTGACAGCTACCACGTCATCTCTAGATTCACTATAGAAGCAACCGTTAAATTCTTAATCTCACTAATTAAGTGCAATTAGACAGTGGGGATCTGAAATATTCATGCAGCACTTAACTTTGCCTTTCTTCTTCAACAGGATATTATTCTCAAGTTCTTTAATGGAAACTGCAAAGTGGTTCTTGAGTCCAGACAATGTCTGAATGCCAATATATTTCATTTCAGACACGTCTTCAAAGTCTGGATGTGGGGAGGGGGCATATGGTCCTGTGCAGTGTTATAATAGTTACAAAGTGAGGTTTTTACATCATGTTTTCAATAGTAATCAAAAGACAACATGAGATACAAAGTGACGAGATGCCACTTGGCAACGGCAGAACACAGAATGTATCATTGTGTATGCTGTCTTTTCTGCAAAGACTAATTCCCCTTTGAAAGGTGAAGTGGCCATCTGACAATTTTGGCTCAGTAAACCCCTCAACAGTGATGTGATACTCTCCCAACACAGGCACAAAATGGATGAATCTGTTAATAGTGCTGTCCTCATATTGTAATGCCATCTGTTCCATGGCAGGTCGCTGAGGGGTTTGCCATCAATTTGACTGTGCAGAATGAATTTCTATGCTCTCTTTTTTCTCTCCAACCTTAAAATTTTCCTTGTTGCATCTTGGGAATGTAAGCATGAACAAGAAAGAGACTTCTGAAAACATATTGATGTGTCCACAGATGTAAAAGACAACGCGAGGGAAGGGCATGTCTGTTTCCGTATGTCAAAATATCCACATTATCATTGAATTCAGGTAGTACTGTGCCTCCAATCTTGTCGCTGACCTTAGTTGTAGTTTTGCAAATGGCTTTAAAATGAACACATACATACAAAAACCTTCGGCATACACTAATGTAATATCTCATAGGACTGTTTGTATATTGTGTGTGACTGCCTGTGTTTGTTTGTTTTCTATTATGAGCCACTAAATGCTTATTATTGTGCCTGAAAGGGGTAGAGGTCAATTTCTCTCCTCTCCTGTATTGAATTGCGAACAGTCAGATAATAGATTCTCTCCACACATTCCTATAAACATAATTTATCACCAAGAAAGCAAAAGAAATTAGATTTCTCTGGGGTGTGAGATAAACAAAAGCACTGGTATTACATGAATACCACACACATCAATAGGTCATCTGACCTCATCCTGGGAGGAAATACCGACAGGTTTTGGTGCCTACAAAGACATCTAACACACTCATCCCTTTCATTTTAAATAACCTCCAGCCAAAAATTTACTTTCCTAAAGCTATTGTGTCTAAAAAAGTGACTCACTGCATGAGCAGTTCTCAAGAGGGGACTACTGATGGCTAAACTGTTGTCAAAGCCAACAGTGGAACAGACAGATGTACCATAATGCAGACAGGGTATTGAAGACAGGCAGGTTCATCTCACCAAAACTACTCTGGGAAATGGCCAAAGACTTTCTGGAAATAGATTAGAAGCCCACAGCAAAGTGCCGATGATAATCATCAGTCATTGATCAATCAATCAAAACTTGTCAAGATGTAAAAGTGAGGCACAGAGGGCTGCATGTACAGCCATAGAACTACTATTTTTGGAAACCTCTCCTTTCAAATCACTTTACACAACATAGTATATTTAATCCCTGCAATTACCTTGTTTTTCACAACTTTCACTTAATTGTCATGGAAATTAAAACAAGACAGAAACAAGTCAAAAAGAGTTTTGTTAAATGGTATCATTTTTACTCCTGACTCCTGTCTTGGATACAGGAGCAGTGGGGAACTGAATGAGGTGGGTATCTGCCTGTGAGCATTAATCGTACAGACTCACAGTTTCCCTTGACACAAGGAGGAATATTGTGAGTGGGAGCAATGGACTGTGTCGCTTTAATGCCCAATTTCAGCTTGAGCTCAGACCTCCCGCCAACCAAATCAATTGCTTTTTTACTGCTGGGCCTTTGTTGATGAGTTATGTCAGACAGAAGAAGCAATAAGCCTTAATCAGGAGAACATTGTGTGTTCATCTCTGACATAGACATTTGAATGTCCATAGTTAAAATAAGGTTAGAGAGTACTCAGAAAGATGGTCAATCAGATTTTCAAAATGCAGCCATATTTTGCTCTACTACAGCCAAATAGGTCATTCACACCTGTAGAATAAATTTCGCTCTCATAGATTGTTTCATTTGCCAATCACAAGAATATGTGGAGGGGTAATAGTTACAATTTTAACGGGATGGGGTCACGTCCTGCCTCACAGGCCTGAAAACAACAGCTTTATTTGTGTTTACTCATTGGACAATTGCATCACTACCAGATCCTGTTTTATACATTTATGATGCAAGATCATCATAGCACTAATGATCACCGGGTTAATGAAACTGTGAACAAACATTTTGACACACATTCCTGTGGCACCCAATTTTCTAATGCAGCAAAAACAATCAGATCCCTCAAAGTTGTTTAACCATAGTTCATTCAGAGAAAACAAAAAGAAATAAAATCTAAATAATTTTAATTAGACTGCTTGTTTTAATTAGTGATCATATTTTTAAGGTTTTTACATTTAAACACAATAAAGGCACAAAAGGGCCAATGCATAGATGGGGCAGATGGGAAGAATAAGTTAGTGCGATCAATTGAGAATATGTTTTAATAACAACCACGTTGTTAGAATATGTTGAAACTATAGCAGAGGGGGCACAAAGGTGCTGAAGTGCTCATAACAGATTATTTGGATGAATTCATGTATTTTATCGTGTAATTTCCAGAAAACAAATACAGCACGCAAAAGTCTTATAGTGTATATGTTAAACTATGCCAGAGAGAAAAGTAAAGAAAAAGGAGAGACAGTGCTGGTTATTTAACAAATGAGTTGAATAAGGCTGTTAACAAAGAGATGAACACTAAACTGAAGTGATTTCTTTATTCTGTATTTTAAAGAAAATACCCCACTTAAACCTGGTGTTAAAATGTATTTTAGATGATTATAATCAGATATCGCTAAGACCAGATAAAAGAGGTGTTGTTGCACCCAAGATAGACTAAGGACGGATTGTGATTGGCCAAACCATCTCCAGAAGCAGTCAGGGATACAGTGTGACCACATCAAATACAAGGGTCTTGGCTGTTTCCTGTCAATCAAAATAAATAATCATGCAGCCAGGCAGCACATGCTTATTTTACCTTCCTAATCCATTATATAATGCCTCTAAAATTAAAGGAGAAAGTCCAATGCAAGCAGCCAAACTAAAGGTACAAAAGGAGGACATTATGGTCTTTCTTGATTTACTGGTGGAGCTGCACAGAGGAACTATTTTACCCTGCTAAAATGAGTTTGATGCACAGTTTTGGGAGTTTCCTCAACAGAAGCTCAGGACACACATCAGTAGAAATGGGAACTCGTGGAAGCTGTATCACCCTGTACAGAGGATGGACATTGCCCATTAAGGTAATGGGTAAACATGTTGTTCACAGCTTGGTTTGAGTTTATTCACTCTCTTACTAGCAGTGGATCAATTAGTCCACTGGCTGGCATGGAGGTTAGTGAGGAGATGGATTCAACACGCTGGTTTATTAAAGTTGAGAGCCCTTAGCATTGGCTTCCTGCATTATTATTGTCCCCATTAATAGCAATAGGTTTTTTTGTGTGTGTTTTATAGTGTACACTGCTCTCATTGCATTGTGTACATTTAAGAACCCTCACTTACATATTATTCTGTGGATTCTTTTTACATATCAGCCATCGGCAGCCACCAGAAAATGAATACACATTTGGAGATAAAATAGTAAGCATCACACTTGATCCAATCATTATACACATGATGAGAGGGGTGCACACCAAAAATCAGAAAAATGCTTTTTCAGCTAATTAAAAGCAAAAAATTACACTTTGGTCTAATAGCTGTATATTTAAGGAACTGTGCATTAAAAAGGGTCAAACACAGATTAATTAGGTTCAGTGAAACTTTATATGACTTGAGTAGAAGAGCTGTTAAAATGCTAGTCTACATTTAAAGAAAAAAGAGCCATTAGTGCTATTAGAAATTACTAAGGGGAGATGACTATGGATTCATTCTAAATAAATCATACAGATTTGTTAATTACTACAAGTCCCTCACTTGCATCAATCTAATTATCCCAAGAATATAGCCAGACAGTTTTTAAGTGATGGATTGGATATTCTCTTGGTTCTAATGATGAAAAAGCTTGAGCCACAGAGGGAAACCTAAATCTCTGAAGTATTTCTAAAATTGAGCATGATCTGACAGTCTTTCAACTGACACTTATAAAATATTCAGGGAGAAACTAACAGGCTCATTGCTAAACACAAGTTCAAATCAGCAAAGATACCTTACCCACACATTTTTGCAATACTCTATGCTTACTTTAAAAACAAGACATATCTAATGGTTGTGTAGAACAGAGGCAGCTGAATTAATCATCTCAAATAGATTATTGCAAAGAACCCAAGTATGTCTTTGTTTCTCTGCAGTAGACTACAAGCTAACTAGAAAAGCTTTTAAAAATCAATCAGGTGTTCAGTAAATGTTGTTGGTATTAAGTAGTAGTAAGTCACAGTTGAATGACCTTAATTATTCCATTATCTCCATTGATGTTGGTCTAGAGTGTACTTGTATGTGAATGTGGTCTTTGCCTTTTGTTGTTTTCTGGCACAACTGTTTCTTGGTATAACCCATGGGGTGCCCCATTTCCTTAAAATAGGTGAATTGGATCATCAACTTGCAATGAATTCAGAAGATACCATATTATTTATCAATAGAAACCCAATTACACTCAGAAACTAGAAAAGAAGAACCAAAAAAAAAAAAAAAAACATGGTAGAAAGGAACAAGATGGCACAATATAGAAAAACTCTACTGTGCAAGGAAAATGAAGTAAGTATATAACAGCAATACTCTAGCCACTGTTTGTATAAGACAAGACTGGACTTTGTATAGACAAACAAAACATGAATATTAGATCTATGAGACACCACCCGTAACCTATTGAGAGTGAATAAAACATTAGCAACAACTGACATTAAAATATATTTTTTCTCATACCCCTTAAAGCACAGGATGAAATAGAATATAAAGAATGTCTTACAACACAATTCAGTTCAGTACCACATGATTCTTTATGGCCTCAGCATTATGACAAATAAACAGCAATGTGACACAGTATATTCAATCATCCATAGGGTTGTGTTTGCTCTACAGCCACTCTATTATGTCCCAGTGTATCTGCTGTTGTTTATTGTGTCATCAATACTAACAATAGCATTTTCACATATACTTGGCCCTTTTAATATCTAAAATACATTTGACTGTCATTGTTACATTACTTAAAAAATCATAAGCTTACAGAGACTTACATGATTTGGAAATGAGTTATGTTAAAACCTGAGCTCTGTATTCAGCTCACACTGTACCTGGACTTAGTACAAGTCATACCCCACAGTGTATTAAATATATGTCATGCTGATGTGAGAGCTTTAATTGGCAGTAGTGGTAACATCCTGTAGAAGCCAGTTATCACTGAAATGCATCAAGCCGCAGGGTGTTGGTTTTATACAACCATGTTTTATTGGATCTGGCCCTGAGGTGCAGTACTGTTTCATTAGTCTCCAGTTCCTGACCAATGGCAAAGAATAGACAGACCTGTCAATTAAAATCTGATATCAGTCAGATCAGATATGTAAGCAGGGGTTATATTGGATATAAAACCCAGGGACTTGGACGTTTTGAGATCCTCTGGGAGGTAAGGGATCAGACTTTTCAGATCTACACCAAACCCCTTATTATAAGCTTAGCTGAGAACTGATAATGACTTTGGTCAACTAAAAGTACACATGAAATAAAGAAAATTCATTCATATACAAAAAAAGTCAAAAAAAAAAACTTTATTGAAAACTTTGCAGTAATAAAGAACAGTTTGCCTCTCTGAAGAGACTATATTTTGGTTTTCTAAATGTACAACTATATTTAAACTACTTATTCAACTGGAAATAGCAGTGGATAAAATGATAAGAGGCAGTGGACACCTTGCCTTAGGTCCAGTATTTATGAGCCCCCTATCATTTACATTTACATTATACCTCATTTGCCAATGAGGTATAATCTGATTCTTGACAAATTTAGTAAAGTGCTTCAGTTTTAAAAGTACTTTCTTTTTTAAAATTTATTATTTATTTTATAAATGTATTTCTTATTTTTTATATGACTACTGTATATGATGTTTGAATCAACACTATCTCCCATGGATTAGATTTATATACAACTAGACAACAGTAAATATAATTTGTAGAAGATGCAATTGCTGGCTGGACTTTATTCAGAGATGATATGTTTCATTTTTAAATAAATGAAGGCACACATTTATTAAGAACAGCAGTCACCAGGAGGTGGTGTGGGTCGAGGGTGGGCATATAAAGACTGGAGTTCACATCCAGAGTCGCAGGTGTGGGACTTTAGAAAGGTTTAATAATGCCCTGGTCACTGCAAACAAATATTGTACTACAGAATAAGATATTTTTAGCAAAAAACAAATACTCTAAGGTAATCAATTGTAATCAGACTTCATACAAAACACTTTTAATGCTTCTTGTTTAGTTGTACTGAAACCTATTGATTTGAATGGTGTGTGTGTGTGTGAAAGTTGTGTCTTTTTGGCAGTATGTAATTCCATGCTCACATAAAGGGAATATCACAAACTTTCATTTTATAATCTCTGCATAGTATGGTTTTATTTGTTATTGAGGTAAAAGCATTTCCTGCATTGAAGATTCAAGATTGTAGTCTGCGCTCCTGTAAATTCTCATCAGGTAAATAGGCAGGTAGCAGCTAATCCAGATCCATCATTTGAGGCCTGACAGGTTTTACCCTCTTTGATATGCAGTCACTGAACCGTTGGAAGTTGCCAGCTGTGTTCACTGCATGTTGTTGTTTTTTTGTGCCCAGAGGTTGTCCGTAATTCCTTTAAAGAAGAATTATGTTTGACAACTCATACACTGACATGTCTGGCTTCTTGAATTTGCTGCTGGATGAATCCTTGTCTATGGCCTTGCTTTGGCTTGAATTTATTAGTTAGCCACCTCCTACATCAGCCCCCAGAGCTTCTAGTTTATCGGCCTGAGGTGTTATTGGTTACACAGCAAAAATTAAGACTTAATATGTGATGTGGTAGCTAATTAAATAGTTACTGCATGAAAAGATAATTCGGTGGTAGTATCATATAAAGGCACCTCCAGCATTGAGACGTAATCTTAGCCGCTCTGTAGCTGGTAAACAAACCTTGTGTGCTATGTATTTTTGGATTTTGTGAGGTTGATTCTTTTTCTAAAAAACCTTCAAGCCATTTCCACTCGTACACCATGTTGAAAAAGCTTTAAAGTGACCAGGGGATCATGCTTGATACTGTACAAGAGCCTAACCAACCACTCACACACCTCTGATATAAGACAATGGATTCCTCCTAATCCCACTATGTTTTCCAAGTGAATATGAAATTACAAATATGTACTACCACACACAGTCTGTGTTGTACATTTGATTGAGGCCAGTTTTCTTGCCTTGAGTCACAGAGAAAAAGCCCTGAATGTTGAACTCTTATTCAATTTGATCTAAGTGAATATAAATAGTATCCCAAAACACATGAAAAAAAATTATCAGCAAATCACTTTACTTACTCCCCATTAGTATATCTTACTGGAGGGCCTGGCTGCATAAAACATGAATTATTCGGATCTCCTCAGTTTTGTTCGAGCCTGACTTCCCACTCATCCCTTTGGTGGATTGTTTCAGTAATTTTTGACAGCACTTGTGTGTTCATAGACCAGGATCAGTAACACATGGCTGCTTTAACTGCTCAGCGCCCTCCTAAGGACATTAAAGAGATAGAAGTATGAGTGTTGGGTTGGCGAAGACAGGGGGATGGGTCAGGTGTTTGAAAAAAAATAGCACTCATGAACCTTTGTAGTCAAGAGTAGCTTATTGCTGGCAGGAAAAGAAAACACACGCAAACACACATACACACACACACACACACACACACTGTCAGCGTACACACAGACACAGACTAACTGCACGCTGTGTTTTCAGTGTTTTCACCTGCAGTATAAGGAGATTATACGAAGCGGTGAACAATTGTCTTTGAAAAACAGTACTTCATTTTGAGGACTGATGTGGTTGGCTGCATCTTGCTCTGGGTGCATTTAAATGAGGACTGGGTATGTTGTAAGCCACAGAGAAGTAGCTCATCATCACCAATTACCTACATTGACAGGCTGAAGAATTAATTTTGCTCCCTGAAGAACATGACATCTTTCATTCTTCTCTCACAATACAATTAGTTTGAATATAAGTGAGTTCAACGTGTGATAATTAGACCTTTTTTCACAGCTGCCATACTTTTACAACAAATCAAGTTTGACTGCAAAGTGAATATGAGTCTAATAAGTTGAAAAACTAATGAAAGAGTTTCTACCTGATTCAGGGAATAGGTATTAAAGGGATAGGATGCAGGATGCCCATTAGTCCCATGATCTTGAACAATTTTGTGAGAATTGTCTCCACTAGATCAAGATAAAAAGGAATAGAAACTCCACATCATTAAGAAAAGTCTCCTGAGGTGCTCATTTGTCAGTAAATGTGACTGAGCACACTGCCAATAGACCTGTAGGACAACAGGTCACTGTCATAACACAGTGAAACTGAATCAGAGCTTCCAGGTGTCGCAATAAGAGACATTAATATTCTCAAACTCAATAAAGTGAGTTGCTCAGTGCCTGCTGATAACGCAACCCCCAAAATGTCTGTTTCAGTGGCATCTTAAATTTGATTCTCAGGTTTGCTGAAATCAAATTGTGCTGGAATGATGTTTTTACACACAAATGTTAACCGAATCATTGCTGTAATGGCACAATAATGAAAAAGCTGTAAAAAGGGTTTAGAGGATTTGTATCTGGTAGACCGACCGTAACAAGTTAGTTGCTTCACGTGTTTGCGTTGATTGGTGTAAAAACATAATAACATAATAAACAAATATGCAATGGGCCTGCAAAACTACTCTGAGGACAAAGTGGGCCACAAAGACTTGGAATTCAACATGTACCAGAAAAAGTGACAACCAGTGGGCCAGTTAAAAACCAAAGCTAGAATAGGAACGATATTGTAGAACAAACCTGAAAAAAGCCTCATCATTATGGACTCTATTAGTACCAATGACCCAATCATTAATTGGAGTCTTTATTGATTACTGAAATTATTGAAATGCTCAGTTTTCCACAGCTACTTAAATATATTATCACCTCACTCTGTGACAACCAGCTCTTTGGTTGTGTTATCTTAAACTATATAAACCTGCTATTTTCATTTGATCAGCCTTTTTTTTTTTTCCCTGTTGTTCTGGCTTTTTTACAAGTTGGGTCTATTTTTGAGACCTGGACCTCATTCCAGTGAGAAATAACAACACCTTACCCACCAGCTGCTGAGAACTGCAAACACTGCTACATCACTACAAAGTCAGGCAGGACAAGGAACAGGAGCAGTCACAGGATCAGACAGGTTGTAAACAAAACCCAGGTTAGCCAAAGTTATTTGGAAGAGAAAAGAACTATAAAATTATTACTAAAACTGCTAGAAAAATCCATCACTGTTTGTAAATCATGCTTCAATGTTGACTCACTGTACTTGCTGTGGTCATGCCTTCACACTGAAACAGACAACAATTACAGACATTTCAGGTGTTCTACCTCCATCTACTTCAAACTGATGGCTTGTTTACAACCTCTCTGATTGTCTGACTGATATTTCTTGCTTAGCTGAACATACTGTAGTGATGTTGCTGTGTTCCCAGATCTGAGAAATTACTTTGGCCAGCTCTTTAAACACTGTTACCAAACTACACAAATGTAAGAAATTATATCCAGTTTTAGCTCTGTTTTCTCCACTTTCATTTGACATTTGTACATTACCTCTAAGGGGTGGGTCAGTCAGTGGGTCAGCTATTCATGATCGTTTATTCAGTGTTTCAGAACATCTGTAAGAAACCATCTTTTTATACAAACACTAATATAAATCAAAATATGTGCTAAAGTGAGATAAAGAGCTTCTCAGATGTAGGCTCAGGCCTCACATGTTGTGCCTGTTCTCAGACATATATCAGTGTGCAGTGTGCATATGGTGATACAGAGAAGACTTTTTGTAGTTTTGTGGTTGGTGTAAATGATAGCCAAAATTACAGAATGATTTAAAGGCAAAGCTGAACAAATGGCCAGTCTCAAAACTCACAGCCAGACTCTACTGTAGCCTTGTAAGACTATTTGGAAGACTGGATTCAATGCATTTCAGAAAAAAAAAAAAAAAAAAAAAAAAAGCCAGCTATTTCCTCAACTACTTTAAAAGAGGTATAATTTTCATATGCATGAAGTTGTAATTTTGAAAAATGCGAGAGAGATAAAAGAACTGCACAACTGAATGTCTGAAGGAAGAACAAAGGAAAATAATATTCTGAGACATCTCAGTGGAACCATGAGACCATGAAATGGAACCTCAGCGCTCTGTGTCACCCGCACACTTTTCCATCGTGTGAGGTCAGGAAAATTCAGAGAAAGCTTCCTCTTGAAGATCATACAGGGTTGTTGTGATTACATATCATAACTGTTTCCTTTTCCTTGTTTGAAATGTGTTTAGTTCTGCAGTAAAAACTATTTGTTTGTGTGTGTGTCAGTGTGTGTGTAGCTGTAATTGTTAACACGCTGTTAACAAAAGCAAGTCAAATTGGGTTAAGGTAAAGGTAAAGGTTTAGGTTTAGGATTAGGGTTACACTTAGTTTAGTGTAAATCCCCAGAAAATGAATGTAAATATGGGCAATGTGTGAAGGCATAGAGTCACGATTGTGTGTGTGTGTGTGTGTGTGTGTGTGTGTGTGTGTGTGTGTGTGTGTGTGTGTGTGTGTGGTTTTAATAATTTTAATCCTAATATTTGTAAATAGGCCATCTGTTCAATCCCTCTGAGCTGGATCCACTGTGTTGAAGCATGTCTGTGGTTCCTCATATGATGTGTAGTCTGAAGTGTCCCGACCCAATGGACCTTTGTAGCTCAGCTGTTTTTAACTGAAACCAATAGTAGATGGAAGCGTGCATCTTAATAAATATGACACATTTAATTCTTGATGAAAGCATCAAAGCATTTTGCTGTTGCTCTTTGTTGATAATTCAGGTTGACACTGCAGGCTAGTGACTAGTGGAGCAGCTCATATAGATGATATATCATTGTGGTGTGGTTTAGGATCGAAGCAATGGAGGCTCTTCTGCCAAGAGGCAATAATATTTGTCAGGGTTGTTGATTGATTTCTCATTTTAATGCCCGTGTCTCATACCCTAATCTCAAGGTAACATTTTGTGGTGGAGTGAAACTGTGGAAGAGAGCCAGGGCTGACATATTTGTACTTTATCTTGGGGCAAATTACCATTTGTGTCATTACATTACTTTACCTAATGGTTTTACTGACAAGAAGCACACAATCCTGCCAACAGAGATATGCAAGATTTTTTTTTTGTACAGTAATGGTCTTTCAGTAAAATTAGCTGGAACTTTGATGTCACAAATCCCACCAATATTACTCTGAATCAAAGTGGAGCTTTGGGACAAATCCATGCAAACAAAGCTCTTGCAATGTCAAACGCTAAATTTGCTTCTATTTAGTCATGACAGCAGGGGCATATCTGCAGTTCATACTGTACTACTAATCATACCTGTCAGAATCTGAATGCTGCACTCAGGAAAAAGGCATGTTGGATGGCTTAAAAGCTAATTACACTCAGGATTTGTTACTTGAGTCATCTAGTGGCAGCCCCAGCCTGCGGACCCTTCCTGCTTTATTGCAGTAAGACTGACATCCATATTGTACAAAAAGGTTTTAACAGACTTTCTTTTGAGGGAGAATCAACATCATTGCAAGGACAACCATTAATTTTCCCATCACTACTATACCCCATTATGATCACAACCAACTTTTAAATGGGCGAAGTTATTCTAACGTAATAGGATTTTTAGTGGTGGCTACTCAGAAACATATTTTGTGTTATTTATTTAGTTTTAGACAGATGATAAAGAAAGTCATTCTGCATGCTGTTCAGTTTGTGATCCATGCTTACCTAAAATTATGAAGCACTGTCATAATAGCACATTTTATATTGCATGATGCACTGTGACTCATAAGGCATTAGAATGTGAGATGCCTGTTCATTTATTTTATTATTTATTTATTCTTTTTACCTATGGACACTTTGCACAATATGATCTTCCATTAAACCATTTTCACCTGAATCCGCAGCTAAGCCTCAGCTTTCTGGAGCTTTGTTTATTGACATTACTCGTTTGGTTCACTCTCTTTGCTCTCATGGTGTTGTTTGAATGTCAGCCCAGACAAAAGGCAACATATACTGAGATCAAATAAAGTCTAAAAAATAATAAATAAATAAATAATACGTTTCATATGAGTTTGTCAACATTATAATGTAATAAATTGAAATTATTTATGCTGCCTCCACCTGCTCCACATGTCAGTTATTGCCAGTTAAACAGCAGTATGCTGCTCCAAAAAGATTGTCTTTAGTTTTGAAATCATTGTGTGTGGAAGTTTTAGTGATTGGACCTTGAGCTGTGAGGGAGAGAAAATGTTCAATACTGATCCTTCAAATACAAGAATGACAATATTTATTGGTATTGATTTTAAAATTGAGCAGCTCACAATACTGAACCATTATAATAGCTCAATACAGAGTTTTTCCAAGCAGAGAGGACAGTTGCTGGATGACTCAGTGGACTTTTATAACAACGGCTCTCAAGGGGAGTTTCTGGACCTGACAAAATCCACATATGTTCCGCAGTCTGTGATGTCAACACTAGTGGCTTACCATGAATAGTCAACTTCACTAATAATAGTAGGCAGGAGTATATGGGCCATGGAACACAGGTACAACTCTCACACTTGAGCGGCACTATTTTCCTCCCTTCTGTGTGACGGCTACCTTGCTGAACTAGTGTGATTCATACGCATGTTTGTGTACATCATGCCATCATTGCTGCTGCGACACTGGCCCTGCCAATGTTGCAGCAGAAACTGAGAGATGTAACCAGGAAGCAGTAATGTTTTTAATTTACACTGACTCAGAGGACGTGAGAGATAGTAGCCCCTTTTACACAGTCTGTTCAAGAAGGAAATATAGCATCTTTTATGACTCATTGTAAAAGGTACAAGGTACATTACATTCAACTCTTAACCCAGCTGCTGATGTCGTCACAGGCTTGAGAGGAGAATCAGTGGTCTAAAACTGACCACTGGTTCGCTGGATTGGGACCAGCTGTTCAGTGGTCTGTTGCATGGTCCTTGCGGTCCAGGACCAGTTTTCCAGCAGTCTGTTTTGTGGTCTTTGTGGTCTGGATCAGCTGTTCAGTGCTCCACTGCGTGGCCCTTGTAGTGTACACCAGCTCAGTGGTCCACTGCACACATCCTCTGTATTATCTAGGTGGGTCTATTTCTCATTATGTGCCTACTGAACTGGTCCACAACAACCACACGATGGATCACTGAGCAGCTGGACTAGACCACAGGGACCATATACTGGTTCATGTTTATAGAGAGTTTATAAAATTGCAATATACAGTGCAACAATAAGAATATCTTCAAAGGCTAATCGATAACAGAGGATATTTAATAGACAAATGATCTCTGACATTTATTCAGTTAAAAGCATTATCAGCACATCCAGAAAATCAAGAGGGTAGACCACTCACCAACTGGTGCGGACCGCTGTTTTAGCACCCCGAGTTGTAGTAACCGGTAGTCTTTTCTGCAACCATGGTCAGTGGACAGACAACTGATTTAGCACTGTTGTATTATATGGCGAGTCTCTCATTCTGGAACAACAACATGTTAAAATCGCACAGAGTGGCATAACCCTGATCAAAAATATATAAAAAATAAAAATTCAATCTAGATAGATTTCCTCCCTTTATACGTCATTAATTAGTGGTCAGATGGCTTGTGCAATCAGAGTGGCCTCGGATAGAGTGAAATTCAGGTTTGAATTTTTTTTTTTTTTTCAGTACACTCCTGATCAGCAGAGAAAATATATAAACCATATCCACATACATGTCAACTCACCCAACTAGAGGGGCACTCAGAGAGCCAAGGCCAGTGTCTAACATACACCAGACTTCAGAGAAAAATATTCAAATTCATGGACTATGACAGACCTGGGTCTTTTTAAACAAACATAACTTCATTGGCATGAGGTAATAAACATTCCAGTCAAAACACAATTATATTTTATCTATATTGTATTTTTAATGTATTTGTTTCCCTGTCATTCTTATTTTTGTTTATTATTTTTCTACTGTATGTACAACACAGCTGATTGGTTCCCAACCTGTGAGCCAAGGTCCAATGGCCTGCAGTGAATGTATTGCAATTGAACAGTTAAAAGATTTGAAATAAAATGACTGTAGTTATACAATAAATAGATACTTAGAAAATGTAAACTCTATAAAAACTCAAACCCATGGTTTGTTTTTCTTGTATTAAGGCCTGTTGCTGCAATGGGCTAATGATGGGAACTTTTATGTTGCTACCACATATCCTATACTTGTTTGCTATGTCCGATTACAGTTATGGCAAAGACTGAAATAAAAAGCAAAAAATGAATGAAAATCAAAATGACTAGGGGAATGAACTTAAAATGATATAGAGTCAAGATAGTTGACTGTTTTGTTTGTCTCCAACAAACAAAACAGAAAAAAACATGCTTCCTACATATTCAATTGTTATCATCAGAATAAAATATCCTCTAAAACATTAGTTGGCCTCCGTATTGTTGTGGGGTTAGATGTAAGCAACATTTTCAAGCATGAGTTGGAAAATGGTTGGGACTCGCTGTCTTAGTTACATTATGATCCAGAATTCTTAAGCAGAAGATCCTTGAAGAACCATACTATGACTTGAAGTGGATATGTAAAGCAGAAAGTCAAACACATTTCTGAGGGACACTAAACAGATGAATCTGTCAAGCACTTTGAAAATCAGTTAACATTGTCTGTTTTTCTTTTCATACAAATACACAAGTATTATTGTCCTCCAAAAGCTCCAAAGAGTCTTTTTCACAGAGTGCAATTTAATGTCACAAGAGGGCAGAAGTATGAATAAAAAAAGCTGATGATGGCTGATTTCCATTAGCTATTTCAGGTTCAGGGTCCTGGCATTTGTGCACATTGGCACATGAGCATTGTCCAAGTATCTAGTAACAACATGTGCTTTTCCCACTGTGACAAGTCTAAATATCTGCTGTAAAACATCTTTCGTGTGTACCTTAGTTTAATTCAGCTTGCAACATTTTTCCATATATTTTCTGTATTTGCAGCACATTTCTTTATACCACGTATGCACTGTCAAATTGGTAAGACACTTTGGCTTGTTAGCAGTTTGACATGTCACACATGAAATATTTCAACAAGAAGGGAAACACCTCCATTCTGTATCACACTTTCAAACCCACCTGCTATGTCTTTGTCAACCAATGTAAAACTTGTAACATCTACCACTGCTTCATTCTCCATCCTCCTATAGCTTTCAGGATGTTCCTCACATGAGACAGCTAAAGCACAGCTACAGCAAAATTCAAACATAATATCAACATTCATTTTAACTGTGTAAAGTTACATTATCCCAGCTCACAACACCAATATACTTATTTATCCCATTGTGTCCCGACTCTCCTAGGGTTCATTCATGTGCCTTTGTTCTTCTCGGTAACACTTCGATTCTTTGAAAAGGCCTTACTTCATGGCAACCCTGTTTGTACAGAATTAACATCATTGAGCTGACGGCTTTTTAACTTTTTACTCCCTCCGCCATCGTGGTTATTTCTATTCAGCTCATGTCAGACCGTAGCTTAGCTTAGGTTATCTAGGTTTTAGCTGGAGTAAGAAGTTGTTGACATGTCATATCAGCTTTATTTTCAACATTTGTTTTCATCTTTGAACTAAAAGCAGCAGGTGTTAACTGCAGTCTGGGCAAACCTCAAACTTCCAATACACATAATGGAGGAGAGCAATGTTTTTTTTTTCTCCAATCCGCTACCTCACCCATCACCAACCCCTGTTAAATACCACCTGAGCCTCAAGCTGAGCCCTTAAGAATCCCTGACTTATTTATGTGAAATTAGTTTCCATGGTGTTTATCTCCACATCCAGTCATGTTTGCTCACAGCCCTCTTCACTGCTAAAAATATCATCTAACCAGACTCTCCAAAGAGATTTACAATAGGTAGTGAGATCTGAATCTAATATGAAACAAACTTTTATTGTAAAAGGGAACAAATGTCAGGGTGATAACACACAGCCGTAACTGTCTTCATACATTATCATGGTTGGCCGCCATAATCACACTCACTCCATTACTTTAAATATTAAAGAAACCCTGATTGTTATATGGTTGTTCTATCTTTTATGCACTTGTGTATGCCTGCTGTGCTGAAACACACTGACTGCCACTGACCTTCCTCCTAACAATGGCACAGCAGTGACAGGGTCTCAAGTAAAAGCTGCCTGTGTTCCTCCTGATATCAGAGCTGAAATACAAATGTTTTAGCATTTGGATCTTTGAAACAGGACAGAGGCCAATGACAAATGTGCATATTTGCATAATTCAAATGGAGACACTAGTGCACTGCACTGTGTGTTCTCAGTTGCTTTCTAATTCTAGCTTCTCTTGACTTTGTAGTGGGCAGAAAAGGGTATGTACCAAACAAGCACTCCCAGTGTGTTTCCTGACCTTGCCAGGCTCTACAGCCAAATTTAATATTGGTCTATGATCACATTACTTGCCAAGGGGTAGAGAAAGACAAAAGGATGACTTTCTACAAATTATCACAGTTTTCTATTAAATTATTTTACTATCCAGAGGATTGATTGTAATTATGAAGAATTAATCTGCATGTATTGTATCTCTCAAGAGGCCCACGTTTTATAGTTAGATTTAAAGTCCCTGCACCAGAGTTTTCAATTTTATTCTTCAGGGAAGTAAAGTGGCTGTTCAGTTAAAGCAAACCCATAGACAATGAAGTGATGAAGCATTCGTTGTTGTTTCTGTGCATTTATGCTCACAAGTGCTTCTGAATCAAACTAATGTGGCTTAAATGATCAAATATTAAATGGTCAAGAAGGATTAAAGGTTAGAAAAGTTTTGGGGAATTAGAATAACTCTGTATCCCTTTCCTTATATGTCAAGTCAGTTATTTCTCCAAATAACCACTCATCTTTGTTAAAGTGTGTGTGTGTGTGTGTGTGTGTGTGTGTGTGTGTGTGTGTGTGTGTGTGTGTGTGTGTGTGTGTGTGCGTGCGTACGTGTGTGTGTGTACATCGAATGATTTGGGGACTGTTTGTCTTTTCCTTGATATTTCCAAATATACACTAGCCTGAAGTCTCACCAACAATAAATTAAGAGTTAGATAAAGGAGTCCAAAGAAACAAAGCTTTCTGCACAAGGAGCAGTGCTGATTTATTGCTGGTTTAGAAGGTGGCCCCCTGAGTTAAACCATGGTAGGATGAAGGAATAAATCTCTCCTGATCTGAGTGAGCCTCCGGACTCAAGTGTAGCAGTTCGGTTGGCCTCAGAGGTCAAGTCTGCTGGCCCAGGGCCACTTGTAGTATTTAATCTTCAGCCCTTTGGCTAAACTAAAGCATGGATAATCCAAGCCAAAATGGACACATACAGTCTCCTTGCAGATTCAAGAGGGATATCACCAGCCACCTGTGGGTCTTTCACAACTCAGCGCTTTACAATTAGGTACACAAACGTTTTTATACAGCAACGAGTAAGCACCAAAGTACAGAAGTAACTTCAACATAATGAGCAAAGAAATATCCTTTGAATTTTGACTAAATGAACTGTTTTTATATCTATAAAAGATTGTTTTTGATTTGTATTAAATCAGATGATAATTTTAAGTGTCACTTTTTGCATAGTATTAACTATTAGTTACTTACAACTGAATTGTTTTTGAATTTATTATTAATTACTGGGTTTCCTATTTGTTCTTTGATTCAGCATTGTGTAATAACTATCTGGGTTTCTATACTGCGCATGGGAGCTCTATTCCCTCTGCAGGGGGAAGAATTAATTTTAGTCTCTACTAGGATAACCTGAATTCAGACAGTTTTTTAGAATTTCAGTCACTACCTGATAAATTTTTCAAAAAGTATTATGACGACTTATAACTACAATTCACATAGGTTACGCTTAACAAAAATGTATACACCTCTTGTAAAAACCTGTTGTTAAAACCTAGATGTCTCCCTGACAGTGCACTTATCTCATGCTCTTATCCATGAGACATAGTGCCACTTGCCCTGAATGTAACCATTTGCTGTTGAGCTTTGCGACAGTGCTGGAACAATAATAGTAATTGGAATAACAATAATTGTGTTCAAGTTTTAACAAGAACAGTCTACAGCCATGTATGTGTCTATGTTTATACATGTTGAATTAAATTGATTCACTACCACCAAACAAAAACTACAGCTGAAGCTGATGGTAATGTCACCGTATATTTAGTCACCAGTGAAGTAAGTGGTGAGCAAACTGAAATATGACCTGATGTTGATGAAACATCAGTGGACTAGCCAGATATTACGATTCACTTTTAGGGGAGGTGGCACGTTGGTGCAGTTGTTAGCAAAATCACCTCACAGCAAGACAGTTTTGGGTTTGAACCCTAGGCTTGGTACCTTTCTGTCTAGAGCTTGCATGTGCTTTTTATGCCTGTGTGGACTCCCTCTAGGTACTAAGGCTTCCACCCACAAGCTAAAGACATGCACATTATGACTCTATATTGCCCTTTGGAAAATTAGTTGTAAATAGTTGCTTGTCTCTGTGTGTCTCTTTTTGTCAGCCCTGCAAAAGATCTGTAACCTGTCCATGGTCTCTCCCACCCTCACCCAATGCCAGCTGGGATTGCCTCCCGCCCTCCCATGACCCTGCACTGATAAGCAGTATAGATAATGGGTGGGTGGATCTTGAGGGTAAATGAATGTAGCAAATTCATGGCAATTCATTTGCTGCTTGTTAAGTTATTTCTCTCAACATCTTAAATGTCAACCTCATGGTGGAGCAATGTGAAAAGTCAGGGGACCAAAATCATCCAGTTGTCATGAGGAATTCAAGTCTTGACGGACATAGTGTGGCAAACAGGAATACAAAGTTTTAACCTAATGCTAATATTTAATTGTTACTATTAGAAATCATTCTGTCTCAGCTTTTTTTCACATCAGATCACTGTGACTGGACACAATCAATACCAGGCTGCATAGATGGCAGGTGTGCCATTTATGTCAAAGAATATACCACATTAGATATGAACCTTTGAGAATTTCACAGCTTACTCTCCTCATCTCACCTCGACTGATGGAATATGAAGTAGAGTCATGCACCTGCCACTGAAAACCCACCTTGTAATATTTGCTTAATCATGCAGTTATTTTGGCTTTGAAGTTTCCCTCTAATTGCCATTTCCTTTTGAAGTTATGATCAATTAAATGCTCAGCTTAGATTTTAGTTTGAGTCATTTTATCTTTGGAGCAGTTGGTTGTGGTAATCTGCCAACCTTGGCCCCACCTGAGAGGACAGTCCTTGGGGTGTAACACATTCCCTCTTACATTTTGCTGCCCTACATTATGCTAATAAGGGAATGCAAATATGGTGCCTGACAACAATTTCTGTCACAGTCCTCCCAGGTGTTACTCAGAGTCTATGATCCTTATCAAGGGGTGTGCATGTACGTATGTTTGTGAGGGAGACTGGGGGAGCAGGAGGAGCAGGACGAGGAGCAGCACTGGGACAGGGAGTGTTTGTAGGAGAATTAGGAGTGGCTGAGTTCAGTGACAGGCGCAATCCTAATCACCTTTCTGTTAAAAGACCTCTGAGCAACTGCCATGGTTTGAAACTGCCAGATGGAGAAAGAGTGTAGTCTCGGTAGGCGAAATGTCAAAGACAGACAGAAACCCCCAAAGCATCACACCCACACATACCCTGTTCTGACAGAAGGACATTGTCAAGGACAAACTACAGCAATGTATTCCATATATATATATATATCCAAAAATAAAACTACTACTTTTCGTTTGTTATGCACTTGTACTGTAACTGCTTTACTTTTCTCCATCATTTGCTTGCATTGCATTTCATCAGCTAAATTCTCCTTTATGTATTTGCTGGAGCAGCGAGACAAAAAGCCATATTGCAAGTCTGCAGTTGGGTTTTGTTTATGACTACAAGTGTGAAATTCTAAATCTAGGGTAAGTATTGTGTCCTGAATTTTTAACCTTAACCCATCCCTGCTTGTTAAAATGCAGAGCATCTGCCTCTGCATACAAATATTCCCATGATTTACTCTTTGTCACCACCTCCCACTCCTTCCAGCAAGTCCCCAATGAATTTTGATGCTACTCTTTTAATTCGCCTGTGAGTCTATGACGGCGATCTCACTGGTGATTAAAGTTTGTATTATTTGCTAGATTACCTTCACATAAAGGGTGCGCTTAAACATGAGTAATATCCCAAAAGAGCACTTTAAAGAGAGCATGCAGCCCTGATTATCAGTAGCTAAAAGCCCACGCTTTCCTCTTATTCCCTCTCCCAAGCATGACTTGGGAGTGCTAAAGGACAGACAGAGCCATTATATTCATGAGAAACAAAGCAGAGGCAGAGGGCTCGCTTTCAGAGCATGCTTTTTAACCACACAGCTTTTCTGAAAAAGCAACTGTCTTAAAACCAAAGCTCAAAAAAATGTGCAAAGCTTTACAGAGTAGCCAGCACACAGAGCAAAAAGGCAAAAAAAGATTGAGTTGCATTGATTTAACATGCTGCTGCCTTTAACACAGCTTATTAGAGGGGATAAACATGTGTGTTATAAGAACAAAAATGCTGTGCTGTTACAAAGAGACTGTATTTTAATACTTGAAATTTGACATGTGGTAAGTGGTGCACACTGATATAATATTAAAGCTGAATAATGCAATGTGCTGGGAGGTGGCCTCGACCAAAAGCATTGGTTGTTTTGTTTAAACAAAACAACTAATGTTTTTTGGCTTTCCTGCAAACGGCCTCATGTGGTTATGAAAATAATTACAGTCCTCTGTCTGTAGAAAAGGTGGACATGATGTGACATTGTTTTACTTTGACAAAACATCCTAGGGGAAGGTTGGGGTGGATGGCTGGGTAAACAAACTGTGCAAAAAAAGTGTGTTTCTTTGTTTGACACAAGTCTTGCCCTGACAGCCAATACTGGTTTGTTAACAATGTTTCAAGACTTTAAAGGGAATATCTGTAAATCGATATTACAAAATGCAATACTTATGTTCCATATACACATCCAAAGAGCTGTGGGTCACTATATACATTCTATAGACAATCCTCTGTACTGATACTCTATAATAGATGGATGACAAATTCTACACTTTTTGTTCTGTGAAAAAATACATTGTAAGATTCAGATGAAAGTGATACATGGCTGCGTCAGTGTGACTTAACCCAATTGATTGACCTAGTGGGTCTCAAACATTCTTCTTTTGGAAGCTGCACAACCAATAGCTCCTGTAATACCTCTAGAGCAGGGACATGTGGTCAGGTGAGGCAGAGCCTAATGAAAAGTCAAAAACAAATAATGATAAAATAGATTTTAATATTTGTCCACTGATCTGTGCTATAAATGTAATTTCTGCATAATCCCAATCATTTCAAACATTTTTATAGTCAAAATTAATGAATTTGTTTCGAAAATGTTCAAATACTGGGGAGAGACTCAAAGTGAGGCAGCGACGCGTTGAGCCTCACCCCACCTCAGATTGTGCAGTCCCTCACAAAGTTGGTTGTGTACATGCAATTACCGCATGCCTGTTGCTATCTCTCTGTACATCACCAATGTAACGTTTGTCAACGCTTTTATTATATGTCCTGACTTTCCATAGTCTAGGTAATGTATTTCATGTATGTGTATAACATTTTTAGTGTTGCTGATATGACAGAAAAAGCATGAGGTGAGGCAGCCAGTACCTCTGCCTCACTGAAGGGGGCATTTTTGCTTGTTCTGCTGTTGCTCTTCTTCTACGCAAGGACAGCAAGCACCAATATGCTAGCTGCAGTGACTACAGTATATACTTTTGTTTGTATTGAATGAGTATGACTTGTGGAATTGCGATGACAGATTAAGAACACATGGAGGGTGCAGAACACATGCGCACTCTCGCTCTGAGCTGCTATAAATTTAACATTCTTCCTTGGCCAAATATTTACCTACCATATATTTATAAATTTGACTCTGAAAGAGTCCATGCCTGCCACGAACTTCACCACGTCACTGCTCTAGAGAGTGCCCGACCTTACCGTTTAGAAACCACTGAGTTAACTAACCAATGAGTAAACCACACAGACACATATTGAACTTGTTAAAAGGCATACGCAATTTAATTTCATGTTGTCATAATAATTGTCAAATCCTATCTAACTGGCTTGACTAAATAATTTAAATCTCGAGTGCTACACTTTTTAATGTCAGATGAGAATTACGATGATAACATGAACTGGTAATGGCAAATGACATTTCACACATTTTGTGAGACACAAAAAGATTTCCACATTTCATATATGTAGGGAGGTCTGACAGATGTGTGAAAAAGTGAGGGGATGGGGTGAGAAATAAAATCACTTATTACATGGATAATGAACGTTAAAACACTGAGTAAAGTGACCATGCACAGTGTAAGATGGGACACCCCAACAGCCATGGCTCAGAACACAAAGATTTTTCCAAAAAGGACTAGGAAACTCAATAATGTGGTGCTATTTTGGCTGTGCGGCAATAAATACTTCACAGCTCTTACGGGTGAAGACCTACTGGTCATGGTGCAGTGCAAGGAGATTTTGCACCATATTAATTATCACGGGAAGCGAGCGAATCATTACTCCAGGCGTTGTAAGAAAGGGGGCCATGTGGGATTGGCTCGCATTATGAGAAAATGACGAGTTCACAGGTTGAGAATTTTAAACTTTATGGAAGTATGAGTGAGATTTGCTTGGAAGCTCCATACTCACTCACCAACAGTAATGCAGTGGTGAGCCAGGAAGTTGTGACTTAACTGTGGAAAACATCTGTGGAAGAGGAGATAATTAATGCACTTTCTGAGAGTCCTCTTTTGTTAGCCCCTTCCCTCCAAGATTAGAGATTCAAAGACAAGTGCTATAAGTTGCACTTGGTGGCAGTTTGTGTATTTACAATGCTTGCTCGCTAGTGATACTTTCAAACCTTAACATGGCTGCAATAACATGAGAAGTGACAAGTCAAAGTGTTTTTTTCACTTCAAGCTGGTGTGGCTGTTAAGACAAAGAGCTATTCAACTCCAGCAAATAGTCGTCATATAGCCTACTATCCTACTACCCCCTTTGCAATGCATAACGACATAAGCATCATGCAGTATTGCAGAAAATATGTCTAATGTTTTTGCACTGTCAAAAATCATGGAACCAACAGCCAACAACAAAGGGTCACCTTTAAAGTTGCTTCATTCATAATTCAAACAAACAACACTGAAATAATGTTCATTTGCAAATGTGTGGCCTGCAACAGCTGCACAAAGTTTCCTGCTTTCACACTGAGCAGACACAAAGTAGCAACGTGTTGTGTTTCTGGCCTCTTGCTAATTTTAAGTACAATTTTCACCCCTCTATCAGCTCTGTTTTAGTCTCAATCGTCTCCTGAGATAAAGAAAAAAGAACTTCCAAATCCTCCACTGTGTTCATCACGTAGTTGCTTACTGTGTCTGTGTACTGTTGGAGATTCGTAGGTGCAGAGTGGAATCGACACATTTCACATTACATATTCATTTGATTCCTTGTTAGCTTTAAACTTGACTATTTATTTTGTGATGTACAGGAGATAATTTTTACAAAAGAACAGACATAATGATTAAAAAAAAAAAGCCTTGTCAATCAGCCCTGTTGATACATAATCTATACAACACATCTATTGTTTATTAAGTTTTCATGTCACATGGCTTTACCTTAACAAATGCACGTACAACATGTACTTACAGCTTTTACTTAAAAGTGCATCACTTACTGTATTGTTATATCAGATAACATCCCTACAGGCAGGTTCTAACTGCAATAATCTGTGGATAGCACTGTACAAATTATTGATCATTACATTTTCAGTACTCCATGTATTATCTTGGCAGACTGTAGTTTATATGACTCACCTAACCACTGTCATTTCTAAGCTATTATCCAGACTGAAATGTACAGAGACTTAGCAGGGTGGCTTTCCAAGGCTCCTCTAGCTCTAATTGGCAAGACGGCTTCTGCTGTGTCTGACAACACAGGGCTGAGAGAGCAGAGGGTTTGTCAGTTGGGAGCACTGAAGTGAAACGTTAGAAATTTGGGAATAACCGTGCAGTGTGAGGTAGATAAGACACATATTAATCACCCTCCATTTGCTTTTACTGTTTCACATTTCCCCAAATTAGAAAACCTCAACATTTTGTAAGGTATACTGCTTTGTTGAAATACTTATCTTTAGCTTTAATGGTGTCTGTAAGGATCATTGGCACAGAACCTTCAAATTCACAGTATGCATCTTGAGCCCAGCAGGAATATACATTTTACTCGCTAGATGCTCAAATGACGGTCACCGCGAAAACCCCCAGAAGGCAAAAATACCAACTTTATGGTCACATTCTGCAACACTACATCCATCTATACAAGTGTTTATTTCATGTCCGATGTGTGTGTGTGTGTGTGTGTGTGTGTGTGTGTGTGTGTGTGTGTGTGTGTGTGTGTGTGTGTGTGTGTGTGAGTGTGTGTGTGTGTGGGGGGGGGCTTATGGAGCACAACCTATTTTGGGAGTTGACTTTTTTGCTGATGGTGACAGTTCAGTTGCTCAGCCAGGCTGGTGTTTAGGTTCAAAGGCCACCATATCTCTCCCTTACCTGTATGTCTTGCATGGATTAAATACGCTTTTTCTTTGCCTGCCTGTCCTTATCACAGAATTGTGCTGTGTTTGCATCTGCACACAGAAGCACCTTGCATTTACATGTAGCTACAGTGTCACAGTTTTTAAAAAGCAGGAGGTGCTGAAGAATAACAACATTTTTTTATTGTCTGTCACTTCCAGGTAATACAATGCTTGATGCTGATGTGAATTGGCTCTGTGTCATTTGGTTTATGCAGCACAGGCTGCTTCATTTTATTGGAGAGGAGTGAACTTTAAAGTGCTACCCTATGCCAGTGAAGATTCCAATATCGGTATGAGAGAAAGTTTAAGCATCCAAAGCAAATTAATACTGTCAGACATTCACTCCCATGGATCTGTGCTTTCCCTGCTGTTGAACACAAGCTGAACTTTTAAGGCCCCAGTAAATTGCTTCCCTTGGTAAATCCATCATCCACTGATTTAATCTAAATCCAGCCTTTTGGTCTGGTGCTAGGTCAGTTCATGCCCTTTCGTGTTATGTTTCATAGTGCAGGTATTGTTCCATGGTAAATAATAATTGACACTATTGTTGGAGGTGAGGAGAACAAAAAAAAAATACTTTACTTTACATCTACCTGAAACAGGATGTTCTTCGCCAAATTAGTTTGATTTAACAGTTAATTTTAGTTAATTCAATTTGTCATGTTTTTAACCAGGAAAATTTGTTAAATAAACATGCAATTCTTGATATTTACCTTACCGAGCTTTTGATAAGTAACATCTGCACAACTGCTTATTCATGCAAATATCCATTCAGTGGCAGCAGTGCAATATATAAAATTTGCCCATTGATGAGAGAGGACAATGGACAGACTGCATGATTGGACATAAAGGCTATAGTAAATCAGACACTTTTTACAACTGCTATGGGAAGAAAAGCACCTCAAATTGCACAACACACCAAACCTTGAGGCAGAAGAGCCACAACAATAGAAGACCACATCAGTTTCCACTCCTGGCAGGCAAGAAGAAGAATATGAGGTTCCAGTCCAAAACCAGACAGTTGATAACATAGCCTTGTCTGATGAATCTGGATTTCTACTGAGACACGCAGATGGTATAGTCAGAGTTTGGCATCAACATCATGAATCCATGGACCCAACCTGCTTTGTTTCACCAGTCCAGGCTGCTGGTGGTGTAATGGTGTGGGGAATGTTTCTTGGCACATTTTCAGACCCTTAATACCAATCATTGTCAGAATGAATGAGCAGCTGACAAATCTGCAGAAATGATGTGATGCAATCATGTCAACGTGGGCCAGAATCTCATAGGAATATTTCCAACATCTTGTGAAAGCCATGCCACAAAGAACTGAGGCTGTTTGAGGAGCAAAAGCAGATACCACGCAGTATTAGTATGGTGTTCCTAAGAAAATGCTTGCTCAATGTACCATGTACTTTAATGTCATTGTTTGATAACATTACTGCTAATTGAAAACATTATAAAAAATGAATATCATATCTGAAACAATAAGGTCCACTGACTAGCTTTCTCAACGCTGTCGAGTGCAACTCACATCAGTGACTAGAACTAGCTCAAGTGTCACGTGACCTAAATATGGACATTGGCCACGTACCATGATGTAACTCCTGTTAAATTACACATGCACTGTTCCAATGCTAATGACAACCAGAAAATTTGGCTACAAGCTCAGAAAGAGCTTATGAATAGACTTTAAAGACTCTTAGATTCTTTAAATTGTTTGAATGGCCGTTCTGTGTGGAGTTTGCACACAGCTTCCTCCCACAGTCCAAAGACGTGTATGTTTAGGTTAATTGGTCACTTTAAATTGAGAGTGTGAATGATGAATGAATTGTTTGTTTCTTTATGTCATGTTTGCAGGTGTTAACAGTTACCAATTTATTTCCTGAAAAGAATTATAGAATGAGGTACAACATATAGAAAACTATATGTCTCAGCGTGACAGCAGTCAATGTGGATTACATGTGGATGAATTATTACTTTGAAATGAATCTATGTAGAGTTACCACATCTTCCACCACACTACATTTTGCATATCTGCTAGTCTTGCCGTCAAACACACAAATTATTGTAAATTAGACATTAGACATTTTCTACATTTTCACTCCACCTTCCACAAACCAGCAGAGGAGATATTTACCTTTCCTCCTTCCTATACAATGAATGTTAAATGTCTATGTTAACCGAGCTAAAATAATAGAAGCATATGTGCATATTATGCAATACTTTTAAACAGCAGCAGAAACTACAACCTCCAAAATGACCACACGGTTGAATCGAATTTTCAGCAGGTCTGTTTCATCATGCTGCATCAGTATTAACCTGCTGTGTCTAACAAACTTCTAACTGGATGTATCTACAAAAGGCTGCAACTGGTTTGGGTTTTTTTATTTATTTATTTATTTTTTATTTTTTAGGTCAGAATGATCTTCAAACAAAGATCTTCTGTCACACACTGAGCTGTGTGTTCATAAAGACAACTGTGTGAAGGGCTTTGCGATGTGCGCTCTGAGTTCAATGTCAGTTAATGGTTGTAAAAAAAAAAATCAAAATAATTGGAAGTGTACCACCCCAAACATTTCCCTGTTTTACATCTTCTGGACATGCTACTTTAAACTACTGCAAGTGTTTTTTTCACAGGGAATATCACAGGGAAGAATCTCTAGATGCACAAGTGTCAAAACACGAAGCTAAATGTAAGTGCTGCTTTTTTGCCATCAGTAGCAGGAGGTATTATTCATCTCTCCATCATGTGTTTAGGTTTTGGTTTAGTAAAATGTCACATTAACCACTGAATGAGAAATCATTTTACAGTGAGATACCTGTCCAATGTTTTCAACTGCACCAAACAGAAAATTGAACACTGAAATCCATGTGGTGGGTTTGTTCAAATTAAAGTCACCAAGATGAAAGCCAGCAGACCTGATAGTGGTATGGGTCTAGAATTTTAAAATGAGCTCTTACTCTGCGCCTTTCAGGACAGAGATAACAGTGTTACGCTGGAGCATACTGATGCCATGCGTTTGTTTACACTTGCTGCAAACCACAATGACTTAATCCCTGTTTTGCACCTTTGCCATCTGAGGACAGCGAGCTGCCTGGATGCCAGCATCTGGCCATGTTTCATCAGGTGATCTAGCACAGCTACGGTGTGTTTGCAAAGCCTGCCCTGTGAGAATGATAAATTGAAGTGATACATGTGTGGTCTCACCTGTATAGCTTAGAAGTCTCTTGGGTGAATAACTCTACTCTGTTTGTGTGTATGTACTGAACCTATCTTCTCTCCTGGGGGGAGTTGGGGCGCCAAGCAAGGTGGGGCCTCTGGGAGGAACATTATCGCCCACCCATCTATCCCCATGGGTTGTAGCTCCCTATATCTCTGCCAGAGGGGCCTGAATGTCATTTGTTACTCCTTGCATCTTATTACATTTCCTTCACCAGGTGTGGTTGTTTCTTTATCATGTCTAGTTCTAATTTCAAATAAAATTCCTATTGTTATTCTTAATAAAAAAGCTTAAGAAAAAATGTTTTATTAGTTTTTCACAGCTTTCTGTTTGTGGTACCCTTTTGTTAAAAAGTGATACATAATGCATAGCATTACATTTCCCAACTCCTTTGGCTAAACTAATTGTGACTGACAGCTCTGTGGTTCATGCCGAGCAGCTGGAGTGGCTGCAGTGAATTACATCAACCAGCCACAATGTTATAACCGTGTTGAATCTGATCAGTGTATTTATTTCAACAGTTTAAAATTGAAAAAAACATTTGAGTTTGAGCTTATCTAAAGCCAACTAAGCATATGCATATTATTCTTACAAACAAAGTCAGATCATATTGAAGTCTATGGGAAAATGTCCCTACTTCTCACTTGATTTATTACCTCAGTAAATATTTATGAGCTTATGGTCTCAGTGGCTAGTTTCAATACAGCATGATGTTCTTTTTTTTTTTTTTTTTTTTTAATATAATGGTTCCATTTAGAGGCAAATAAACCAGGATATGCAAGAGGGCATGATTACTGTGTGATTGACAGACTGTACCACACATGGCGACCTGGCTGACAATCAGGATAGAGCGCAGAGCAGGTCAGATCCACCCCTCACTCCTCCTAAGCTTCACCTCCTCTGTCAAATATGTTTTTTTTTTTCAAGCCTTCAAAACGACAGTTCGCAACGTCAGTTCATGCTGGGTTGCTACTTCCAACAATTTTATGGAGAAATATATTTCTAACTGATTGTTCCAACTGTTGCATTCTCATCTCAATCTCATTCTTCACTTTAGCCACTTTAGTTTGACACAAAAGGTAACAGCTCAGCCCTTAACACCTCCGTGGAACTAATTCAAAGTTAACAAGCATACAATGTTGAACGAAAATGAAAATTTGCGTAGCTCAAAGTTTAATTAGAAAACTTAAATTTCCGTATTCCGTAGGAATTGCACCCCCTCTTGTAATCTTTGTAATGATATATTTTACTGCAATGAGTAAATCAATGTTTTTTTAAAAGGCCAAGGATGCTGTGCTTCCTAGGATATAAACTAGCAACAGCACAGATCTTTCTTGAGTGAGTGTCAGCTGTCAGACTCATCCTGTCTCATGATGCAGAAACCTTTCAGCTAAATAGCAGGACAGTGATGTCCTGGAGACTGTTCATAAAGCACTTAAGCCTGTTAGTGACTTCACTGATATTTTGTCTGTAGAAACCTACATGACCAGCTTCTGTGTTCGAGCTACGCAGGGAAGATGTGTTGGCTGTGTCAGACAAGGGCATTCAGTTAACCAAGAACATAAAAAACAAGCTGCAGGCTGTATACAGTAATGTGCTGAGCAAGTTGATGCGCAATTGCACTTCCTCGACCCTCATGCCATGGAGGATATGAGTCTGACAAAGATGAGGTTACAGGCTGAGATAGTGGAACTGGAGAGTCAACCAAAACCTGCAGTTGTAGTTCCAATGGCCATCAGAGTGGAGGAGGAGGAAATGGACAGAAACATTTGAAATAATCACAAGTGAAACTAATGATAACTTTGAGCAAGTTGTTAGTTTACCACAGGCACTGCTCAAGATGGATAATGCAAATACACGTTTTTAGACTGAATATATCACTGAATATATGCGTAACCTACTTGGTCAAAATTAAGGCTCTTGCAAGTGGTATTTATCTCACTAATAAAAGATTAATTACATCTCCTCATATTTCCAATTGTAGTAATTAGAATTTTTGTACTGCAACTTAATTACAGGTTATTTATAATTTTAGCAATACATGTTAGCAAATGTTTTTTTGAAAAATATCATTTAATATAATAACTTGTTATCTATACATTGTGTCTTTCCAAACATCCAAAATCTTAAGGAGGGGTGGCAGCCATGTTGAAGTGGATTATGGGAGCATTACATTCTCTCGTCCATGCCATCATAAAAACTAGTGGAGTATACTTCTGTAAAATGTGGGGAAATTTTTTTAAAAACATAACACCTACTAACAAATGCAGTTTCAAGAAGCATAAATCTGAAGGCCCAGTCAAGCTGCTTATCTTTATGGGTTGGTCTGGTCTGGTCCACAACCTCTCTATACATTTGACTTAAAACACATCCATCACATGAGCTTGGGCACCTCAACTTGACTGAATAATGAGCACAAAGAGCACAGCAGCAGCTATTAATCCTTCTGTATCATTCACTGTCATGGAAAAAAGGGTCACTGATGTCTGCTTTTCGACAGCAGGGATTTTAACCAATACAGAGGATTTGAATCTGAGCCTTGTTATTGAAGCTCATTGATTCACTGTCATCATAATCTCACCTCAACAGAGAGCTGAGCTCCTGTTACAACACATTTTGAGTTGTTTGTTTATCAAGCGATTAGCCTTTTGGTTGCACAGATGACAAGAGCGGTGTCCTGAACATTACTGTACGTATCTCATGTGAAGTCTCTTAAATTGGGCTAAAATGGACCAGATAGTTGAAGTGTCATAGCTCTTTGAATTTTAATAACCAATTACTGTTAACAAATTGAAATTGTTGCCACAACAGCACTTGATGTGTTTCAACTGATTTGATTAATCTGAGGTAGCTAAGGTGGGTGGGGCAATTCCTAATGTGGACACTGGGGAAAACACTCCTGCAGGCTGAAAAATGAACTTTAAAGCAGAAATAAATATGTTTACAATCTGGAACAAAAACAAATTTGATCTCTGTAGCAACTTTTCCCCTTCATGACAACTGTAAATATATACATAATTGAGGGTGTGCCACTCTGAGTGACAGGTGGGTGAGTGTATACTTGTCACAAATACCATTTTATATCTTGTGTATTGTCTTAACCTACTGTCGTTGTAACTGTAGCATTATGGGGTAGCAGTGATGCTGCAGGTCAGGAGTGTTGAGTGCACCACCGTGAGACTGAAAACATGTTTTAAATAAGGCAACAATAAGGAGGCATAATAAATGTCTATTATAGTGTCATCTTCTATAAGGATTTATACTTTTTATATTAACTATATAAGTAAACATAGTGAATGCAAAATTATTACTGTATCACTGGAAAGTTAATGCTATACTTAAATATAATAATATCACTTTTACACTATAGCTAATCAGCAGCTCTGACTTCTATTTTTACAGGTCCAGGGGTACATTGTGGTGGAGGACCACAGGACAATGCACAAAGGTAGTGTTGGGAATTTGTCTCCAATAGCCTTGTCATTTCTGGTCTTGACAGACTGGTCTGCTTCAAAATGTGCCTGGAGCGACTCAAATTTACTTCCCACACAACAACTCAGTTTTGCCTGCCCACATAGATATCACATAGTCACACAGTATTAGGGAGCACTTTTTACTTACTGGGCATGCATACACTTACATTATTACTTAACACAAGTTCATCTCACATCACGATCAAAGTTGTTTGTGAAAACCTTCTTCACAAATAGAAAAATCACAAACAAACTCACAGCAGTAACTTGTCATACTTTAACATCAGCAGCAATAAGTGTTGATTATCTCAACTAATAAAGTTCTACGACTTAAGTTTGAGTCTCCCAAGGCAATAACCCATCCCATCCTCCCTCAGAGAGGTTGATTCATAGGCAACTGGACTGGGTTGTAGATACTTGAAAATTGAAGTTCAGAAATGAAGAAGCCTCTTAGACAGGAAGAGTAATGTCTTTAAGCAACAACCAAGTCCAGTTGCCCTCAATTCAACTTTTCTCGGATAAACATGACCTGGATGACTAAGACTCTTCACAGATTTATAGGTGTGTCTAACCCTTCCTCCTTTTCCTCACCCTCTCTCTTTTTTAGCACAAGAACCACAGGGGGATTCACTGGAGCCTGAAGATTTTCTGCAATAAGACAGATCCCTCACCCTGTGTCTCAACTCCTTGGTTTTTCACAAGCCTTTCCCTGTTCCTTATATTAAACTCACCAATGGCAGTTTTTTTGTAGAAAAAGTGCAAATGCAATGATTAATCACCTCACATATTGATTTTTTTTTTTTTAATGTTGGTGATGGTAAATTTGCTCCCGCTCATGGCATTTATTAAATGACAATTACTGATAGTCTCCTGTCCTGTCTGAAAGTCATGAAGATTACATTAGTTATTACGATGAGATAACAAAACTATCATGGCATTACTGAAACCACCATTAATTAAAGTAATGTTAAAAAATCTAATCTGATCTGAATTTTTAAATTTAGCCTTGTCAATAAGGCAGATAACACAATAGCTATTATCCTCATCGCACAAAACTCTACATGAACCACGTGACTATTAAACATTTAGAATGCCCACTGACACAACTTCCTCTTTCCACAGTGTTAGCAGGAAGTGGTAGCTAGCCAATCAGAAAACTGAACATTAATCTGGTGGAACTGCACTTCCCCTACTATTCTATACTATTTTATTCTAACTTCACTATAAATGATTTCAACAAGTAAATCCTCTATCAACCATACAGGATAAGTGACTGCCCTCTAGACATCTAGCATGCTGGAAATGCATAGACTTTCTGTGCACAGTGGTTGCCTGGTCTAAATATTAATGGCCCCTTTTATTGCCAAGAGCTTCTGTGATACCACATTTATGACTGGAAGAATAAATGACTCAGTGTGTTGGTTTTAATAATGCTCTCTGCACTAATACAGAATATGCAAATATTCATTTTGACTAATGTAATTCTTTTCTATGATTTATATATGCTGACACAATAGACTACAAGCAGTGTGATGTAGAAATTTAGAAGACAAATCTAGGACTTAAATGGTTGAGTTGTACAGATTCCAGTTAGGAATAGAGGGATAGCTTTGAAGATGGAGATACAGTGATGAAGCATTTCAATCCTTTGTGATATGCAGCCCGTAAAACATCCCCCACCTACCCACACCTCCCAGACTGCAGTGAATTCTTCATGAGATCTTGAGATCTGTCCCTTGTGGATGGAAGTCCCACTGTGAACTACAGGGTTCTGTTCCTGTTTAAACACCATTTACGTCTCTTTCTCTATTGTCGCCCCACCCCCTCACACTCACACTCACACTCGCACACACACACCCACACCACACATTTCTTCCACAGTGTCACATCAAATCTTAGTGAACATGGTAAGACGCAAAATTATCTTCAATCATTCTGACCTCTCTTTGATTCAGGCCTTGTCCAGGGTGTCATGTACGCAGAGAGGGGGCTGATGGGTAGCAAGCAGCGTCAAAGTGTTCGGGTATGCGGCCTGAATGCATGAAGACAACATGCCTGCTCCATTACCCCCTCTGTCACATTCTGTTTCATATATCAAACTGATAGTGAGGCACGTTTGGCTATGAGACATGTAGGATTATGCACTCGCCAAAGATGGACAAATAGAGCAGACAGTTCTGTTATGCTTGGTTATCAGGGGGCTTTGGTCCTGTCAAAACATTGCTGCATCTGCACATGAACTCCTCCAGACTGCTGCAAGTTACCACTCTTATCCTGAGATTGTTGTTTAGTCTTTAAATTAACAAAAAGCACCCACTTCTCCATGAGCACAGAGTTCTGCCTACTACCATGAAACCAGTGGTCAGTTTGAGTGCATCTTTGCCATGTGGGCTCCTGGGAGACTTAAGGTGGTCTTTTCATCGACAGCCATGAAGCAGGTCCATAGTTACTGAACAGGATGACTAAGGGTTATTGATTTATTAAGTACAATGAATGAATAAATTATACACCAATTTAAGGGGATTATGCACATTTCCAGTGCTATGTTTTTATTCTAGGACTCCACCAGACTAGCCTTGCATGTTTTTCTTTTCTCTTTCATTGTGGGGGCAGCAAAGGGCCATGAGACAAATTCGAACCTGGGCCGCTGCAGATAGGACAAAACATTTGTGGTATGTGCTCTACCAGGTGAGCCCGGGGCCGCTGCTAGCTCAGGCCTTCTTAAGAAGCCTCCCTAAAAGCCCATTTTCTTGGGATATAGTGCTGTGAAGACTAAAAGACCTGTATACACAGCCTCACAGACAGGCCCATTGACAGTCAGAGACCACTGTGGTCCAAAATGCATTTTCATCATAGATCACCTCTGTAAAAGACATGTTTATAAACCTATTGAAAAGATGCCTCCAGCTAAACGTTGTAAAACATTTCCAAAGCACTTGATGGGTGGTTGTATTGTGCGTCTTGAACAAGGATCCTTACTTGTTAACAGCAATACTGAACTGAAGTGCAAAAATTAAAGAGCAATCTGAACAAACCTTCAAAAAATAAGCCTTCATTTTCACACATCAAGATTTTGATTTTGTGGTTTTGCACCATATTCATTAGTCACTGACTGGCCTTTCATTTAACTTAATTGCTTTTTTTAATCAATTTGCCACATAGTTAAACATTTGATTCACTAGTATGATATACTTGCATTAATTTATTTGATGGCTTAAATTGTCCCTGTGTGGTAAAGTTATAACTTCAACTTTAGACCGGATGCCAGCCAAGCGGCAACAGTCTGACACCATAACATTTGTCTGAAGGGGATTACTTAAACATATGTTTATCTCATTATGAGAAACTTTAGCCAAATTTAATATGCATGTCCAGTATAATAGGTCCCCTTTAATATTTGATCCAGTTAACATATGCCCTGAAGGAATGACATTGAAAAGTTTTGGCCTGATTACTTGTTGAAGTTTTGAATTAACTTATATAATTTTCTGTTTACTAATTGAGACCTCCTGTCGTTCCTCCATAGCCAAGTTTTTTCAGAAGTATTGCAGCCTAATATAAGCACTATGCACAGAAGCAGCATTTGAATATTTAAAACTCCACAGAAACATCAGCAGTCTGCGCGCTGGTTTGCTTTCAGCATCATTCACAGAAAACTCTGATGCATTAGTATTCTTTCTGAAAGTCACTCTTCATACAAAAAGACCTGTAGTCTCGTATCGAACCGCAAGTCTTAATGATATATTATTCCTCCCCCACCCTGCCATTGTGACAGAGAACACATTGAACAACAGCGTCTGCATTACCGTATGTTCACAGCATTAATCTCAGCTGCAATATGGGTTGGAGCCACAGCTGTCCCAGAAAAGAGATGTACTCAATGGGTGCTTTCAAGTTCAAGTATGTGATTGTCTCCATTCTCTAAATTAAATTACATTTCAATCAAATCACCCTATTTTTCGAAAAGAAAGAAAAAAAAAAGAAGGCACTGCTGTATTTCTGCAGAGAGAGGATAATGTTGAGCAATGGATTAGCGTTGTGATGTATCTATTTTCATTTAACCTTGGTTGTTTTATTCACATCATTTAACACCAATCACAAATGTTTCAGTCAGTGTATGCCTGAGCATGATGTATGGTAATGCTGCTTGTTCTTCTACTAAAACTGTCTCAAAAGAACTCCATGAGATTGAAGAGTGAGAGCGTGACATCCAGACCTGGAAGAGGATGTGGAACAACCAACTGTCTCCTTAGCTTTGATCTACAGGAGGCTTGAGAGCAGGCATGTTGGTCTGCCAGTTAGTCTAGTATGTCACTACAGAGGAATAAAAAATGGCTGAAAAGATGCCGTAAGTGTCTGCATACTCCCATTGCATAAATTATTCTGGCAGCAAATTCTTCAAAAGATTGTTGAAGTGATTCCAGGATAGAGCTTGTCTTTTCAGTGCTTGAAAGAGCAGGTACAGTTTCAAACAGAGACAGAATCTCAAAAGTTCTCTCTGCTGCAGGGAACGTCACGGTTTTGTCTGCTGCAAGATGAAAGAAAAGCAGCAGGGTTTCGATCCAGACTCAGCACGCCACCAGGAGTTAAACAGGCCATTCCTCCAAAGCTCATGTCACCAAAGAGATTAATTGGCCTGGGTATCTTCAGAGTATTACTGATTGGCTCTCACGAACGCAGAGGCCTTTATCTCATTGGCTCAGGCACTGCTTTGGGTGGAATGAGAGCCTGAGACCTTTCAGCAGCCCCAAAGTCCAACTTAATATCTGACGAGCCCTTTCACGAGTCCACTTTGTCTGGTGTCCCTCCTTGTGTTGTCTATTGCTTTGTTAATGTTTTTAGGGCGAAACTACTATAACTGTATGAATTTTGTCCTTATTTCTTTGCCACAAAGGTTCTGTAAACACCGTGTCATCTCATATAACCATCTAGTTTTACAGCCTAATTGAAATAATTTGTTATAATTAATGTTTCTTTTTTACATTCCTGTTTAAATTAACAGTAAATGTGTAATGTTTAACAGTGCTATAGTCTAATTAATCATTCATAAAGTCAAAATGCATAAACAGAAAGGTGCAATATTAACCTCTTTTTTTTTTTGTAGTTTTATGGCCCTATTTTTAGCCTTATTTTAGTATTATTTAGAACATCAGAGTACCCTGATTCTGAAACAACAAAAAAGGTGATGCAATTTTACTTTTTTAAAAGAACCTGTGCAATTTTCTTGTAAAACAACAAAAGCTGTGTTTACTTTCAGTGTTATGCGCCAAAATGCATTGTGTCTCTTAGCAATTTAAATTCTACATTGTTTACATCCAGATTTATGAGAGACATTGTAAAGAATGAGCCATACGACATCTGTGCAAGCAGCTTATTATGGCTCATAGTAACATTTTTTATTATCAGGTGACCTCTAGCAGCAAGTAATTATGACTGGAACAAATCAGGTAGTGAAATATAGCACAGAAGGGGTGGAAATGAAACCAGTGTTTATTTCTATTTGAAACCAATGATCATTGCTGTTTTATTCATGACTGTTCCACAACCTCAACCAGGGGAGGATCTGCTTCAACTGTCATCATGAAAAGTAAAAAACAAATAATGATAAAATAAATATTAATATTTGTCCACTGATCTGTGTTATAAATGTAACTTCTGTATGATTCCAATCATTTCAATAATTTTTATTGTCAAATTTGATGAATTTGCGCATTTCCTGCTCAAATACACGGGATAAATGTGATAGATTGCGCAATCCCTCACAAACTGGGTTGTGTGTGTGTGTGTGCAATTGGTGCATGGTTGTTGCTATCTCTCTGCATGTCATCAATGTGATATTTGTAGACACTTTTATTATATGTCCTGACTTTCTATAGTCTAGGTAATGTATTTCATGTGTGTGTATAACATATTTAGTGTTGCTGATCTGACAAAAAACCACATGACAAAGCATGAGGTGAGGCAGCCAGTACCTCTGCCTCGTGAAGGGCCCATGCACATATCAGCAAGTGCCAATATGCTAGCTGTAGTGACTGCATTGTATATTTTCATTTGTACTGAATGAGCATGAATTGTGGAATTGTGATGGTAAATTAAGAACACATGGAAGGTGCAGAACAAATGCACACTTCGTGTTTTTCTATTGTAACATAACGTGAAGGTGTTTTAACCTAAACCCAAACTGTGATCCTTTCCTAAATCTAACCAAACCTTGACCATTTTGTAAGGTTAACCACATGAGAGAGACTGTGTACATTTTACACCAGTAAACAGGAGCTGAAGTGCACCACAACAATCCAGAAAGGTGCTCCAACACTTTGACTCATAAGTAAATAAAATGTCCCCCAAAATGTCACTGTACAAAAATCCACTGCGTGACCAAAGCTGAAAATAAGTATCCCCTGGCTGTTTGTTAATTAGATGATTGATACTGAATGTAGATACAGTATAACTGATAATAGATATATTCGCTTGAGCCTTTTTTTGTTGGATTTGTCAGTTGAAGTTGTGGAGTAGATGTGGATGAACCAGACATTTCTATGTGCCAAGTTCCTGCTTTCAAGTGCTGCCTCAGGGATGTGTCAGGTTTTGACCTCTACATTGTGAAAGTCACAGTCTGAGAAAGAAATGTCAGCCATCAATATCAGAGCTCAACAATAACCATAATGAAGACTTTGTTGCCACAGCCATTACAGGGTCATCAACTGATGGAGAGTGCTGAAATTTTCCCTTGGCAATAGAAGGTGGGGGCAGTGCTGATAAGAGCCACATACAGGGACTGGTTACTGATGATCATGTCCCTGAATGAAAAACCATCAACCTTCCTATAAGGTTGATGAGACGTTAGGCCATATTTGAATGAGTTGACACCATAAAGACCATAAAGTACACACCTGAAAAAGACATTCTTGTAATTACATCACAGTAAGAGGACAGAAATAAATGAAAGCTGGTCAGTTCTCACCAGTGCTGACATTGAACAAAAATCATCATATAATAACATAATAATTTATTACAGGGACTTTGTTGTAGAACACTTTCTACTTTTCTAATTGTTTTCTAATGTGACAGTAAAAGGATGGCATTTTAGGTAAATTCAAATTCGAACACACTTTACCCTATTCCCAGTGAGATATTTCATTGCTGGTTTGTTAGCTGGGTTGCTTGAACAGTGGGGACTGGGGAGACTGCATGGGATAGCATGACCCTCTCATGCATTACACCCCCCTGTGAAGCTCATTGCTGGCAGGTAAAAAGAAGCAGCTGCTGACACCTGTCACAGTGGTAACACATGCCTGCAGCTCACTTCAGACCAACAATAGTAGGGTTACCAGTGACAAGGACTGCACTGTATGGGGACTGAGAATTCAAAAAAGAAACAACAAGTAGAAAACAACAAAGCGCGCACACAAAAAGATCTGACAGCAAAAGCCCAAAGCTGTGATGCTATGTTGATCCTGTCATTCAATCACAAACCGAGCAGAAAGAAACATCAGCCCACTTGGAAATAACTGTGCCATCAATCACATCTGGAATTTTTTTCTGTTGTTCTGTCCTTATCTGAAGTATAAAATACACAATTGCTTTAATATGATGTGCCATTTAGCAATGAATATTAGAGCTCTACATGTAACGACCTTGGTTAAATAACAACAGGAGAGAAATTGGTTATAGCGAGGGTTGACAAAAAGCCTAGTATTTTTACACATCATTTTATCTGGCAACAATAACGACAAAAAGACTCGAGCATCTTTGGAGAGGCCTTAGCTCCTTGTCATTCACATCAAGTGCTTTGGGTGGAGGTGCCCTCTCTGCTGGGATAAGGTTATCTTGAATGGAAGAAATCCTGGGAGAGGCAGTATTGATCCAGCCCACAATTTCACACAAAGCTCTACATTCACCATAAAAATGTTGGGAGGAATATTGTCATTACTTTTCATTTGGGGCTTAACACATAGTTCTCAGGAGAAACTGTACAATGACTTTACTTATTCCATATTCAGTCTCCCTTTAGGCCATATCATAAATGTCATCATATGCAAAGAAGGATTTCTGAATGCCAGGCTGTATAAATGGAGCTGAAAGGGCTGAACACTCACTTCTTTAAAATCTTTTAAAATAGCAGTACCACCTGGTATACCACTGGATTAACTCTTAGATATAACCTTGACATTTAATTTATTATGCAATCAGTGACACTTAACTAACTTGTTTTGCTGTCATGTAAAGCAAGTGTCATCATTTATGAAAACTGATAATAAAAACTACAAAAAAAATAATAATAATAATTTAAGCTGCAATGCAGACAAACCAACAGTCCTGTGTTGCATATATAGGGCTTTACCACTGAGGGGCATTTTGTCAAGTCAAGCCACAGCACTAATGAGGGTCTGTTAACTTGCTGACGAAACTATTGACTTTCTTATACCTTTTCAATAAAAACATCCTGATGGTTCACCAGAGCATAGCTCTTAGTATGAAGCACTGACAGGAAAGGTTCAGCTTTGTATTTAGCAAGAACAATAACTCAGGATGAGGATAGAGGGGGAAAGGTCAGGGGTTGGTCGTGGTCAGCCTTGCTACTCAGCTGGAACACAGCAGCTGTTAGAGCTATAGTAGAAATGCATATAATGATGGCTTGGCAAATTCCCATTGGTCTGCCATCATACCATCCACAAAATCAATTCCTGTTTTTAGCCACACTAACGACACAGCTCTACAGATGAGAATGTAGGTCTGTTGCATGGTTCGCTTTGGACCCAGCCCCGCCTCCTAGAAATTATGTTACGTTATGCATGTCATCGCAAATACACCAACCAACGATTCCACACTAGGAAGTGGAATCGTTGGTTGGATTAAGCTCAGAGTGAGTTCTTAATGAATGAATCAGCACATTAATTAATAACATACAAGATCATGATAGTGGTGGATGACAGGTGTACAAAGTCTGGGGTTGTCACAGCAGAGATTAAAGCCACAATCTCATCTGTGGTTATGTTAGGCGATAAAATAACTAAGTTAACTAAGTTTAGCAGAAGGTCATGATTTTGGTTAAATGAGTCCTGAAATGTAATCATTTAGAATAAAAATTATAATACAAGTTTAATAATGCTATTTAACAATGCTGTAGCCACTACAAATATATATTACACTGCAAAATATTTTGGTGGAAAATATGTGAGCATTTTTCAGACATGTTCAGCGTCATGTATAACTTGCTAAATACCCAAATTAAGAACATGTCATCATTACATCAATAGAAAAAGAGTTTTCTTACACAGCATAGTTGTTGTTGCAGTTAGTTGTTGATCAAGACTTATGAATGGTATTTCATAAAATGTGTACATTCACGTTCCCCAAAAGATGAAACCTACAGATTTCATCACCCCTCAACTTTTCCTCCAGCTGCACAGTCAAGATTTTTGGTTCATTACCAAATCCCTGAAAAATATATGACCTTCCCATCAATTTCAGCTATACCTCTTGCATAGTGAATTAGCTTTGACATCAGAATTTCACCAACGTCAATGAGAAGGTGTTAGCATGCTGATTTGCATTTAGCTCAAATTACCACTGTGTGCAGTCTCACGTTAGTAAAATAACCTATATACATAACTTATTCCCAGGTCTAAAAAGCTCTATAGGTTTATTCTAGTCTTGAAGGAAAAAAGGATGATCAAAAAAGCCATTTGGCAAACACGACTTCAATAATAATCAAAGCTGGGCCTTTACATGCCATGCCAGACTATTAATGTAACATTCACTTCAGTTGTACAATTACAAAGTGTACATGTTAAAAGCATGGCAGGGTCCTGAGGAAAAAAGACTGGAAAACATTAGGTTATAGCATCATATCTAAAGCTTTGAAGCAACAAAATGACATTATATTATGAATGTATTTTTAATAACCAAGACAACAGAGAAAAAGGCATCTGATCTGCCTTGCAAATTGGACAGCTGAGTCAAATCTGCATTTCTTATCTAGGAACCAAAAAACAATGTGGCAACAAAGAATTTCGTGCTATATTAGACCCTTAGTTTGGACTCTGTGTGACTATCTGTCAGTATAGCCAAGCCAGAGATCCCTTGATTATTTTTCAAGGATTTCCCCAAGGTGATGGACCAAAGACTCAAGAGAATTTCATATGGGAAGCTGTATTCTGCCTGACCTTGAGAATCACAGTAATTTATTCACAGCTTCCTAAGGAACTAGTGCAGAGAACAATATTAACATCTGTTAGGTCACAGATCACACCTAGGAGCATAGTGTTGTCTGTGATTTTCATGCATGAGATGCATTTAATTGAGATAATCTGATAGGGGTGTAAGACTAAGGTCACATAGAACAAAGTGAGTCTCAAGACAAGTCCTGCAGTACAATGACTAATTCTGGTATTTTGTTCAATATTGTGTTGAATTGAATTATTATTGAGTTATTGGACTAATTTCCCAGGACAGACATTTGTAAAACGCAAACATTTAAGCATACCACATGCCTTTATTCATTTTGTTTATGTTTAGAGCTTTAAGGGTGTTTAAGGCACCTCGAGGTGTGCTGGCAGATTGAAACCATCTGAATACACCTCCTCTCACTTTCCAACATGTAGGAGAGCCTATGGTGGACTTCAGGTAACATAAAAACGCAGATGCACTCTCTAGAGCAAGTGGTTGTTTTGCTATTTCTGGGGTACTGTAGAAACACGGCAGTAAAACAAGGCTCTGGAGGGTCGCTACCTATGTTAGGGGCTCCTTTTAAGCTAACAAATCACGATGATTCTTAGTTTCAGGTGATTATACACTAATGAAAAGTTAATGGTTATATTCCATTTGATTGCTTTCAAAACCTTTCAAACCTTCTATTTGCTAGATCTTGTCAACATGCAATCTATTGATGATTAAAATACATTTTTTATACATTATGCTGACTTTCAAATCATTTCACCATAAAAACTGAGTCACTCAATCCTACTCAGATCTGTATCTGTTATCTGTCAAATCATGTGCAAGCTGTTTAATTTAAGCACATTAACAATTAAGAGTGAGTGAGGAAGTAAATTAAAATACTGCAGATAATTAATCTTGTTAAATCCTATCAATAAATTCCTATGATTATCTATTTGTGAGTTATAACATTTCTTCAGAATAGCAGGAATACTCGTGTGAGGATGAAAACAAATGAGTGAAACTCTGCCAAATGAGCAAATGTAATGTAAATTAAATAATTTTATTTACTGCTCTTGAGCCTATCATCACCTTTTTAAAAACAAACAAACAAGCATATATTTCTATTATTACATCTGAGAAAAATGTCATGTTTAATGGTATACTTGTACTTGCACAACCTCAGGTGACCCAGCAGGCCCCTCAAAGTTTTTGATAAGTCATTCCCTAATGAATAAAATATTGCATCAACTATAGGCTGTTGCTGCAATGTCCAAAAACTTGACAAAAACTATGAAGCTCATGAAAATGTATGGTACTGAAAAACTAAAAACACAGCCCAGCAGGCACTGGCCATGACATGGAACAACTGTGACCTCCATTCCTGAAAGAATTAGATGAATGAAGGTTATGCTGTAAATCAGATGAGCTACATCAGACTATGTACTATTTGAAGTGTTTTCTAAAGGCTAATTTTGCTCCTCATTCCTCTACCATCAGTTCATGACTGCTCATCATAGATAAGTGTGCGCCAATTGAACTGTGTTTCCTAAGAAGTCAGTAAGCGTGCCTAATCCTATTTTAAAAAGCTCAACTGGGGGAAACTGCCTGATATCCACTGCAGCCAGAACCAAAGCCTGGAGATGCTGGTGCTCCACGAGACCCTGCAGATCTGGACCAGTGAGACGAAGAGTAGTTGGATGGCAAGATGCAGATGGTCTCACAGGCTATTAGTGGGTGCCACAGTGGAGCTTCACTGGAGGCATCAACAGTCTAGTTGTAAATACATTATGTGTGGTCAACACTGGCGGCGGAGATGGGATCATGGTAGGCAGAGACGGGATGAAAAAAAAAAACAAAACATAAACTCCACTTACGGCAGAAGAAGGAAAGAAAGGACAAATGGCCAAGGCCAATCAGACTAAGACAGCAGTGGTGGCTGATGAGAAAGTTTGAGGGCAGTTTTGTTTACTATCATTGCAGTAAGAATCCAAATCCTGTGTCCTGCATATTTCATTTTAAGCTATTACTTATCCCAATATAAGTGAACAAAACATCAGAAAAAATTGCCATGGAAAAAATATAATATATAATACAATAATATAGATACTATACTAACTGCAATCTGTCTAAATAAATGGACAAACAAAGGAAGACTCCTATTGTGAACTAGAAACTGCAATCTCAGTGCCACGATAAAGGCAGAGTAAAACACCTGTTTGTATTAATCAGGATGTATTAAGATGGATCTAGAATTCAGGGCAACAGGATGTCAATTTGAAGCACTCTCCATTGTCAGACTGGCCATAGGACCACTCAGACAAATCCTGGTGGGTTAATGCACATTAAAAAAGTCGACAAAGTTCTCAGTGGTCCTGTCAGTCTCTATATTGGCCCTCTCTTTGGTCCCACCAGACAAGGGCTGCATTTATGCTCACTCTTATTATAACTCAGCTCCTGTCACTCTCCCTCTTTGCACACATTGCCTTCTCTGACAACGCTGCTCTTTCTCTTTTGTCGGGTAGTGCTTCCATAGTTATTCAGGTTCTTTGCTGTCTGCCATTTCTGCTACCTGTGAAAAGCTACCAATCTCTACTGGGGAAAACAAATGCACTATCCTCCTCCTGTTTTGGTTGTGCAGTGGCAGACACTGTGTTTTTTTTTGTTTTTTTTACTGAAACCAAGGTCATTTGGGTGCAGAAAATGACCTGTTTGGTATAGGAGTCCTTTGATTGGTTAACATGAGAACTGCTGGTATACACACCCATGCATCTCTGTAAGATACAAAGCTAGGAGCTGCTCTGTTACATTTTCTTCTTTCTGCTGGGATTATAAGGGCAATGATGTTAAGAAAACAGGGAAATAAGTTTAAAACACAATATTTACATACCTTGACAGCATACAAAGTTATTTTACCACTATTTATAATACCATGAGGAAAATTTCACTTTCTGCAGAGCAGTCATCGCATAACCTAGTGCAAGGACTGCATTTGCATGTTTCAAGGAATGACAATGTCATTTGCATAAATTTAATGAGTCTTTCAAAGGGGAAAAAAAAAACTGTGGACACCTGCGGAAACAAGCTGACATTGTTCAAAGGCCTTTTTTTCCCTTATTACTCACAATATTGGCCTTGGCTTGCAGACAAAGCACTGTTACACAGATAATCAGGAGGTTTGACATCTCCGTCACAGAGAGGTTGTTTTCTTTGGAGAAAACTGTGCAGAGGAGATGGAATTTCATCCCTTCCTAAATGGGTGACATAGATAGTTAGGACGATACCAGTATGAGGACTTGTTTCTCTGGGAGGGGCTGGCAATCAGCAGACTGGTGTCTTACGGCTGGCAACACAAGGCTCCTCAGTCTGTGGTACTTTGATGAAAGCAGTTCAACTGTCACCAACCAAATGGGCAAACTAATTACCAGTGTAAGCTGATTTCCTGGTTCAATCTCTCCACAGGGGTGACTCTCCCCAAGCACAGGGTATGATTGTTAAACTGAGAAAAGGTACATGTTCTGGGCAGATACACTAGAGACTGTTTAAATGAATGGGATTGAGTATATGGAAATGAAGTAAATGTGCTTTTCTTATTGGAAACCACTCTGTGAATTGCAAAGACAAGGAAGATAGTCTCTATGCTAGACCACGAGACAGCGAGGATTTTACACCCGCTCAATCAATCAGGCTTCTACTGTGAATCTATGACACTGTGCCACACCGGATAGCACAGACCTTTTGTCTTCACATCAGCAGATATGAGGTGAAAGTCTACGCATGCACTTCAAAGATGGCATTTGTGAAAACTGCACCTACATTTTGCCATAGTCATTTACATTTTCAGCAGCTCCTCCAGTTTGTGCAGCTATAGTCAGCAGCTTATTGTTCTCTCTCCTGAGTCATTTATTAAATACTGATGAAACAATGGTGACACATAAGCTCTCCTTTGTCCGGCCCTAGCTAAGTTAATTAATTAGCAATCCACGCCGCAGTGCCAGGAGGTTGTTGATTGTATCGTTCTGAGCCGTCATCCTGTGTAAATTGACTGAGATTGAGATCTAACAAGGCTTTGACCTGGATCCCTCCCTAACAACCTGATGTGTGAAACATTGATGAGGGGATTTAGCTGAGGGAGACTAGAGGACATGTTATCTTTAACCATGCCATCAGCTCCATTAGCTCAGGGAAGCTAATGCAGCAGTGGCCAGACAATCACCATGTTTTTTTTGTTTGTTTTTTTTTTACTATAAGATTGGTGTTCAACCTTGAAAAGTGTCTCATTTTAGCTGCATTACTAAGCTTCCAAACATTATGTCAAAAATTCAACACACCAATTCCAACAGTCCAAACAGTCTTTGTCTTCATCTTTGTCCTCAAGTGTCCTCATGTGCTTGATCCTATAGTGATAACCTCCTCCAGAAATAATTGACATTTTACAATGGCTTTGAGTTCTTTCAATTGTCATTCTGTTGCAGTATACAAGTAACAATATTCAGGAAGTGTCTTGTGACCTGCTCATTCTTTTAATGAAAACACATGCACAAAATGCATAGGGGCAATAGGTTCCATATTCTCAGCAGAAAAACTGACATTGGTAGTCACAGCAAAGTGGTTTGTGAATGCATTGCCATCTCCACGGGCCATCTGCTGCTGTAAGGCACAGTGACTGTTGAGTGTGCAGGCCCCATGGGCTCCAGAGGGAGGTTAGGAGTCTGCTCATTCTCATTTCACATGTTCTTGGACAGAATGAAAAGCATAGCAGCTGCCTTCACATGCCGATACGCAGTCAGACGAAGAACTGTGTTCAAGACATCACACACTACTACATCAAATATTTTGTCTGCATCCAGGTTTTGACTGCTTGTGCATTTATGCTGTAGCTATTGGCTGCATACCTCACTCTGGGAGTGTACACATAGACAAACCATAGCAGAAAAATTTAATGCATGACTGCAATTTCAATATAAATTATTAATTTAAAGATTTTTTTAAAAATGAGGCATTACATGGTATAGTGTCACATAGTTCACACATGCATGCCCTTGATCCCATGATATAGTAGTAAAAAATAAAAAATGCACTATGAACTTAGTTAAAACTATTGCGACCAAATAAAGCAACTGTGGATTAATTCCAACCTTTAAAATTGGTTTGGTTTTTGTTGAGATTGTTAAGGTTGTTTTTTTTTTTTTTTGTGTGTGTGTGTGTGTGTGTGTGTGTGTGTGTGTGTGTGTGTGTGTGTGTGTTACAAGATTAAATATTCTTCTATGGAAAACAAGTTCAATATGTTTATGTCTTTGAACATTTTATTGATAAGTGTTATTAATACGTATTGATACAATTGATACAATTGGTAATTTATTTTTACCTAAAGGGAAGGTTATAACATTTTTCACATTTTTGTCTGTATTTTGGAACTAGTTACATGTGTGTGCTATTAAAAGATGTGGGTATGATCTCTGCAACACAAACAGAAAATGCATGGTTTACTCTCAAACATGAAATGCTACAATTCACATCATGGTCCAGGTTAGTTAATGTTAGTTACTGTCAGTCATAGGAGTGATGGAGTGATAGGAATCAGAGCAAAATCCTGATTGACTTTGACTCACTCACACCCTTTCTATTGCACATATGCTAGACTACACTACCATTATAATTTTTTTGAAAATTTTGCATTACTCAAATCTCTGACTTAGACCTTTTGTTGTGCAGCTCTAAAACGTGGTCAGGTCATTCCTATTTGCTTGTCTTGAACTTGGCTGGATTTCACAATTTAATGTAATGGTTTCCTGGTTTAATTTTATATTCTCTTCTCTAGAGAGGTTTTTGTGAAATTTCAATAGGCTTTCATAATGTCTCTGATTTACTTTACATTGAGGTTGCCCAGCAGGCTTCAGTATCCTACATTAATGATGTACTCCTGTTTTTCATAACAGGGAAGTACACCTGAGTGACGAACAGTCAAAAAGACACTAATGAAGGTTTCTACTGTTATTATTTAATGGGGCTTGCTGAATGTGCTCGCATCATGTTATTTTAGTCAGTATGTGATTAGTTTCCCATAGGGCCTGGTTTCTAGCTGCGCTGAATAATCCCCTGTGCCTCCCACAGAGAGACATCAAACTGAACCGGGTCTGCTTAGACAGACTGCTTAAAACTTCACAAAATAACTTTAACAGTTTAACCTCTGAGGAAGCTCCAGTGGTGATTAATTTTCTCCCCTTTACACTGTTGTAATTGTTCGCACCAGGGGGGAAGTTAACAGCACCAAAGGCCAAAACTCATGACCCTCTTCAAATCAAAGCGATTACCATGCCTCAAGGAAAACTGGGCAATTATGTATAATTGCAGCTTCTCAATATTTGTTTGGCATATTGCAGTGTAATGTATGTGGTTTAATATGCATCAAATTTCATCTCCTTAAAAAAAAAAAAAACCTTTTGAAAACCGCTTGACCTCTCAGTCTGGCTTTATTAATGAACCTATAGTGGCTTGAGTATGACTAGATAGAAGAAGTAGAGATAAGGAGATGAAGAAACAGCATCCTGGACCCCAATCCTGGGACTACGTGCCTTTGACTGGACCTTTTCAGCAACTGGCAGAAGTTTGACTGAACAGAGTTGAGAGCTGGGGACAAACTGAGCAGCGTTGTTGCCCTGGCTTCATGCCATCCTTCACTACAGTCAACAGTCCATATGGCAGGGGCAGATAGTACACAAAACCAGGGGTTTACTGAGCTACCTCTCCCAAGACATTGGGAGGTGCAAGCATCCACTGGACAGACATGTACTGACATCAAGAAAGCAACTTATTTAGTCTGTCCTATGGCATCACAGCACTAATAACAATCATAAACATTTGAGCATATTGATCCATTTGCATCAACAGACATGACACCAAGCCACTGTGATTCCAGCGTCAGCAACAACAGCACTTGTCAGATCATTGGAAAGTGTCTAAAGGCCCCTACCCTCCCTGCCCACATCTTTTCAGACAGTGGAATTGAGCAGCAATTGAGTTACAAACATTTTTCGGGACTTTTTGAAACCAACCATCTGTTGAGAGACTACGCACAATTTGAACCTCTCTCTCAAGCCCCTTTTTCATTCTTTTGCTTTTCACAGTGTGAAACTGAGAACGACAGCATGCATTTGCCTGCTCTTACCCCTGTTTGTATGATTCACTGCATCTCCCCAATTTCTATGATGGCAGGTTTTTCAAGCTGCCATCAGGCAAGCAACTATTTTGCCTTTATACATGTTCATATGAGCTTGGTCAATTGAAACACAATCAACCCTTTAGCCAAGGTTTAGCGAAACAAAAATCGATGCACAGTGAAATCAATGTGGTTCTCAATGTGTTGAACTTCATGTACACATATGTGTAATTTAATTAACATTTAATAATGATGCAAATCATTTTTAATGTCAAACACCTGAAAACCTCAACCGGAAACCTCAGATATTATCCAGGCTCATTTAAACTGAATTTTTACCAACTTAATAAAAATATTAGCACATATCAAAATACACTTCTGTTTATTAATTGGAATCTAAGCTTCCACTGATTTACACTGATTTTAGTCTCCAGCACTGTAGCTTTGCCATATTAGCAACAGGAGAGTGAGAATGAGCTGCAGATTACACAGGTAATTGCATGTTGATGAGTGGCAGGTTACTGTAGTGTGAGGCAGATGAAGGCCTTCCAGCTGCATGCTGTCACCTAGCCCGGCCTGTTAACACAACATGAATTCAAACACTAGTCATATGCAAATAAACACAATATGTAGAAGGGGCCAATAATCTGCCTTGTACTGTAATCCTCAGAAATGTACCATAGGCTTCATATATATTATTATAACAAATTCATATCATTATTATAACAGTAACCTATATGTGTTGCTCACTGCTATATGCACATAAATTGCCTTCTGTTGTTGGCTCCATCAATGTTAATTTGTTTGTTCATGCGTTTATTGAGTGTATTTTTTGGTTGGGGTTCTGTTGCCATTATTTTGAGATTCATACTCTATGAATTGTGAGTGATTTTCTTAAGAAAGTCTGTAGCTATGCAGCCTTAAGGGAAGTGTGGCAACAAAAAGGAAAACAAAAGAGCCCTCATGTGTTTGCTTATTTACAGACTTATCAGTGAAGCTTGTTTTAATCTGTGACTTTTCGGGACCATAGGTGTGGAGATACTTTGGTAATGGTAATCCATGTGACCTCTGTTAGAGACTCCACCATATTCCATCAAAATGGGAAAGGATGCAGGGGAAGGGCTACATTATGTGATCCAGAAATTTTGTGTTGTGCCTATTTTTCACAGATAACGTGGACCTGTTGATAATCATACTGGCATTATACCAGCAGCAATACATAATATTAAGTTTCACTATAGTTATGGCTCGCTGATTCCATCACAGACAAAAAATATTAATATATTTTTTAACCATTTTACCAGCTGGATGGTGGCAAAAATAAAATAGAAACTGATTTATATATATATATATAAAAAAAAAAAAGCCAAAAACAGAGCTGGCAGCAGCACAGTTAATCATATGTCTCACTGCAATCCCAGTACATTTCTAATGTATTCATAAATGATGACAAATGATAAGCTGGCAGTGGCGAAAAGTAACTAAATCTAGTTAATTACCTCTGGTAAGTACACTTCTTGTGTACTTTGAGTTTTCTACTTTGATATTGCCCCCACACCATATTCCACAGAGAAAAAATGCACTTTTTATCCCAGAAACATTTATGCTTAGTGCAAGAACTGCAGTAAAAATGAGTGAAATCACTCATTACCACATAACTGGTGCACAATACCACAAGTTTGCCATTTTGTTGTGCTGTCAGAATGTATAGTGAGAATAATTATACCCCATAGAGAACTCACAGTATCCTACAATGCAGCGTGAAAAGTAAAGTACAACAAGTCGTCACTAACAAAGGAACCTATTGCACTTGCACTGAAAGAGAGGAAAATTGTGAGGTTTGAAGTATTGAAGTATTTCCTTTCACTGATCACAATCATCATGTTTTGTATCATTCGGCTTGTTGAAATCAGGAATGCTATATCAAATACTAGATGATAATACAAACATACATTTCTTTTATCTTTAAATCTTCAAAATAGATTTGAAATTTGGCGCCCACTTCTTCACAGAAGCGAAGAAAGGCCATACTCGCAAAATATTTTTTTATCCTGTTATCTCGAGATAATGAGATATTATCAGGAAAAGATTATTTTGTTTTCTTGAGATAAGGGGATGATTATTATATTATCTGGAGATAACAACTCTTCTGCAGTGAGGGCAAAGTAAACTTTCCTGATTGATCTGCCAATTAGTGAACCTGTTAATGTGTTAGACATTTAAAACACAGCTTGAAAGCTGTGGTGACCCTCATTCAAAGTTGCAAAACCTATATTTTGTTTGTGACAATGCAGAAATGATTTGATTTGTTAAACTTCCTATTTATGAAAATGCAGAAAAGGGACATTTCACAGCTTTTTTTTTTTCTCCAAACCTGTGGCTCTTATGCGATGTTCCACCACAAAAATCTCCTACGATGGGCAGGTGAGCATCAGAACTGGACCACACAGCAATGGAAGAAGGTGGCCTGGTCTGATGGATCATATTTTCTTTCACATCATGTGGATGGGAAGTATGTTGTCCTATGTGTCTCTTACCTAGGGAAACGTGACACCAGGATGCACTATGGGAAGAAGGCAAGTTGGTGAAGACAATGTGATGCTTTGGGCAATGTTCTGCTGGAAAACCTTGGGTCCTGCCATTCATGTGGATATTACTTTGACACATCCCACCTACCTAAACACTGTTGCAGGCCAAGTCCCCCCTTTCATGGAAACAGTATTTCCTAGTGGTAGTGGCCTCTTTCAGCAGGATAATGCTCCCTGTCACTGTAACAATGGTTCAGAAAGGTTCAATCCAATCCAGCGTCTGTGGGATGTGCTTGACAAACAAGTCTGATCCATGGAGTCCACACAACACAATGTCCTGGATTTAAAGGATTTGCTGATAATGTCTAACCAATGTCATAACAGTAAGAGGCACGGTTAATTTTGTTATCTCCACTGTGTGTTCACTGTATGTAATGACACTGCTGCTTGGAGCTGTATGTGTCCTCAGTCTGAACTGAAACTTGTGTGGCAGTAGAAAAGGTGTCAAGTGGCTTTTATTAGTGAGTAAACCAAGTTTACGCACGTTTAAGAAACCTGCTTATACCTGATAATTTTTGGTGGAAAAAGAGTATTACTTATTTGCCATTAAGGCAAGTAGCAAAAAAGCAAAAAAATAATGCCTTTTGCTATTAATCATGCAATTTGTCTCTGAAAGGTGGCATCACTTTCAGCCGTTGTCTTTATCATTCCTGTTATTTTCGCGGCTGTCACTGTGCCCCATTGACACAGGCTGGAGCTTGTCAAGCAGCCTTTCTTGGAGATTTGCACATGCCCATTGAGGATAATCCTAGGATCTTTGACTGGTGACTAGTGATGCTTGTCAAGCTGTCGTCGACTCAGCTCCTGCCGTTCTAAGATCAGTTATGATATTGCAGCATTATATTCATGCGCAGACGTGTGTAAACTTAAGAGGCAGCATTTGCCAGTAAACAAGATCACACTGACTTATTATCTCTGTGCATGATCCGCAGTAAATTTGAGAAGTTCGAGACAGAATATTGTTACACAAGTACAACAATTCCTTCCGGGACTAGCTCAGTACATAGGTTGCATTCATAGCAGGCCAGAGAGAGCACAGTGATGCTTGCAACAGGAGCAGAGTTAGCTGGTTAGTTAGTAATTAGCAGTATAGCTGTGAATGTAGTAGTGAAATGTGTCAGCACTGTTGGCTGTTTGTCAGCATATAAAAGCTAAAACTCTTCAAGACTGAAGTTCCCATATCTCCCTTGTGCTTCCCACTTACAGTCTAGACTGTGTGCTAATCGTGATTAACAGTACTAAAGCAGGTAAATACATGATTCCGCATTGTCATTGTCACTGTAAATATCTCCCTCCATAATGAACATTTAATATGTTTACTGTTGGTTCAGAAAATAATACTAAAACTTCTTCAGTCTGGAAGGAGAAAGGTGAGAAAGATGTCCAGAGGGAGCAGCAGGGTGGAGGTGAGAGACCTTCAGCACAGTGACTGTTCAGCTCTGCTAGCCTATCTTCAAAAGTCAAAAGTGTTTTTTTTTTTTTTGTTTCAATAATACAATATCAGGAATCAGCTGACTGATTCTTATCACTAACATATATGTATAGAGATATTGTTCATTATGTATTTTCTGTGGGGATATATTACATTTGCATATCTCAGGGTATCCTCTATTAACCATAGATAACCATTTTACTTTCATCTTTCATAATGTATCATCTTCATGGGAAGCATTTGTCAGGACAAATTTAAGAATATGTATGAAAGACCTTAATGTTCTGCAGTGGTGCTGACCTCAGGTTCAAAGATGAAACAGACAGATAATTTAAACCTGCTGCCCTGGAGAGTCCATCCCTAAGTAGTCATTTGGAAAATTTTCAAATGGTTGGGTGATGACTCTGGTTAATTAAAAATTAATTACAGATGATTAATTGACACCCTTGATAAGAGGAGCTTACCAGGCTGGTGCAGTAGTTGAAGACTGGCATTTCACTTACAGGAGCCAATAATGATATCCATCAAAATCTTTAAGTTTCAGGCTTATTACCATTTTAATACCCATTCTTGTCCATGATTAATCATCCTCAACTGCTTTTAATTGTGATTTGAATGACTGAAAGGTTGTTTTATATGTATGTAATACAAAATATAATCAGTGACTGCATGAACATGACTTAAATTTCCTTTTCTGGATCCATGCATAATCCTGTGTTGGTGTTGCATTCTGTCTCCAGAAGATGACTTGATGAGCACCATTAACACAACTAAATTAAATTATAACTGCAGTAATGTTATGTGTAGATGTAACAGAATCCATAACACACAGTGTCAAACACCTTTTACTATCATTCTCCTTGATTTAAATTATTACCACTATCACAACTACATTTAAGAAAGAATATCCTTGTCATTAAATCCTAAAATGTCTAAATATAGATAAACAGAAAGACAACATCTAACCATTTAGCATTCTTTCATCCTCTCACTAATCATATTGTACTACTTTAGTTCATTCCATTGCTATTTTTCCTTTTCCTTCTTCCTATCTGGCTATATCTCTACCACAAGATACATTTGTCCATAAATGGCTCTCAATTCCATACCTCACCTCAAGGTCCAGTGGGCCTCAGCACTGGAGATTGCGCACAAAGTAGGCTGCAGGCTGCAGGGAACAGCAGCTACCATCATGTCTGTTGCGGCTGAGGTGGAAGGAAGGTTAAATTAGACACTAGTGGATATAATTTGTATTTTTTAGATCTCATACAGCAGTAATGTTACAACTCCTATACTTTTGTCTTTGTATTTCACTGAGGGCACGGGGTTCAGCAACAGCCACCTACGAGCTGGCTGGCTAAAATTGTCTGTTAGGCTGCTACTGAAGGGTAATGTGGTCAATCCAGAGCCCCAAACACTAGGCATATCACTAAAACATTTTCATGTTTTTTTAATTTTCATAAAACTGCACATAACTAAATATTTTTAAACTGTGGTGGTGGGTTTCTGTTTACACTGAACTGTGGCTACATATATGATAGCTCGCTAATGTTAACTCCTGAGTTTAGCAGTCTTCAGAGACTAATAACACCAGAGACACTCGGGATGCATGGCGTGTGCGTCACAGCTGCAGAACATTGTTAACGCATTACAGTGGACACACTGTCTCTGTGAGGTTTTTTATCATGCACGACAAGCAGCAAAAATAGACAGAGAGACAATAATTTTGACATCATACCGGCAATATTACTCAAAACTGACACTTTCTCTCTGTGTCCAGGATGAATCTGATATATGACAGACATGAAAGAGTAATTTTTCATTTTCACCAGGTGCATGTGGAGACAGTTACATTTTAGTAACATTTACTATCAAAAACATGCTAAGACTAACTGACTTGTGCCTCTGGTAGCACAATACTAATTGCCTATCATCTGTTCAACAGTTTTGAAATTAAAGCACATTGTGATGTGCTGTGCTATGCCACTCCATCCCCTCTGGGCTTGTGATATTCTTTCTTTTTGTGCTTTATTGAAAAATGAGATTAAAAGTAGAATTAGCCTATTTGGCTAAACTTTCCCCAACCCTTGTGGATCCTGGGAGGACAAGAAAAGATGAAGGTAAAGTTCTTGACCTTCCTGCTGAAGTCTGACTTTCCTCTGTCCATCTCTTCTGGTGTGTAGGACCGTGACCTGACAGTTGTTACCATCAACACACAACAAATCTCATGGTAACTTTCAACATGACAAATATAAGTACAAGGCCAGTGTATTGTTTCTCTACCAGCGTCATTATTTTTTTTAAGTATTTATTATTTTTCCAGATAATTGACTGTTTTATGAACCTGCAAACATCAGTTATATTTTTTGTAGAGGCGGTTTATGTTGTGCATAGAGGGAGCCATTGCTAAATTTTTATGTAAAAAGGTTTCATTTAGTTGAATTGAACAACTGTTTGATGTATCACTTTACTGACCAAAGCTCTCTCAAGGAAGTATTGTACACCTGGCATCCAGTGTGAAGGTACTTATATTCATACTTGTCCTCATAAAGAAATTATCTGTATGTTCACATTACACTTTATAGCAGTAGAGCCGTAATGATAGTGACCTTTCATAATACCTACCTTGTCTTTTTTCTTGTTATTACTTTGCTAATGTTAAAACTACCCACATATTTGTATTTTATAACACACACTACACTTTACGGGCAATTTCCAGCAGCTACCGCTGTTAACTGCTATTGGTGATCAGCTGTTGCGGTGCCTACGATTCCTCTTGGTTTATTAGAAGGTGAGACTGTGGAAATTACAAATACACTAAGTGAGCTTGGCTGTGTCAAGGAAGCTGGTTGCCACATTTATTTTGGGTGACAGCAATGTTGACAAGCCGACAATTAAAATATAAGGCAGCCTGTCTTCATATTAATCCTATCAATGATAATGGTAGCCTTTACAGAAACAACCTTCCTGTCTTACGTTGCATCTCCATGGGAAGACACATCAGGATGACCACTGTGACATCTATACATACACACGATCGGCAATAACGCTGTAAGGCTGTTTTGGTTGCCCTCCAGCACGGTTACTGTGTAAAGTAGTGCTCTGTTGTCTCTACTGGCTGAGTTGGTCTTTCCCTGTCTACACTCAGTGTAGCTGTAAATGATCTACGGCTGATTATTTAAAAAAAAAAAATGAGGAGAGAGAGGGAGAGATAACAGGTGGCCCCGGCCAAGACACAAATCATGGTGAGAGTGCAGGTGCAGGAGGGAGAGACTGAGGAGAGAAGAAAAAGTACATACTTCCACATTCTTTCCTCGGTCCATCGCAGCATCAGTGTGAGCAGTCCAAAAGTTAGCGTGAAGCCTTGTTAATTTGTATTGTATATAACCAACTTATTTCATTTGCTAAAAAAAAAAACATTCTGACGAACGTTTTATCATTTGAAATAACTAGAAATATTTGCTTTTAACTCCTAACATCACTAAGTGTTCCCTGATAAATGCATTAAAGATTAAAGGAAGCTGACCACTCTTATTCGCTCTCCATTCAAAGATGCAAGTAACTGTCTGCAGTGTCTGTGAGAAAGACTTGTACGACAGGAACAAGAACATGGCATGTGACTTTAAAAGTAACACGTGTGCTCATTGTCAGAGCAAATCCAAATATTAGGAAATCTGGCTTGGGTGTATTTGTATTTTATAGTTTTTATGTAAGTTGATATTTCCTGTTTAATGACTTTTTTTATTGTTGTAAAATTAAACAACAGCATAATAAAGTTGTTTACATGAGAATATTATTGATTATTATTATTATTATTGATGTTTTTTGTTTTTTTTTTGTTTTTTTTTTATTGTTTCTGTCTGTCTGAGTACAGAAATATTATATTTGAACAACTACATGACATTTGAATCCAGAACCCCACAGCAGGATATTAGGCCTGTCTTTCATCTGCTCCTGTTTTTCTACAAACATATATTTAACTTAAGTCTATTTTCCAAACCAAGGTGCTGCTTTGCAGAGTTCAGACACTGGCTTACAAGTTAAGTGTCCCTCTGATGACTCTTGGTTGTTTAGAATGTGTCGTGATTTCCACTGTTCCCCTTAACTGCAATTTCTTAATGGATTTAGAAATAATGTGGAAAATTTCAGGCTAGTGCTTTGATATCTTTTTATAGCCTCTCCAGTTTTGTAGGCATCATTTAGTTTAATTTTCAGATCTCCAGTCATTTGCTTAGAGGAACCTACTGGGTTCCTTTTGGTAAATGAGTTACCAAAAGATTTGAATGGTCAGATAATTTATCATCAGCTCACTATTTCTAATGGCCATCCTCGGCCTGCCTCACAAGTTCTAATGAGTTGGTGAAGACCTAACAAGATAATGGTGCTGTGAAACTTTAGATGCAGAACCTTTGCTGCAATTACTCATTAATTTGTTTTTCCCTTTTTACAAAATAAAAAGTAACTGTGCATTAACATTTGAGTGTTGCTTTTTATGTTTATTTATTTTGTGTTCATCTAGACTGCTTGTGTGGATAAAATGGATAGAAATTACAGAATATTATCATCTTTTTTTATGATTTTTTTTCTTGTGATTTATGTGAATTATCATCGGTTGGATTAGACTTCCACCTGATAGCCTTGCTTTTACAATGAAATTTAAGATGTTAAGATATTAACTGTCAGTGACATTGATCGACATTGTAGAACTCTACAAATTCTTCAAATCTTTAGGACTTCTACTAGGCTTGTAACTCCTTTCTTATTTCCCTCTGAGCAGCTGGATTAAAATGGACAACAAATGCACAAACCACTCCATCTGTTTCAGGTTTGAATGTGTTCTTAATTTCAAACTTATGGTAACATCTCTTCAAAAGAAATATTTAGCATTTACTGTACCAATACTTTTTATGGCATGCCACACATTAAAAGACAATATTGCTTCTTATAATGGATGAGAAATACCTCCAGTCCAGAGTCACAGAATATGCCAGTCTGACAATTCCACTGTCTGCCATTGCCAAAACATAACAGACCAGCAGGTTTGATAGACAAGGTGGTGGCTGTGGGCCCTGACCTGTTCCTTTTTTTTTCTGTGATTCAAGTTTCATTCCTTCCATCTTTGTGATTGAGGTTGATTTGTGTTTCGTCAGACCATAGAACTTTTTTTGTGAACTGCAATCTAGACTTTTTGTTTTTGAAGTTAACCAGTAATTTGCATCTCTGAGGTTATAGTCATGAAGTCACTTCCTGGAGAGTATTTGCAACTTCCTGTGCAGTCACTGGGCTGTAACATGGTAAATTAAAGGTTTGTATTGTAATTTTAAAAAATACCCAACTGTTGTTTTGGCAAACCAGCTACCCCTAATATCTCTGATAGATTGTTGATTTTTTTTAAGTCTTATGTTCACCTCTTCGCTTATTTTGACAGTCAACTCCACCTCAATCTAATGGGGAAAACATTCACACTGAAACACAGCTGATCAAGAAACAATTAACAGCAAAGTCAATCCATGTAATTTAAACAATGTGTTTTTAAAGTACTATATGTCACAAACACTACTAGACTTGGCACATTAATGTTGTACTTGTTATATTTATTTTAAATTGAAATTGAAAATGTGTAACTGTCCAATTACTTATGGTCTGAACCTTTAATTGATATACTGTATATTGGAGTGTATACCTGTAAGGCAGGTATACACTCCAATATATCAATATCACCTGTGTGAACAAAAAATTCATACCAGCCACGGGAGAACAACATAAGTAACTCTGCTCACCTGTCAGTTGTTACAACGCATCTTTTTGTATCTTTTTCTTGTAAATCCTGCAGCAGAGTGACATTTTCAATTTTCAAGCCCATCAGTCTGCCACCTCTGTTTTGAGTTACAACTAACTGGCAGATGTCACACCCTGAACAGTCTGACATACACATATCAATCTGGAAAAACTGATCATAAAATCTGACTAACTGTTGCCCTTCTCATTAAACCAACCATAAACACTCAGGAATATAATGAGATAGCTTACCTTAAACCAGATGTTTCTTATTCCTCACTTGTTTCTAGAGAAACACATATCATTAAAATCCAGGGCAGATGTCGGCTTTGAGCTTTCCTAAAAAGGGGAACAAAAATCTTTGTTCTTATCCTAAAGGTTCTGTTATATTACTTCAAAATGCATCTGACTCAAACAGAGCCACTCCAGATACTAATAACACTAAACATTGCAAACTGGGGGTACCCCACCCACGCCCGCTGGGATACGTCGGCTGGGATTGGCTGCAGCAATCCTGTGACCCTGTAAGGAGAAGCAGTATATATAATGGATGGATGGGTTACAAAATGTCTCTTTTTTTGTCCCATCATTTAAAGTAAATCAATTCCACAACTCAACACAAATATTTTAAAGTTCTCAGCACATACCAAAATACGTTCTTTACTATTAATTGGAAATTTTCAGGTGGACAGAGCTTCTGTGAGTTCATTCCCCAGTGGTTTAGCAACAGGAGAGTGAGAATGAGCTGATGATGACACAGGCACACTAGCATGTTGATGAGTGGCAGGTTACTCTGTGTGAGATAGAGGAAGGCCTTCCAGCTGGATGCTGTCACTCAGCCCGGACTGTTAACACAGCGTGAATTCAAACACTAATAATATGTAAATAAACAGCACATTGAGGAGCAGAACATTATTTGCATGGTTCCTGTGATCTACACAAATGTATGTACGTTACACTACAAGTCAAAAGTTGTTGCTGACATTTACATTGTGTAAAATCTCAGTGTACACTGAAATGAATGTGCAGAACAAGTAAATAATATAGACTAACAAAAACAAAATCTGGAATTTAATTCTGAATCAAATGTAGATTTTTGACTCATTTGACGAAGTTTAATATACTCTGATTTTCTGCTGAAGCAGTTCCCACAAATGGATACAAATGCACTTGTATTTTACTTTGCTATCACCTTCTATTCAATTTATCTCCAACCGGCTCCATGGGGTTTAAGTCTAGAGACTGTGCTGTATTCATCATGGGAAGCCAGCGTCTGGTTCTTTTCTCCTCACATTTCAGGTCATTATCTCTCTGTAGGATGAACCACTGACCAACCAGTCTGTCCTCCTTTGTTACCAGCCCTTTCTCAGTAGTTCTCCTTGCACTACAGTACTGTCCTAATAATGCATGTGTTCCAACACTGCCTTTGTACTGGGGGGTTTGCAAGTTATCAACACAAATTGTGGCATCTGTAAGAAATGTTTGCAACTTTGAAGACTTTGTTTCGTCTTGCAGTGCTGCAGCAAAGTTTGAAGTTAATCGATTTCTTAATCTTCAACTGCTGAAAAAAAAGAAAAAACAAAACTGTTGTAAACTTTTGGAGGGTGTATGTAGTATATTATGTTATTAGTTATGAGTTGGTATCCTTCTGCCATTTTTTTTTTTTGAAATTCGTACTCTATGAATTGGTCGGTGTACGTTATGCAGACCATGATTTATTTTCTGAAGGAATTATTATTTTGTTAACAACTCTATTAAAAGAAAAAGAAAAATGATAACGTGATGTGGCAAGATTGTATTTATAAGCCTTGCCTTTCTCTAATTAAACAAAGTGGAGTTGTTCAATTTTGATGGAAATCAACATGTATCATTTGGAGAAAATTCAACTTATGATCCTTGGTCTAATAAATTATTCATTTTGACATGGTTGATCTTTTTAAAATGTCTTTTATTTTGTTTTTTTGCTGACCCCGAATCCATAGATTAGAGTTTACTAGTGACTAAATTCTAGCCAAATTGAATTTGCTATGGTTATTTACTTCAACTGGGTTAATCACAGTTTAATCACACCCACTGTGAGGCTATGATCACACTGGTTATATGGCAGCTGCGTAACATGGTTTTAATTTTGGCGTGCATGTTAATGCTTCAGAGCAGACACACTGGCTGAATGACATGTGTTTTGCCTGTATTTCACACATAACACTCAAATCTGCCAGCAAAATTAGACACAAAAAAGACATGTTCTTATTCATGTTAACATCATACCAAAACAATTACGTAAAACTGACACCTTTCACAAATGTTGACTATGTCTAAACCGACTGCGACTATGTCAAATACTATTAGATATAGAATTGAATCACAAACCTTAACCCTTTAGCAACAGGCAAAGCAAGCTAGCAAGCACGTCAACTTAACTGAACCAAATATGCTGACCCATCCACAGTTTAAAACAAGTTGAGAATAAGTTATTGACTTCACAGAATTTGCCAGTTAGCAGCCAACAGTGATGTCTATACATTTATATGTGAAATTTTTTAGAGTTTTCAGCTACTTAATTTGTACATCATCCAGCCTGCACACGTCATTACTGGTTGCAGTCACAGCATTACCAGACAAAAACTAGCTTACCATTTGAATGTTCGCAAGATCCTAAACATAATTGTGCCCAAAAAGAGGAGAACATTGAAATCATTTTTCAGAGCATTTCACTTATTCTCTCAGTTTCCATGTGTTTTCAATGACTATAAACTGGTCAACCTTTTCAGGGTACATGGGAACCACTGCTTCTGTAGCTGCTCACAAATGAAAACAGAAATGTTTGTCTGCAGAAAAGAATGCATTACTCACATGTTAAGGAAAAGAAAACACATTGCTATCAATTTTACCGAACTGTTTTGATTAAGGAAGAACGTGTAGAGCAGCTGTTTCTGGACCTGTATACATTTGGTTTAAATTGACATTTAAGTGAAAATTTCAATCCTCATTAGGTTTACTTGTTAATAGAGGCAGCCCTTTGGAGAAGAGGGAGTCATCCACCATATCTGCATCTTAGTGGTTGACCACCGCAACACCAACCCCAGTTCTGTGTGGTGGTGGTGTTGCAGTTATTGAATGATCAATTGAAGTCCTGTCTAAAGCATTTGGTGTTTCTTTTGTCCTTCATCCCATCATCCTCCTTGGTCCTCTTCAAACATCCTCCAGGGTGTTTGTTTCTCTTCTTCTTCTCATCCTACTATGCAACTCAGGTTGGTGTAGATAATCACTCCCATCCTCATGGTTACCTCAATCATTCAATGAATAAAGCATTTTCTTTGGTTGCCTGTAGTCAACGTGCAGTTTCTGCAATGTGTTTAATCTACTTGTGCACATATGGAACTATTATATCTGGCGTTAACAAACGCCAATAAACCAATGATCTGATGACATCATGCAAAATGTAAAAGAAAAGGCAACATCACACAGAAAAATCATATCACAATCATGTTTCCAATTTCTTCTTCCATCAGGCAGTTGTGTCAATTCAAAAAGAAAATACAGTTACTATGGTTACAACAATTGCAGTTTTAAATGAAAAAATCTCTATCGATTTTCTTGACAATTGCTAGTCTAACTATAGTACATGCCCTTTCAAAATGTGCCTGTTGGTAGACTGATGGTAGTAATGGGTTCTATTTACAAGCTCACAAAGCATTCAGTGTAAAGTTTCTGTTAAGGATTAGAATTGAAAGACAGGTAGAATGAAAGATATTTCTTGATTTAGCAGAAGGATGTATGAAAACTGAAATTGCTATTAAATAATAAACTATTATAACTGTGTACTTCAGGTAGATTGCAATAATGTTGAGCTTCACAGGAAATAGCCAAATATAGTAACATAACAAATAATAAAGTAGCTACTCTACTGTTTCTTGTTGGGATAAGCCCATGAAGATCAGGACAGTGATTTCTCTAAAATGGTGGAAATTTAAATCTCTTTCTTGTGGGTGTCTGTGGCTCAGGAAGTAGAGTGGATCTCCATTAATAGCAGGGTTGGTTCGATCCCCAGCTTCTCGCGTCCAAATGTCAAATTGTCCTAAAGGAAGACACTGGACTCAAAGTTCTAATGGGCAGGCAGGCGCCTTTCACAGCAGATCTGTGTAATGTGCCCATTGGGTGTTATATGAACACAGCAGTCCTTTTACCATTTAATACTGAAAGAACAGAGCAAATATGAGGTTGGTGATATTCTACAGGGTTATTAAGTTTGTACATTTCTGGGTAAGGTCAGAAATTAGACGACTAACAGTAGTGACTCCATGTCAGACAAATATCTGGACTCTCCTCCCTTTCATTGAACAAAAACCTAGGAAAGGCTATAGGGAAGAAAGCCATTAACCACTTGTCAATTGTTTGTGGTTCATTTATTGTTGGAATAGTATATACATCTGAATGAAAAATTAATGAATAAAAAACAATGGTAACTTCACAGCTGTAGTTGGTACTGCAGCTTTCATCACCCATGAAGATCAGGACAGTGTGTCTTCAGTGATAATAATGAGCAGATCAGTGATTTCAGAGGTCGTACAAATATTTTAGAGGTTAGTTGTGTCATATTAATAACAAAACATGAATTAAATTATTAAACAAAGATGCTATTTACCAATAATTGAGGTTGTGTAGCATTTTTGTGTCCAATTGGTTTGTATAGGACTTAGTGTGCTTAATTGGGCACTGACAAAATACACACACAGTGTTAGTTCTCACAATATGTAATGTCCGAAAATAACCCCTTGTGATAATTAGAAGATATTTTCACAGATTTCAAAAATCACCTTCAGAACCACTTTATGTGTTAAATTGGTTGGCTGGTCTTTTATGTTTGAGCACTTTATTGTAAAATGTTACAACCCCACCCCCTCAAAAAAAGAACACTGACTAATGTATATACTACACATCAGTTTGTCATAGTTTGTCTCTTCTTCATAGACATGAAAGACCTTCTTGACTGTACTTTTTGTCACTGTGGGTCATATGCATGTCATTTATAAAGGGAGACAAAAGGAGTGCATTCAAACTCAGTGGATAATAGAACAATTTTGGTTTTCTACATTACATACATTGTGGAGAACACTGTGTATAGTGCATATTGTTGTACATATGCTGTTTAAATATATTTTATTGTTTTGGTTAATTAATCTTAATTTTATTAAGCCTCTACCACAAACAAAAGTATCAAGTTAAAAATAGATCTAATTTTTAGTTGTTCTACAGAAGGCAAGCAAATCCATGACGTATGTGTAAAAAGAAAGTTTTAAGAAATGTTCTTATGTTTACCACCTTAAATCACTAGGTTGCACTTCCTAAATACATTGAATATTAATATTGAATATTTTAATCGACTAAAATATGAATTAGTTTCTCAGATGAAAAATTGTGGTTAAGGAAATGGCGAGAAAGAAATGACTACAATTTTCACTTCTACTTACATGTAGCAGTATCTCTAAAAAATTGTAGCCTCCTCATCCATGACAATTTCATCTATGAACCTTTATTTTTACTATGAATTATTCTCCTGTCTTGAGATCTGAAATGTGTAAATTGACATCATCTTTCTTCTTCTGCTTACTCAATATTAACAAGGTGGTGTACTGATCCTCAAAGGATGAAAGGCTGAGATTTATCTATTTTACCAAGAACTTAATTTTCAAAGTTATTGGCACATAACATTATGATCCAGTTGAATCACTTTACAACATTGTAGTATCAGGACAGTCATTTCCCTCCTGCAAATTAACACCATCCAAGCATACTGTAGTTTTCAGTGCTTTGCCCTCAGAGGCACTGAATGCCCTTGACAATCAGTCTTCTTTTCAGATAGAACCCTTTCCTGATTTGAAATTAGTATCATTAATTCTGATGGGCTTTTAAGATTGAGCTTGATTACATGGCTAACATTTTCACAAGTGGGCCAATAGATTAAATTGGATATGAAGTCTTAATACTCAAAGGAGAATCTGCCCTAAATTTTATGGTCAAAACTGTTTTCATTCGTTTGTTTCAAGCAACAACCACCAGTGTTAAAAAAATACTGTGTAAGTACAATAACTTCCACATTTTTCTTTGATGGCCACCTGTTTTATTCTACATTTTTAATATGAACAAGAAAAAACTAATATATATATATATATATATGGCCTCTTATTATGGGCAGTCACCCAGTTGCCCTGGTTTACCGGCTGCTCTGGAACTGCAGGGAAGCTGAGCAGTGCTTCCAGTTCAAGCCCTGAGCCTTGCGTCTGTTACAGCAAATTAACTGCTTCACTTACATGTACCATAATTACTAAAGGAGGCCGAGGAATTAGTAAACATAAGACAAACTGAGCAAGAGAGCAAGGGAGTGTGAGGTAGACAGAGAAGCTATCATGAACTTCACAGCTAAAGAAACTAGCAGTTCTGAAGAGCATGTAAACCACAGAAACACCAGCTGCTGGGAATGAATAAACTTACTGTACTGCAGCACGTCAGCGCAATAAAAGCCCTGTTAAGGAATAAAAGATTTCTGTCTACTTAAACACCCGAAGGTCTTTAATTGGAAAGGGTTACAGGAAGACCTAATGCAGTCATGGAAGCAACTGAAAACGAGGTTTCGTACGGAAACATTGTTCTGACAAATTATACATATCAAATTGGAAATTTGAAAATAAAGACCTGTTACCTTTTGTGGTTGAGGTAAATTACTATTTTTCTTTCTAGTGTATTTCTTTTTTTAGGAAATATAGCATTTGAAAGCTGTTATGAATTCCAGAGGGAGACCGTGTGCTGTGTGACACAAAATAAGAAAGATATTCTGTCGCTTCCCACTATAAGTAAATATAGCTGAAATAAATATGGTGTTTAATGTAGGAATTTTTGGGGTTTTGTCAGACAACATCATTATAAAATCAGAATTTTACTGCACGTGGTGCAGTCATATAACATGTTCTGACCTACTGCGATTTTAAAGAAATAACCACCATTAGTTATACCAAATAGGCAAATGTAATTTATGATGACCCACCACTACCCCTGACCAGTGATACTGTTCTTTAAGGTAAACAAAGAAATCAAATGAAATTATCACTGTCAAGAAATCTGTGTTGTTTGTCCATTCCTTTGTTTCCTCAGATCATATGGCGGTAAAAGGGTGATCAGAAGAATACTCAGCATTCTGATCCTTGGCACTGACATTGGCAAGACATTTAACTCCTAATCCTTCTGAGGACTCAGCAGAGGTTAGCAGAGCAGGACCAGTTTTAGACTGTGTGAGTAGACCACCTCTCTTATTTGCAGACACATTAACGGGCGAAGTGCCTAATGGTCTTAGAAATACACGGTGGTATGGGTCACTGGAAGGCAAGTGGAAACCCCAAAGGGGTCATTATCCAAGTAATCCAGTCTCGAAGAATTTTACTCTAGTATTCTCCTGATGAATGTTTAATTCTCTGACTTAAACAAAACCCCACCTCGGGCTAATAACCCTCAACAGTCAGTGAAGTCCAGCTAAAGTTGTTATTGATTCGATATTTCATAAAAGAAGCGGATTATCTATTGTGTAACTCGTTCACCCTGTTACTCCATTTCAGGTTTTAAGATCATGTTCGCACAAGTGCTTCACATTTGCATTGTAATCATGGTACACACAGTGAGTGCATATTAACTGTAGAGCCTATATGTTCTTATTTAATATTTTTACATACAGACTATTTTCTAATACACAATCAGTATTATTCATTTGTTTTTTTCTCAGTTTAAGACAAAAAACATCCTTGCTGGTGAAGACTACAGTGTTGTCATGCCATCTTTACTATCTACCAAAGGAAGTTGACTGCTGTTGTTGTAGCATTCCTGTGTAAATTGTACAGCAATATCAATGACGAACAAAATATGACGTCCAAAAATAAATTTTTTATCATTGCTTAGAAAAGAAATTCAATTCTATCACTATGTAGCAATCGAATAGGCTACGTAGTAATACTAAAAAAACGTCCTCACCAAGGGACAAGTTCAATGACCATATCAACATAGCTCTCATAATATACTATAAGTCTTGTCATATTAAATCTCATAATTAATAACAGCACACAATTAAGAGATAGGTAATCATGATTTGTATATCGCAACGCGCACCTGCAAGTCAAACTTAAGCAACAAAATTGGATGTTCATAGCTAACAAACTTTACAGTACCAGGCCTGTTAACAGCCTGAGCACCAAGGACTTGGGCTAGCAAAAATAAAATTGTGTTGACAAAATGGCATAAAATGGCACACATAATCAAAGAATGAATGTAGTACATCAAATGGTAGAGTTATTTCGAAAGGACAAGATGAAATTTCTTGGTTTTGAAGGGACTTTTAAAAGCCAAAAAAGAAAAAAGAAGAAAAAATAACAAAACTTAAACCAGTCAATGCAGCCCTACATTGACACCTTTGTTTAAAGTTTTTTATATGGATCAGTCAATATCAGACAATATGATGGAGATTGCTTCTTCAGATAAAATATTCTGAAAGAATCTGAAAAGAATCATGTGCTTAATTTTAGGTATTTTCTAACATTGGCATGCTAACACCTGCTAATTAACATCAAGTACAGCTGAGGCTAACACCATTAGTTTTACAGGTACTGCATATAAAAGGAAAAGGGATCACTAAAGATGCAACTTGAGGGAATCATGAATGTTTTGGAATTTGATATAATAGTTAATTTGAAGGGGGAGATTTGGACCAGAGTGATAGATTGATGGATAGACTGAGATAATAGATAGACCAAGTGATTTCCATCACTGGAACAAAGCAGTAAGAAGTCGATGCAGCTGACATATGAAAGGATTCTGATGAACCCTTATATTCTATTCATCTACAGCATCAGGCTTACCTTTAATAAATGGAGGACTACATTATTTGTTTGTTTATCCATGCTGTTATGCAGACCCTCACATGCACACACTTTGGATCAGATTTAAACATAGCAGTTCTCAGTTTAATATATAGTTTGAGTGTAGACCATGAACATTATTTTCCTTATGGATGTGTCTATATTAGTTTTTGTCCCAGAGGAGGACAACTTCACTTGCTGGGGATAATTTGTTTGGTATTGCCTTTGTGCTTCCCTTTAACTCAACACAAACTCAACACACACACTCAGTGTTATTATTCAACAAAAAATTCATATGTTATAATGATATCTGCGAATGTCAATCTAAATTACATATCAGCAAAGTCAAACCTCATTCATTCATTTTCCTTATAAAAAAGATGTTGCCCTGAGTGTGATTGCAATGCTTGTTTTAAAATACTGCAATTTCTGTGTGTTAGTCATTAGTCAAGATAGACATACTTTGATGTTACTGTCTAAAATCTATAAAGTTGCTATGGGCTCTGTGTACAATTGTCATAATTATGATTTAGTAATTAAAATCAAGTCAGACGATGCAGAGCATCTGCCCTGGATGTTTACTCTACTCACGATTAACGCTTTTTACATTGACTGAGGAAATGTTCAGTGAAATAAACTTTTTTTTTTAATTATTCATGTCCCTTGCAGCTGTTCTTTATATCATTCATATTTCAGTTTATATTCCAGCCAAAAGGGTTCTGATACAAATCCAGATCCTTAATCTGACTGATTTGTGCTAGATGTGAGTAAAATAGAGTGCCAAATCAAATGTAACCATGCAACTTAAAAACACAAAACCATTCATGTTTTTCTCCTCTGTTCCTTTAGCATTTGAAAAAGGCATGTCCCCTATGGTGTCTACTGTGTGATGAAATATGCTATTTATCCAGATAAATGCCAAATATCTCTTTGCTCCCATATGCCTTCTTTGTTATGGCTGCTGCATTAAGTGCAATAAGTCTTGCCTGTCTTCCCTGTGGGCTGTGGTGGTGGTATTAAGTTAGGTTTTAACATGGATGAATGTTTGGGTTCTGAAGTGCAGCTGTAAATTAGCTCTTATTATGATTAATTAGGGAGTTAAAGGTTAAATTCAAATATAATTAAAGGTTAAAGTCGAATGGAAAATCATCTTCCTGGAAAGAAGTTCCTTTGACCTTCAACAGATGTTTGTTTCCTGGTTAAGGCCCACACTTAAAGTACAACTATTTTTTTTTTCTGCCCAATCAAATTAACTTTCCATAATGATTTATGTATCATGCTGTAAATTTCATCACTGAATTTACTGCAGATCCTGATGTATCTTCAGTTTACTTGTCATGTAGCTCTGTGCAGTACTTATCCACAAAAGAAGAGAGACAGAGTGAGCGAGCAAGAGAGAGTGAGTGAGCAGGAGCGAGAGAGAGAAAGAGAGAGAGAGAGAGAGAGAGAGAGAGAGAGTTCCAGCCTGAACACACTTAGCTCTATATGATCTAAGCACATGATCCAAAGCACATGGAACAAGATCTAGTTTACTGGCGGAAAAAGGGTTGCAGTACCAGCTGCCATTCAAGATGGAACCATGAGAGTATTTAGGGCATAATATACAATAAACAAATACTTACCATCTCCCTTTCCTTTCACAAGCCAGGAAGTAAGAAAGAAGTCTTCTCTGCAGAGTAAACGTATCTCTGTCGGAGAAAGGGAGGTGCACAGAAAAATGGAATGGGGGTCAAAAGTTTTATTTACAACCACAAAACACAAGCGGGCAAAGTAACCCACATACGCTGTGTGTCTATGATTCCTGCTCTGCTTGAGTATCAGCGGGGCACCTACAGACAGCAAACAGCAAAATCAGAGTTGCATTGGTCTGTGTGTGTGTGTGTGTGTGTGTGTGTGTGTGTGTGTGTGTGTGTGTTTCTGAATATGCATTTGTGCTCACACCTATGTAGGTGCGTATTAGCGTCTTTATAATGTCCTCTTAAAATAACAATGAAATACTATGCCATTCACTTCAAATGAGGGTGGTCAATAACAATATCCCACCTGCCTCAAGATAATAATTCTCCAACAATGTGACTGACCACATCCCATTTAAGACCAACACATCCATGGACTATAGATGGGCAACAGGAACATCTGCTATTTAAACAATGTGGGTGAGACATTTGCACTGTCCTTGGCATTGCTTTTTCACCGGAAATAAGATGGGGTCTCAGACCTTTACATGCAGAAAATATACATTACTGCTGCAGCAATTGACTTTGTCAGTAGCTTTTTCATTCTGCACTAAACAGTACACTTACATTGTTGTAACATTTCTCGTAGAAAAATGGTCTTGCACTGTGAACACTGAGCTGTGGTGTGGACTCTTCTCTGTATGGATTCTAAAACTTGCACATCAGACCATCAGACCTACCTTAAATGACAGAAATTGATATGAGAACAATTGATTCCAATTGTACCTTGGATCTAACAGGATTTGTTAATTTGGCCTATATCCTATCCACTAACACCGAGGAGCGGGCCAAGTTTATGACCTGTGCTGCAGCCAGCCACTGGGGGCGATTGAGATGTTTTGGCTTCACTTTAAGAGAGTTGTGATGTTGTCTATCATTAGATGTGGTCATTGATTTGCATCCAAAGTTTTCAATCATTCCAAGCTTGACATTCTCCAATTTTTTTCTCTGAGGGCAAAGTGGGACCAGATCAAAAATTAAGATTTTTCCAATAATGTGACTGCTACAAAATGCTTATGTCAAAAATCTCCATGTGCCAGCACAAACTGCTAAATTTGGTTGCATGGTAACAATAAATTTGAAATACTTAACTGAGTGTTATTAAAAATTTGTAAATTGTATATATCATTGCCCCCTTTGATTTTCACTAAGAAAACATTGTCTGCTGAGACAGCAGCCAAGAGTGAGAGACACCTGAAGAACTCCTGTTGTGAACCAGAGAGACTGCTGCCATGACTTAATAATTTTGAACATGTTATTGTTTTATCTTATCCTAACCATCAACCAACAATTTAACTTTTCTCTTATCTCAACCTGTCTGCACACTCTGGGCAATATTACTGATGGCCACCCTATGGCAACAATGACAATGCTGAGCCACGTCAATGTCATATCAAAGAAACCAGTGAGGTGGTGGTCTCCCTGGGGAGTAAAACAGAAGGTTTGGAAAGTGAAATTATAATGTCATCAGAATATGTTTCACACTAGAGGAAGGAATTTAAGGCTAAATGGTAAACGTCTTGAGAATGAGCCAGCTGAAAAGAATTCTCCATGGTCACTTATTAACACTCAGAGTTTTAATTTTATCTCTTTAGCTTTTAAGGCACAGTCTCATTCTTTAAAATTTTCTAATCTGACCACCCACACACAGTTTAATCTTTCTTTACTACTAAGTGTTTTCTGGCTACCTTTTTAAACACAAAAAAAAATTGAATAAACTGAAACATCTTGAACTCTTGTTTGCCTCCTCTTTCTGTCTACACAACTACTGTATAGTGCAGGAAAAAATCTGAATCTTTTATTACATACAGTGTAAAGCAATGCATTACGCAGGTGATAAACCAAACGTTACCACAGGACGTTTGCATCTGTTGTTTGTTTCCAGGGTAACCAGACCTGTGCATGTCTTTTATTATTTTCAACCTATTAAAAATACTGCTAGGATATGCTACTCCTGTAGAATATTACTTATAACTCTTGCTATTATTATTTTATAAGTAGAAGTTGTTTGTTTTAACACTGCAGTCAGTTTTAAGACTGTACTGACACTTGCACAACAGTTAGTTGAAATGATGTATTGCCCACATTTCGACATATATAAGTAATAAAGTATCATATAGTTGCCATTTCAAATGATCTGCAGTAAAACCTGTTGATTTACACACGCATTAAAACTAAATGCAAAATTGGGTTTCTTGGGGTTCATTCAGAGAAAGTAGCAAGGGGCATTTTATAATTGCTATCTATGCTAGTGGCATATCAGTGGTCATTCATTCAGGTATACATTTGTATATTTTCCACTTCAGAATCAAACCCATATTTACTCGTGTGACTCCATTGAAAAACGCAGGTTCCAGGTAGAACCAGAAGCTGCTCTATTGTTTAAAAAAAAAAAAAAAAAGCAGGAGAGAGGAGATTGCAGGAGAAAAACACAGAGGAAGTGGAAAGGGGGACACTGAAGAGAGGAGAGAGCACCTAAATGCTGTGAAAATGACATTCAAATTATGTTCCTGAGCAAAGATATTAGAAGTATTTGCACTTGGTTATTTTCATTTCAGGCTACTCTATATTGTATATTAGTTACATTATCAGTGAAGGACTTTCACTTTGATTATTTTTAAGCTTAAGCATTGCAACCTTTAAATAAAGGATATGGAGTTGGAGATATTGGATAACTTGTAAGCATACTGTCAAAATGGACCCATGAACGCTCAGCCCGGGTTGACAGAGTAAAAATAAGTATGCTGCAGTACAATTGGATGACTGACAGGGGGAAAACAGCGGCCGGCCTTTTCAGCATGTTAGCCTCTGGTTTTTTGGAACAATTGTAGAAAGCAGTTGCAGGCTGGTGACTTAAATCATGTTTCTTGGCTGTGTTTGTCTGCAATTACCCCAAGTTGTTGTCCTTCACCACACATGATAAATCAAACCACACTGAGTCTCACCAAACTAAAGCTGCAGTCTCCTGGGTAGGCTGCAATGCAGGAAGAAAAGCTCAGGTGAGCTTTCAGTATCTTTTTATATTCTCTGCTCATTGTCTGGGTCCTAGTGCGAGTCCTAAGCTTGCAGTTGTGACAGTAAAGGCAGCACACAGGAACCTACACAATGATCAACCATAGAACAAGACAAATATCTAAGCTCAGTGGGCTTTAAAATGAAAACATTCACATTCACATTGACAGATCCCAAAAGATCAGACGCAGAATACAGAGTTTTGCCTGTTCATTTAAGCGCGCAGCTCCACAGACAGATACGTGCATAGAGTCCTATGAATTTGCAGCGTCATGGGCAGGAATCACAATTATCTTGTATCCATTCTGCCAGGCCGCGAAATTGAACTGAACTTCCTCTGACCGTCCCTCCTCATACCTCTCACAGTGGACAGGGTCACTGGTGCTTCCTACCATGTTGTGGGGCTCAAACAACACAGAGACTCCATGAGGAAATGGCTAACATATCATTTCCTCAACATCTGCTACAACAGCAGGTTTTTGCCTCCTTGTAAGTTGGCAGGGCCTTGTGCTACTGACATGATGTGGATTTAGACCAGTAGCGCAATTATTGCAGCAGCCAGGCAGAGCACGGAGTTGCCAATTGTGACTAAGGCAGATTGCTGTTTATTATCTGCCAGACGCTTCGAATGCTTTTCCACTTTAGGCCACCTTACAAGGTTCCAGATCAGGCCACAGACAGACAGATAGCAAAAGGCCAATTTGGCACTGAGGAATGGAGAGATAAAAGTGAGCCCTGAGCTACTCTTGGAATGTTAACATTATTTTTTTTTTTCTTGCTTGGATGAATACATTTCCAGAGAGGAGTACACCACCCTGCTCTCTTGGCACACACCATAGTATGTTAATATATATCCATCACGTGTAATGGTCCGTGGAGGTGGTCAGTCTGTGACTAATAGGTCAGATGTGTCCAGTCTGTTTACAGTCCCCCCAGCCATGCATATCTGGCTGTATCAGGACAAATAAGGTACACCGACACCTCAGTTCCACTCCACCTCTTTCATTTCCCACTCATAGGCTATATTGTTGAGGTAGAGGACCACTGTGTTGCCCACCTCCCTCTTCTTCCCGCTCACTAATTCAGTTCATTAGAGACTAAGTCTTTGGGGAGGAAGAGAATAAAAAGAGAGGTGGAGACAGTGGCTATTTTCAAATGTGTGCTGTTTTAAATGACTCCATGCAAAGACTGCCACTCACTTTATCACAGGAAAATATGTTCAGTGAAGCTGTGTTCAAAATGCCTTTCATTTTTAATGTTTCTTTGCTGTTAGTTCAAGCTACACCAAGTTGAATTTCACTGGTAAAGGTTAGCTGGTAATGTCTTACAGACAGAAGTATTGTTGCCATGGTTACCTGCAGTTTGTTTTTGTTTTTTTTTACAAAATGAAGACACTAACTTTTCCAAAAAAAGTTTACATTGATCTGTATGTGTTCAAACCACTTGTGACAACTCAATGAGGACCTCCCAGTTGATAAAGCAAAGCTTTAACAGCTCAAGGTCTTTTTACTTGTTCTGTATTTGTTCCTGACCTGCTGTCTCCAATGACATGAATTGTAAAGATGGCCCTACGATACATGGCCTTTTGCTATTGTGCAAATAATAAGATCTTTAGGAGACTCTTGGAGATAGAGAGGGACACCTCTGCTCCGACACATTTAGTAGCTTGTTCCACCATTGGGGAACCGCAGATGAGAACAGCCTGGACTGCGATTGCATTGTGTGCAAGGATGGTAATGTCAGGTGGCATTCCTTGGAAGAACACAGGTGCCTAGAAGGACAAGGCTGTATGACTGAGTTAAAGTAGATGGGTGCAGAACCAGAAGTCAGAAGGCAAGCATTAGTGACTTTGAATTCGTCCAGTAGCTAGTGTAGATTGATCAGTGAGGCTGCTGCATTCTGGACCTGTGCATGAAGGGGGGCCGGCCAGAAGGGCATTGCAGTTGTTCAGGTGACAGATAACCAGTACCAAGACCTGGGTCCAGAGTCGAGTTGTGTACTGAGTTAGCTATGGCCTGATTCTCTTTGGTGTTGTATAGCTGACATGGATGGTACGACCTGTGCATAAATCATATATAAACGCAAAAAACATGCACGTCCCATTTGCCACACACAAATTGATATTTATGAACACAGAAGACCTTGTGCACCTCATGCATTCTTTTGACCATGCATGTTTTTTTTTTTGTTTTTTTTTAGAGCAAGCCAAGTTAGACAGTGATAATGTGAAACAACAGTTTGCATTCATTATCATCATCATTTGATTGTTTACACAGCAAGACCTATTTGACAATTCATAAATTAATAATTGTATTTGTGTGCTCAGTGTTTCCTTTAGCATTGTTTAATATATGTCATTCAAATTTTAATGTAAACTATTTTGATACTATACTATGAGAACTATTTTAATATTCACTAATCACAGTTTCACTAAGGCAGCCTAATGTAGACATACTTAGTTACGATAAATAAAGTTAAAACAGGACTTTACAACTGGAGTTATTATTTTAAAGTTTACTGATGAGCTCGCGTTTTTAATTCAACCAACAATCTGTGAAATCACTCGTATTTATTGTCACTTTTCTTTGCCGTGGCTGGTAATTTATGAAACAGACTGTGCTTTTGTATGCAAACTGATGGATTAAGGGAGTGTGAGATTAAGGGAGTAAGGGAGTGGAGGCTTTAGTTTCTACACAGAGTTTTATGCATCTGGCCCCAGGAGACAGAAGAACAGATGTTTACATTCAGCTGCAAAAAAAAATATGTTGATTGTGTGGGCACTGACACTAGCTATGTATTTGTTTTGGCAGTTGATGACAATTGAATACACATTACATATTGTGCAATCAATCCTTTCAGATCAACTTTTTCATGTCCCCACAGCAAATGAAAGGGGTAGGCTATATCATATGCTTTTCTTATGATTTATTTGTCAGAAGAAATACTGTATATCCATAATACCGTACAGTGCCTACAGTATCAGTGAAATATGGCAGTTACACAATATATATACAAAGATCCGCAGAAACAACTATGTTTATGTAAATCCAGCATTTTATCATTACCCTGACATTTATGTATTGAACTAGGTGACTGGAGTGAATTTCTCATGTAAATGAAGTCGTGGGTAGGAGTGGGTTAGGATTGTGTCTTGCTCTTTTATATTTTGTTCCTTTTCTTTTGCTCTTCAAGAAGCAGTTTGTAATCTATTTTTAGAAGAGTCCTATAGTCAACACAGGTGTCAAAGTGTCAAAATTAAGGGAATAAAAAAATGCAGTACCCAATCAGCATGCAGTCTTTAGTGCTGCACGCTGCTGTGATCAAGGGCCGAGCGCACAATAGTTGCAGAAACATAAAAGCTGGAAAACAGAGCGGACCCTCCCACAGATTTATTGGCCAAGCTTTACGGAATGCAGCTTTCACAGTTGGGATTACAATTCAGCCCCATTTCCTCCCTTAATCCGGTCATTACTCAGGGTTTGCGAGGACACAGAACATCCTCCACTTTGGGCCGTCCCTGCTGCATGTAAATACGACGACTTGTTGGCCAACATTTTTAGAACAAAAGATCCATTCTTTGGTGAACAGCCTTGAGAAATTAGATACATGGGTGTGGGTAGAAAAGCTTCAGAAAGTGTTTTATGAATCTTTTCAGGACAGAGAAAAAGCTCTAAAACACAGATTTTTGACACTGGTATAGCATAGTTTGTCATCTGTGATTCTCAAACCATTTCTACTTGGTCAGGATGTATACTGTCCATGCCCAACCTCCAGATACATGACCATCTCTACTTTTTAATGTTCATTTTAGTATTGAACATGATGAAAGATATGCTAATATTTACGGTGCTATTGAAAATTTGGCTTGTAGTCATATGCCTAAAACAAGATTAGAGTTTGATGATTGCATCTTGACATTATTGACATTTTTGAGTGCTACCAAAAAACATTCTTAACTTTAAAACAAAAGCACACTTTCCCCGACAAAGATTAAGGCTGAACATGGGCTTAATTTGGTTACACTAAATTCCTGTACGGGAACAAAATGTTCTGAACAAGTAAGGTGTGCCGTGCTATCAGTTAAGTTTAACTTGACTGTTCATTGAAATCCAACCAAAGGAGTAATGATTTTCCTTTTTTTTTTTAATTTCAAGAAATTGGTCAAGTTGGTCCAGTTGCTTTGAACAAAACTGAAATATCTCAACAACTGGTTGGATTACCATTTTGTATATCCTGTCCCACAGATTATGTATCCCGATGACTTTCCTCACTATCATCGGGTCAAAATTTGAATTTATCATATTTCTGTTTTCATATTTTTTCTTTTCTGATTATCTGATTTCTTGTCATTCAGCAGCACACTTTCCCCGACACCTGACTTGTTCAGTCAGGTGTGACATGATTTTTTACTCAATGTAATTTAATGTTGAAGTCAAAGTTTGGAGTTATTTTCATCACTCAGTCTTCCTCTTAGTTACTCTTACAGTCTCTGTGCTGCTTGCTGCACATTGACCGATAAGCAGCTTGCCTTGGCGTAGACTGTAGGATGAGTATGCAGGACCTGTTGTTTATAATGTGAATACGACTCCTGCTGTTATTGATTCTGTCCGAGAGATGAGCCCTCTGGGTTTTTCTGATGTTTATGCAGGAGAATGGTGATGCTTGCTAAGTGGAAAAGAGACAAAAAATCAATAGGCAAGGTGAGGGGAGGGGAGTGCTATCCATCTCTTAGTTCAGTACTTGTTTTCAAATTTCTGTTTTTCTCTTCTTTTGATGCACTTTGGGGGCAGAGTGAGTGGGCCAGCAGCTGTTTCCTCATTTTTCCCCCCCAGTGCTTCTGAGTTCTATCACTGTTGTGCTGAAGATCTCCATCAGGTGAAAACTCATGTAGAGAGAATTTGTACTGTACTACCTCAACCTCCCAGAACACTTTCCCTGTTACTTAGCTACACTGTATATGCCTTCACCGATTGAACCATTATCTTGAAACACTGCCAGTGTCAACAATTAACTCTGAAAATACAAAGTTGATGATTGAAGAATAATTACTGGGCCAAATGAAATTTTATGATCCACATTTTGCAGTGCATGGCTGTTGATTGAATCCAGTGATAAAACTAATGACAGCTAACTCTTCTTATGGGAGATAAACTAGTCTCCACTCAGGGTTTACTTATGAGCTTTTTCTGAGTGTTCCTCCTCATCAAATCGCATTTATTGGCAAATAAGTTCAATTTGGATACATGTTGCTGCTGAGGTCGAGGAGCTGTTTTGATGTTGAGATTATTATACTAGTAAAAAAAAAAAAAAAAAAAAAAAAAGAAAAATACAGGCACTATTGGAAATGATGCAATTTAATGTGCTGGGTGTCATGCAAGGGCATTATGAGCGCCACATCCTGAAGCTCTCTTAAAGTCTTAACTGGGGTTTATTCTTTGAGTTATTGATCATTAGTATAATCAACAGTTTAAAATTGCCACACAAGGTTATCTTTTCAATTCAGAAAATATGATCCAAAAAAAAAAAAAGTGTCAGTGGCTGTAGAAGAGGACCAGAAACAATTTAAAAACTTTAATGCAGTGACCAGTGACATGTCATCAGAGCTGAGCTTGCATTTAAATGAATTAATGTTTTCAGCTGAATTGCTTTACAGTGATTTTTTTAAGAAAAACAAAAGTGACTGCCAAAAAGGTAAGGCATTCATAATCGTACCCTATAAAACTGCATGCTATTAAAATGTCAGCAATAATGCAAAAATGTATAGTATGTGTAATTTACAGTAACTGGGAGTTAAATGTGCAAATCATCACATTGCCCTTGAATGGATTTAGGAACTGGCTCATTAGCACTTGAACTTGTACAGTGCTTATACTTATCAGGTCATAGGTATAAAACAATTTTCATGCATTCTGCTTTGCTGTAACTAAAACCATAAGGCACCTGTTGCTACAACCATAGATGCCTCCAAATCATTTCAAACTAATTTGTAGTAGGTTCTAGTTGTAGAGTTATATTTACATCATCCAAGTATGGAGTTGCAGGTTTTGAAGAGCTTCTGGTTTCAAAAGCTTTCTTCTTTACAATTTCAAAGATTTTTTTCCTTTTTTTCAATGTGTTGAATATTCCTCAATCTAGAAACACTGGAGGTTCTGAGATACTATGTTGTTTGAACATCATCTGCCAGACCAAACTGATGGCAGTCGGTATCTGCCATCAGTTTGGTATGGCAGATGGTACAAACTACTACAATAACCATGAGCCATGCAGAAGAAGAAGTTGGATGTGTGGATAAGAGAGACAAACAAAACACTGAGTTGGATTTGTCTAAAACTGAGGCAAAGTCAGAATATGAATAAAGTCCTGAAAGTGCCATCACATCTGTAAGCACAAGTAATAGAAATTGAGTTTTTTTTTTTTTTTTTAAATCAAAGAAAGAAAGAAATTCTTCTTTAATAATCGTCTTTTGTGCAAACAATTCACCCAATAGTGTTCTACGCCACTTCTAAGCCTTGGAAATGCTCCAAATACCAGTGACCTTAAAATGCCTGTTCTGAAAACAAAGATATTTACTTCCAAAACACTGAACACTGCAGAAAATGAATTACAGTCATCTTACAGTCACCACAAAAATGATACTTCACAATAAGATTTTGATGAGTTGAAAGAGAAGCAATTTTGATCAGCACAGACAAATCCAAGAGTTTGTTTTCAACATTGGCTCGAGTTTATCTCAGAGAAAAATGACTGATCGCTACATGGCAAAGATGTAAAGATTTTAAAACCTTATGTTTGCCCCCTTTCTTTTGATGTCAGACAACGCTCTTGGTAAGGAATGGCTTTTGCACAAAGTCAACGCCTGCATGAAAAAAGTCCACTCATCTATGCTTTGTAAAATGTTTTTTTCTCTTTTTTAAAAATAATTGATTTATTAAAGTTTATAATAAATTGTAAAAATAGGAATGTGGGCTTATAAAATAATCAGTAACCAAACATTTTTTGGTGGTGCCATATTTTGGTTCTGTCCTGTTATCACTGAGGATTTATGATCTGCTACTCATAGATTTACTGTGGAGGACAATTCAGGAAACTGTGGCATCCATTTGTACATCATCAAAATGCAGTAGGCTGGCTGTGCTGGCAGATCCAGCCGCTCGCACAGACAGATGGAGAGAGGGGAGGAGTGCTGCTGCCTCCTCTGGTTGCCATGGTGAGGGAGGAGGTGAAGTGTGTGTGGTGAGACAGCCATTGTAAGTAAAGTAAAAGAGGACTGAATTACCATTCAGCAGGTGGCATTGACGCCATGTCCCCACCACCAGGTAACAAATGGTGCTAGCGTCCCTACATGGGGGGGGGCATAATCTCCTACTGGCCACCTTCCTCTCTGAGCAGGTGAGAGACCTCACACTGCTGATTGACTTGTCAGGTCAGTGGCCATGTGGAACAACTGTCAGTCTGATCACTGGTTGAACAGGCTGACAGGACTCCACGCATATTATTACTTCTATACATGTATTCATTAGCCTACTCTAAACTTTTCTTAACACCCTATACTTTAAAGGACTATTGAAGGGCATAGAAGGTGTGTTATGATCTCCTGTGGCCTGAGAAAGGGACGCAAAGTGGAAATAAGCCCCCTTTATTCAATATCGATTTACATTTTATATAAAAATTACTTACATTTAGTACATTTCTTCAAAATACAAGCAGCCAAACAACATACAAATCAAATACAAAATTATAAAATTTCTTATATTTATCATCTTCCTTCTCTGAAGTAACAGATGTGTTTTATAATAACTCTTAATTACCCTTTTCTGTAACTGTGGTAAATCTCTTCCTTGCCTACATCTTTAATCCATCTGTTGACATGTGATCTAGAAAAATATGATATTCAGTATCTGTCTTTTCAGTGTATAGTACAGGACCTGGGATCTGATTGGAGAACATTCAAGGTGGGCTTCAATCTCTTTCACCAAAAGATAAGTTAATATGGTATATTACTGTGGAAACAGGGTGAATGGAGCTTGAAATCCGTGGAAATTGAAAAGACAGAAGACCAATGAAATTGCATACTATGCAAGAAAAGATCATCTTGGTATTATGGCCTTCACTGGAAATCCAGTCAGTAGATCCATCGGGAAAAAAAAGGACAAAAACTCTAAAATATCAAGCTCCACTGCTCAGTTCTGGAGCACAGTGGTCCGTATATAAAGTGACAGGAAAAAAAACAAAACTTGGAAACAACCCATGTGTCTTCTCTACGATTCAAATCAAGAATTATCCAGAAAAATTGAGCCAAACGGGCCTTCATTACCTTCACAACTGACAATCTCCATATTCCACTTAAACTAGAAACATATGGATACAAATTTTAGCACTGCATTTTAATGTTTAAACTGTGCACAAGTGTGGCTTATGGTGTTAATAAAGTTTTTGCAAATCAGCAGCTTTACTTCAGTGTCATACGGTATACAGTATAGCGCTGTATAACTTATGTTTGACAAACATTAGAAAGCAAACAGTAAATGGAAAATAAAACTCTTCAGCACACCAACAAGGACATTATGCTGATGCTAAAACAGTAAAACCTAAGAGCCTCATAGGAAATAGAAAAATTCTTCTTTCCTCCTTCATATTATACATTGTACACTGTGGTAAAAAAGAAGTACAAAGTTTAAAGTTAGGCTATGCGGCGGTTTCATGAATTGTCCCCTCTAGTTTCTTTGGGAGTAGCTCTCTCCTCTCGTCAATACTGATGACTGGCTTCCTGCAGTTTTGCCCATCGATGTAAATCTTTGCATACACAGGGTTGGAGTAGTTCATGGGCTGTATAGGAAGGCAAGAAAAAGGGGTAGATATTTATTTGATTAGATTACTTATGACAGTAAAAGCCTTAAAGCTGCATTAATAGAATTTTTTGGCCACTTGGATGAAATAGATCAAGCTGTCAAACAAGTGTCATGTAAACATGTGACATATTATCACCTTACAAAGCTGTTGAAGTGAACAGTTGCCTAGTTTAATAAAATCCAGCACACGTGGAACTCCATTTATCATTCATCAACAGTTGCATTTTATTCTTTGAGCTCTGTCTGGTCATCAGCCCTTGAGAACAACATCTGGCTCTGGCTCCTAAATGCTCCACCAACTCAAGGCAGAATATAGTTGGTTTGTAGTTGAGATTGTTTAATGAATGCAGCTGCCTGCTGCATCTGGAAACCAGGGTGGTAAGAGCAGAGTCTGCAGGCCAGTTAGCAGAAAACCAAGGCAGGTTAGAATTATCTGGGTTTTTTAAATCCAAGTCTTTCACATTACAAAGACATTTAATCCAGTGTTAATAGAAATATATATGTATATATTAATGCAGCTTTAAAGAAACTCCACTGTGATTATCAAGTTTTAAATGAGTTGTAAAAACATTTAAGTTGTGATCTGTTTAAAGTGACGAAAGGAGACGCACAATATTCATACCTAGCAAGCATGTACAGTTAACGGATGGCAACATGCAAGAAGTAGCACATAGTAGTTCAACACAAAGCCATGCAAGTTAAATTTTCTATGGAAAAAGCTTGAGAAGCCCATTTGATTTGATATTAGGTGGATGTCACAACTGATTTCACAGAATGATGCAGGGAACAGCTATGGATGACTGTGGATGTTACCTTGTTCACTTTGGTCTGATTTACAATGTACACAAGTTTCAATTTGAACATAAATTTGGTAAAGGTAATCACATCAACTTTACAATATTTGCCAGGTAACTGCACAGTGCACACTGCCGGCCTCAGCCTATATGAGGATGAGTTTTTCCTCAAACATGAAGTGAAGTTTGTGAAAGTCACCTGTCCAGGGATTACCTCCTTGGGCACATTATTCATGCCCAAGGTGCGAGGGTCACTGGATTTTACACACCAGCCCTGTAACACAACAAGCACCGTCTGCATTTATGTGTTAAATTCACACAGCTGTCACAGTCTACAGGTTATCTACAAGTGCAAACTTCATAATCACACTTTTCAAGACTGGTCAAATTAAAAAAAAAAAAAAACATCTAGTGAATTCAATAAGCATGGGATTATAGAGAGAGAGAGTGTAGTGGAATAGAGAAGCTAGTTTAGATTCAAGCCAGCATGCTTCCGATCAAAATGCAGCCAGATTGGACTGACAATAGCAGATGACAGAGTTGGCAGAGCAAGAAGCAATAGCATTAGGCTTGAAGCTCTAGCAGGTGAGCTAGAGAACAACATCAGTGAAGGTGTTATGATTCATTCGTTATGCTGAGTGTTAGAGTGGGGCCGAGGGCCATGAACAGAATAAATCACCAGCCAAATGAAAAGTCCTGTTGGTTCATGGCACCTGTATGTTCCTGCACAAAAGCCAGCTTTTACAAAATATTTTCAAATCCTAATGCAATTTGACCTCATGGATTCCAGTTCTTGATACACATTATAACAGTTACTAAAACAGGCAACAACACAACACAAAACTTTTTTATAAAGTTGCAAGATTGTTTGGTGGTTGGTGTCCTTGCTCCTTCCTACAATCAAACACAACTTTGATAAAATGAGATAAGCAAGTTACAGAAAGTTTGTTGTGTAAACTCTTGCACTCACATTCATAGCTGTCGATTTAATTAAATGAAGCACAGGAAATTGTGCAGGTTGATTTTGGTGCGATCGACAGATTATCACTATTTTCTAGCAGTAATGGCATTGCAACAACTTTCATAATTAGTAGGTGTGATTAGGATTGGCACCAGTCAAGGCCACTTAAATCAGCTCCTCTCATTCCATTTTTAAACACTACAGTATTTATTAAGAATGTGTTAAAATAAATGCATTTACAAATGCGAAATTAAATACCTTTTGAAATCCAATGGCTCAAAATAAATATATCAACTCAATAACATGGTCTGCTAAATCAAATTCATATTTCTTGAGAGAACAAATTCTGGGCATATTTATAGATTTAAAGGTGCATCACGTCTTTTATTGATACTTGACTTATAATACAACTTAAAAAGGACATCACGTGAAACGGGTGTCATTTCTGTTAGGTCAATTTCACATTATGACAAGCAATTTTTCATATTTTGCGGTTCCTGCTAAATACCGAATTAATTTATTTTTCTGGAAACATTTGCTATTATGCCAATAAATAATTTTATCTTGTTACATCACTAAACTCCCATTATTGTAGAAGGTAAAACAGAGTACATGATATAGCGCAACATGATAAAACAAAAAAAAGTAAAAGAAAAGCCAAATACCTGAAGAAATCATACAGCCTCAATAGTAACTCCTGCCTGATCTATAATATCACAGGACTGACTAAACACTGACACTGACTGAATATTGTTCCTGTAAGCTGCTTTCAGGCAACAGCTCAGTATTCATAGGACAAGATGAAATCATATAAAACAGTTTCTTGTTAAAACTAAGGTTATAAAAATAATGAAAACCCATGAAAAGAATTTTGTTAAAACAAGAAACTTTTCTGGTAAATAGATAAACTGTTTTTTTGTGTTGGTAAAGACAATACTGTTATTGCTTGTTATTGCTGCACTGGACAACCACAAAACTGAGACAAAACTATTGAGCTTGCTTTTCAGACATATGACAGGCTTTAGTCTGCTGTTGATATGCTGGTTAGTTTCATGTATAATTCAATAAGCCAACCTTGTGAGGGTCCAGAGTGAAGTTGGGTCGGAGCAGGCTGCCTGCGTCTGCATGGTTGTCATGGTCCACTTCATACATGTTGTATGACGGGTTCCCAATCTCCACGTTTATCCCACCGTTTGTCATAGGCTGCCTCTGTACGCGTTTTCCCCTGAGGTGTGTGGAGCCGGCCATTATTAACATGACACAACAAGCAGGTCAACACACTGTACAGTGCCTCACTGTTGCAAGCAACAAATCACAATACACCACTTGGCATACACCAAGTACATAGGTTTGCTGGATTTCTAAGAAGAGACTCAGGAATCAGGTCTTCTGCATAACACAGTGAAACAAGCACACAAACTTTTCATTTATAAATCAAAGATCTCTATTCATCTTCAAAGCTCTGTGCTGTTGGATCTCTCATCATCTGTTACTGCTTAGAAGCCTCTTATTTTATTCATATTTTATTTCTTTATTTATTTACTTACCTTTGTCTCCGTCTGCAGATGTAAACACCTCCTACCACCATTACAATCAGGATTACCAGCAGGACCAGAGGCACAATGATAGCTATGCTCCCTATGGGACGGACAAAGGAGAGATAAGTAACGACTGAAAGGAGTTGAGATAAGTTCAGGCAATGACACTGGCTGCAAAAATGGCCACTTTACAAAAGGTGCTTTCTTTTCACTGGACTGAGCTGACTGCAGTTATACAGTAGTTCTTGAGGAAATGTGTAACTTTGATAATGATGTGTGCTAATTCAAACATCTGCAAAAATATTAGTTTGAGAATTTTAGAAGAATACACGACTACATACATGAATATATGAAGAATATAGCCTCTGTTCTCTTTACTTAAGAGAATGCATCATACTTCTAAAATGAATTTGAAGACAGAAGATATCACTAAGGCTTGGGCCGGCAACAGCAGCTACTCCAATTCAAACGAGATAAACCTGTGAAAGCACCTGTTCAAATAATGCAAACTGGCTAGGTTGGATGGAGTTCAATAATTCTTTAGCTAGGCTGCCAACCACGACCAAGTTTAACTGCGGTGCATGGGTTTTAAATGTAAACCCATCAGTAAAAATGGTATGGTTGAGAAAAAAAATTGTCAAGTGATCATTCAGCTGGAGTGTTTAAATACATACTCAATACATACATACAACTGTTCATAATGGAAGTTGTCAAGTTTCATGATAAGGCCAATTCTCACCTCCACTGGTATTGTCTGATCTGCTGCTCTTAGGGGCGGGTCTCTCACACTGTGTTCCTGCCCAATTGGCTGAACATCTGAAGGAGGTCAGAAGAGTATAAATAATTCACTATTAGCAAAATTTCCATAGTAGAAAGACTACTGAGAAAACACCTTTGCAAAATGAACTACAGTATGATGTGACTGTGGCTTACATATACAACACATTATGATTCAGACTTGCTATGGAGTGCTTTGATCCAAGACAAACAAACACCACCTGCAGAGAGAGCACTATGTATATGTTGTGTCCATACACAGTGTGTGTAAATTTATTCATTGTGGGACAAAAATCAAAGGATGACAGCAGGGCAACAAGTCGTCATCTCATTTGTGCTCCAATGGGTTCCGATGGGCGTGATGTATGACCCTTGTTAGAGGAGGTGATATCTAATTTCACACAACTGACGCAGATGGGTCTGTAAAGCATGAGTGATCTGGTGGGTGTGACTGGATGATGAAAGAATAAAATTACTCTAGATTGCATGCACTCTAACAATCAGAACATCAGGCTATCAAAAATAAGAATGCAGCCCCATACACATAGGAAATGAATCACGGCTTCCTCGAACGAAATGTCACAGCAACATGAATTTTAATGGGAAATTGGGGGCAATGGGGACTTTGATCTGCTTTGGGAAGCGTAAACCATGAAAAGACTAATTCCCTTTGAAATGAATAAATTCTCTTAACCTGTGTTGAAGGTATTAAAGATAATCAATTACTGATGAGATGCTTGGCCTGCTCAGGTATACCATACGTCTATGTGATGACTGGTCAATAACGGACATATTCAACTTGCCACCATGCACAGACTGATGTCCACATCACAAAGACAGTGTCATATTTCAGTTCCCACCTGGTTTCTGTGTGGTGTGTGAGGATTGCATGAGATGGGTGAATGGGTGGCAGTGAGGGGCAGCAAAGGTACAGAGTCATGCAGCAACTTATAATGTAATAAGTACCGTATGGACTAATACCTGCGGGTTGTTCAAAATAACAAAAATATAATAAAGAGGATGTTACAAATAACAAATAAGGATGTTAGTTTTACATGAATAAAAATATAGAAATATCTCAATTTACTGTCTTTTACTGCTCCGGCTGCTACTACTGCCAGTAAAATACCCCTTAAGGAATCGTTTGTCATTGTGGGTACTTTACTTATTTGCTTTCTTGCCGACTTTACGATGAATCTACTGTCTGGAGCTGTTAAGCATAGTTTAGCACAGAGACTAATACTGCTGGTACAGCTTTGTCCAAAAGTAAAAACATTTAAAAATGTCTCAAGTCTTAGATATTAGAAATCAAAACTGTCCAACATGCTTCATGTTGTTTGTTTAATCTGTACAAAAGCCAAAGTGCACAAAGAAAATGTGACTATTTTACAGGGGTGGTTGGGTTTCTATTTGCCTATGATCTTCTCATGTAACTCTTTGCAAGAAAGCAAATATGGTTATTTTTCAAAATGTCAAACTATTCCTTTGAAGCTCATTAATGTAATTAGTGACTCTGCTAAAGAGGTTGTGATGTACTTTCATTCCCATTTTGGCCAAGTCCCTCTTGTAAAAGAGACAATATCTCAGAGACTTGTTTAAATTATGTTTTCTAAAAGAAGAATAATAATCCAATTGTGATGTAATCAGAAAAATTCAGGTGCAAAACTCCAGTTAATCAAGTCATCTTGAGATAAAATGTAATTTTAACTTTCAGTCATTATAAGAGGTGCTGAAAGGAATTTGAGAGCAAATACTTTCTCTTTTGTCTTGATACAAAATATAGATGTGACTGTTGCTATCAAGGTGAGCAAAAACCAAAGGGTAACACAGTTTGATAACTTCTTGTGTGTCTAAATCACTTCAGAAATAGTTTACTGTGCCACTAGATTGCTTGTTTCAAGCAAAACCTACTTGAATAAAAACAGACATATCCAAAAGGTATTAAGAGTGAATAAAATAATAAGTCTACAGCAACACAAAGTTGTTAAAATATTTACAGTTCACTGTTTTCAGCCTATTTTGAACTACTTTCTGACAAGTTGTTACTTTATCCGTCACTTATTACATGATAAGCTGCTACAAGGCTGCACTGTGACAAAGAGCCCATGTACTGGACTGAGTCTGAAATGAAGCCAGATGGAGTTGGGGTGGGGGTGTGGACAAAGGGGGTGAGTGGGCTCTGAATACAGCTGGAGAGGTGAGAGGGACCTACTTGCAGCGTGGTTTGTTAAGAGCTGTTAATGTGCACATCCCCTCATTCTGACAGAAGTAATCGCAGGGGTTGGCCAGCTCATCACAACGTTGGTTCTTGAACCCTGACGTGCAGCTGCAAAACATTGTGTTTGGAGTGATAAAAGGGCCCAGAGAATGTATACTGTTGAACTGTTGGCTGCTTGATGAATGGAGACTTCAGCAGCTTCAGTTATAAAATGGAGTAAGTCAATGTTTTGTCTGCATCAAGCAAATTAGCAAATAAATAATATGAAGACAAATCAACTTCATTGCTCACCAAGTGAGGGGAACATCTGCAAAGGAAGAGTCTGTTACAGTGCTCTCAAATCTGAGACGTATATTTTCTTGAGAAGTAAAGTACATTATTGTGAGAAGAAGACTAATAAAGATTTGCTGTCAATTGATTACAAAAAAAAACAAAAAAAACCAAAAACAAAACATAGAAACCAACACAAAAGCAAACTATTATTTTCTCTTAACCCTTTTAAATCCACATTAAGGCTTTTTAACATTTTGTCATGCCTTTGTGTTTTTCAGATAAAGTTGTGATTTTTAAAAATTAAAAAAAATTTAAAAGATAATAAAAAAAGGACTGAATTTTCCATGATGAAACTTTACACACGTGTTTGGGTTGTTCTAGAGGTGATTTGAAGTTTCTCTTTCTCTTCTCTTGTCTCATTGACTGAAGTAAGTGTCTTGTTAGAAAGACGGTTCTTTAGTTTAGGGAGAAAAAAACTGTCTCTGGCTTCAATCATCACAGAGCAATGAGGCTCTAAAGACATGATTTTTTGGAAGCTTCTGTGGGCTTAAAAGGGTTAAATTTATATTGATGAGAAATTTAAAAAATTAAAAAAAAAAAAAAGTCAAAAGATTTTTAAAAAATGCAATCACATATGTACATTGTAGAAGATATTGTATTGTGAATATCACATGCTACCACAAACAGAAAAACACCAAACACAATCACTCAAAGTGATCAATAAACACAGTCAAGAAAATCTGACAAAATGAATAAAAACAGCTTATATAGAGAGCCGAAGTTAAACATTTTCACGATTGTGAAAAACAATTTAAGTTTTTTAAATTTTTTATTTTAGAGGTGTTTGGGGACCACACAGCTCAACACACGAGCCATGAGTGAGTTGAGGAATTGTGGTTAGTTCAGACATGTCTGTAAAAACAACAGGACAGAGAGGACTGAATGCTGGCTAAATAATTGGAAAACTGTCTTTAGAAAAGAGTGAAAATCAACTTTAGGAACACAGATGAAACCAAGTTATGATGACACAACTGCCCATGCTGCAATGCTTCTTTCACGACAGCTACAGTTCTCATTGTGGACAAAATGTACACTCAGGGTTTCAATTTATATACTTAAGGGTTGTGATGGATGTTGATTTGATTTTGAAAAGTAAACTCAAAAAACGCATTTCACTGTTTTCCTACAGCAATGAAAGAACTGTTGAATGAATAATTACATTAAGCTTACGGAGGCTAGTGGTCCACAGGCTAGCCCAGAGCTGAGAATGACTTAGGCTCTTTATAATTGTTTTGCGGTTTGACAAACAATAATGGACTTTCTTCTCACTTGTTGAATGGATTCAACCTAGCGAAAACATATCAGTGTAAAAAGGACACAAAAATTCAAAGAGGTAAACTGTCAAAAACTTTGGAGGAGGAATCTTTAGACCAAGAACTTATTGCTGTATGTTGACTTTGCTGCAAAATAATTAATACAGTGTGGGTGTGGGAAAAGTATTAGTATCTTGATTACTCAGTCTTTTGGATACTGCTCGCCAGTAATACAAATACAATCTTAGTTAGTCTGGGAGAGTTAAAAAAGCCATTTAGTAATAGAATAATAATAATAAAAAAAAAAATTCAAAGAGACAAACATTTTGGCACATCAATAATGTATTTTTGCAGAAAAAAAAAAAAAAACATACTCCTTGCTACTGTGCAATTGCAAAGTCTGAGATTTTCTTGTAGACAAAGGTAAGCCTCAGGGCATCTTTCCAATCACACTCTGAGGAAGACCCAGTCTGGATCGAAACTGGTTTACCTTTTCCTTTCTGTGATATTTTTTTACTTAGATTTGCCATAACTAATAAAGGTTTCTTAACTACATCCTTGGCTCTGTGTGAATGTGCCTGAAGTAAGCCCTGAGGCTTCCCTTTGTCTACTGTTGACCAGTTTAACTTCTAGAGCACCTTGGACTCACCTGTAGTTTAGTACTTAATAACCGTAAACACCCGGTAATTCTCATTTGTCAGTTTCGTAGTACACTTAGAAAAAAAACAGCTATTTTACAGTCTGACAGCTTTTCCAGAAGAATATTTAAAGGGCACCTACTATCCTTTTCTTTATTTTCTATCATATACTGTATATGTAATGTCACAACTTCGGATGTGCACATTGAACATGGCCTAAGGTTCATGATTGTAAAAGGAGTTCCTATGAGACAAAAGCTCAGGCATCAGACTGACCTGAACGCTAGCTTTCCAACAGTTCTTACTACTTCCACTCCAAGCTCAGCTCGTTCTTCCAAAAGTGTGCTAAATTAGTATCACAGGCACTGATGTGCTCAAACACACAACCAGTGTTGCAGGTTCATTATGTAGTCATTTAGCGACAGCAGAATAAAATGTACAAGTATTAACAAGTTGAGATTTAAAAAAAAAACCAAACATATTTTTGTGGTTTAAAGACTAAATCTCTGTTTATGTCACACAGCATGCAGTAAATGTGTGCAATATTTACCCAACAGAGCTGTGCTGTCCAGTCTGATATTCTCTCATATCTTAAGGAGGCCTGATTTAATATCGCCTGAAGCTCACCTGAAGGGAGGTTATCTCAAACAGGGGGTTTGAGATATATCAGGACTTTATTTGAATTATGAATGATGCTAAAACAAAAAAAACAAAAAAAAAAAAATATATATATATATATATATATACATACATAGTGCTGGAAATGATCATAACAGGTCAAGTTTCTCAGTGAATGACAGTGAGGGCTCAGATGTTTACCCTAGTTGTCTTTATTGCTAATCTGTTCTGAAAATCTCTTCAACATTTTTAGGTGTTTAATACAAGAATTATCATTATGATTGAATCTCTGCCCTGCAAGATTTACAGTTTGGGAAGACTTGATGAAATATACATTTACTGAGAGTATTAAGGTCAAACACCATGATTTCTTGACACAGACATATCCATCGTCTCACATAATCTCTGTTCTTTGCAGCAAATGGTAAACCACATTATCGGGATCTGTTAACCTCATTGAATAAGATGGGATAATTTGCATAGAAATTGATTCTATCCCCTGGAATTTGTGAGTGAGGGCCGCCAATTTCAACATAACTACAGTGGACAATGGGCAGTTAAAAAATACAGAGTTGGCTTTTGAAATGGATTTCCAATTTGCTCCTTGGAGAGAGTTTAACACAGCAATGCATGTGATTATATCTGAGATGGTATTAATCTATGGGCAGCCCTTTCACAGTGATTTCCTCATGTCTGCCAGTCAAACTATTGTCTGTTACAAGTTTTTGCCATTGAGATTCATGGCTTGTTCAACCGCTGACATATCTCAGCTTCATTTTTTAGAGAGCAAACTTCTAAAAATCTACTACTGAAGAGAGTCAGAGAGGCCTGACATCAGCTCTTAACTGCAAGGAGGAACAGTATGATATGTTCAGAATGGCAAGCTTTGAAGGGGTTTGAAATAATTTTTTTTTTTTATCTGCCTAAAAACCTTAAGCCGCAGTGAGGTGTCACGCAGCACAAGATGATGTACCGGCACTCAGACCCCTGCTGTGCCTTGGTCTCCACATAGTGACATCAAACCTTCCCTCAACTTAGAGATTTCTTTCCAGAGGAAGACATCTATCTCATACTGTTCTTAAAGCAGGAAAGTTGCATCCCGTGATGATTTTCAGTTCTGCTTCTAAGGCCAGGCTTTCTGGGGCACAGAGCCAGCATGTAAATGTAAACAGTAAGTGTGAATAATAGTGGAGAGCATTCAATTTTTTCCCACTTTCCTTACCCATTAAGCAGTGACTTACTGACAGAAAGGCAGGTTGGTGTCAGGGTCCAGGTGACAGGTGCCTCCATTGTAGCAATATCCGTCACACAGCTGACAGCTCGGTGCAATTCTGCCATTTGTGCAACTATGGGGTGAAGAAATAATGGATGTCATTGACAAGCAGAAAGCTACACTTTTACAAGAAGCAAAAATGATTCATTGGTGATTTTGTCAAACATACACATAATCCATAAAAGTTCATCTGGCTTCTAATTCACAGACATTACCAAAACCTAAATTGCTGTAGGGTATGCAACCCAATACATTTTTGAAATTAATCAAATCAGTTAATCCAGCCAGCAGCCTTTTACATAAATGAAGAGGAGTATAAAGCCTTACTATTATAACAAAAGGGATGAGAGACAAGAATAGCGAGTAGCACTCACTTGCACACCACATCTCCTGTCTCCTCATTTATGAGGCAGGGAGCTCCATGGCATCGAAGACACTTGTCCACCTCGCACTTGTTTCCCTCAAACCTGGCAGGACACACGCACTCTACATAGCCACTGCTAGATAACGTGCAGGCTTTGGAGTTCACACAGTAGTGATGACAGATGTCTGTTCCACATTCAGAGAGATAAGAGAGAGGGGGTAGTGTGTAATGAGAAACTGGGAACATAGTTTAAGCTGTTTTGATTGGAATTGTACAGGGCTTTAATGGGACTTAATTATCCACATCAAATGACATCTTAGCCACAGATGAAAACATATTACCCCTTGGGCAAGCAAGAGTAGGAAAATACTAATGATGTGCAGTTGAAATTGTTTTCCCACAACGCATTATGTCAAAGCATTGCAAAAGAAAATACATTATCACTTCAGCACAGAAACACCCAAAGGTTGTTTGATGGTAGTATTTTGATTTTGTTTATCTGTAAATGGAGGCAAATATGGTGTTTGTAGAAAGAATATACTTTCGGGGTTTTCGTTTGTTCCACACTGTGTGAAGTTTTAAATGCTTCGTCTATAGAATTTATGCAGAACTGAATTCAAATCAGTGCGTCTTTGTTGTGGTTTCTCTTGCGGCTAGACTTGAAAAGCTAATGTCAATCATATGAAGGCTAAATCCATGATAACATCATATCACATATATGTGGTCAACAAGTACTGAGTGCAGGACTCACGGTAAAGACAACGGTCACCAGTATATTCTGCCATACAGCGACACACTGGCTGGTTTCCCTCAGTGATGTCACACGTTCCCCCATTTAAACAGTAGTTGTCACAAATTCTTCTCTCACAGAAAGGCCCTGAGAAACCAACATTGCAGCGACATGTAGGCTTACCTAAAAGCAAACAAAACACAAAAATTCAAACAATTCATCAACCCTGTTCACGAGTAGTGACTGTGTAGCTAAATTTTATATATATATATATATATATATATATATATATATATATATGATAAAGCTCATTTGTCTGTGCCAGAGCTCAGTTGTTGTCCAGAAATGTTTTTTTCGACTCCCTCTTACACTGTTTTGCACTCTCTTGACACTATCCTATAAGTACTCACAGTGTAAATGTTCTTTCACAAAGGGTTGCAATAAATCAAATAAGATCCATGTTTTTTGTTTATTCCAAAGATACATTTCAAAATGGTCATTTCATATTGCTCATCAAATGTCTAAGGCAAATGGTATGACACTGTAAAAATAGCAATCCATCAGGCTATTTCTTTGGCTAGCCAATTAAGAGGAATCTCTTCAAATATGCACAGTAACTAAAATAATAGATGTACATAAAGATACTGTCTGAAAATAGTCCCCAATATATGCACTTTGATGAAGGTTAGCTAAAAGCTACATGGCAATAATCAATTTTAAAATAAAATTACCTAGTTGTGACCCCCACAGTTTTCAAATATAAGGAGGTTACAATCTGTCAATCACAGTTACATGTTGTATGGAAATGATACTCCCACAGTCACCCAGCCAGGTGCAGTACTACAGAAGCAGTAAAATAAATCGAGTGCTTTGGTGAGACTAAAGCTAAAGATCCATTCTTCCATCCATCATTTTTAGACACATATTCATGTGTGGGTCAAGGTGACCACAGATTGGCACCTATGGAGAGTAGTTAAGGTGCCCTTTTCCTCAGTTATATCCTCCAGGTCTATCTAGGGTATCTGAGATTGTTCCAGGCCAGACGCAAGATGCATATAATTTCTCCAGTGTGCTCTGGCTCTTCCCATGGTTTCCTTACTTGTCAGACACGTCTCGAATATCTCTAACAGGGATGTGTTCAGGAAGCATCCTAATCAGATGTCCAAATGACCTCAACTGGCTTTAACATGGGAGAGTGGTTCTAACCACTTTTTATTTTTAAATCCTACTTTTTTTTTAATATTTCATAATTTAGAAGAATGACTACCCATTGATTGGTTTAAACCCCACAACCATTGAATAAAATCAGCATGTATGATTTATGATGTGTACTAGTTTTACTGCTATTTAGGTGAGCACATCCTAAATGTTTAATGATGTTGACAATACCCACAGGCTAACAAACCAAGGTTTCAGACAACTTGTATAACAATTTTGTTTCAGCGACTTGTATGCAATGTCCAAGGTTAGTGTCAGGCTGGGGATCATTGTTGAGCGTTTCTCTTCTCTATAACCTCCCCTGATTTTCTGTCAACCTTCTTTTCTGTCAGCCTTCACATGAAAGCACAGTAGGCTTCCCTAAACAGTCCCTTATTAACTTATTAACCAACCTGGCAGTTTCTGGACACTGCTCTTACTTCACTTAAACTTTGTTTTGGTCTCCACCAACTCCTTGAGGGAAACATCTGGCTAATTAGCTGCTAAGTCCTCCACTATGTTCACTAGCTAGTCGCTAACCTTGACTGTGTGCCGTGCCATTTGGTACTGCGCTGAACATGGGATGGGTTTCAGTTTTTTTCCCTGAAACAGCTGCTTGTTGCAGATGGAAACAAGGTTGTGAGCAGTAGGTGCGAACAAAGACAGTAAAGTAAAAAGTAACACAATGAGCTGAACGATACTGAGATGTTCAACAGAGCTTTGGGGAAGTGATAATTCTCAGAGGTTTCCTTAATATAAATGACACATACACGCAGTTATTAGATCCACTGTTAATATTAAAATATATAATGTCGCAGTTACTAGGTCCATTGGCACCAGTCAGAACACAGACTAAAATAGATCAGTATGTAAATAGAGAGCTTTAACCTAAGGCTCAGCTCCATATTCATCACAATGGTCAGACACACAGTCTAGTTGCGGCTGAAATCTTTCTATCTCATGCTACGTGAGCCCAGCATATATGTGACCCCAGAATATAAGTGTAAATATAAGGCATGTGCGTGTGTCCCACTTATTACTGCAGGTTTAGTGATAAGAGTCATAGCACCATAGGCACAGTAACCCATTGCAATGTTGGATTAGAATGATTGTGATTTTTGGTCATGATAACACATCTTCTGCAGGTATTTCAGTGACATTAGCTCCTCACCCCCCCACCTTGACATACAATTCTTCCTGATGGACAAAAAGGAGCTTCAGGGCCAGTTTGGCAGGCCATGGACACAGGTCTCATCATGTAGGTCACACTACACTACTTGGTAATTTCACACTCTACAATTCTGTCGCAGGGATAATCTGAAATATCCAAGAGACAATCACGCTCCCTCCAGACACTTCTTTGTTAACTCAATGAATTCTGGAGTTAATAATTCTGGAGTTAATAATCTTCCAAACAGGCAGAGCCAGACAAGCTCAGGGCCGCTGAAATGCCCACTGTCTGGTCTTTTCTTTTATGTAATACTCAAGTGAACATGTGTCAACCATTTCAAAATTAGTGTAATCTTTAGTTTGTGAAAGAAAATTCTACACTGATGTGGACTTTTTTGGACAGTTAAGTAACCTGTAATGGAGTTAATGTTACATACTGTGTTTGTGGTAAAGACTCTGTTTCTCTCCTGTATTGCACATTAAAAATAAGCCATGGCTTTGAGGCACAAATAGATAAATAAACCCTGTGTTAAGACAATTATAGGCCCTGGTCACAACCATCTAGAAACACAGTGAACTTTAGCTCTTGTGAACTATAAGTTAATTTGTTTATAAATGGCTTTTCCTGTGTTCCATAACCTCAAAAAGTATAAAAATGTTTTGCTGCCTGTTAATGTCATGAGAAAACAGAAACAGGAGTTGTGACTTGTTGTGGTTTGTGCCACTAACCCAACCAAAGGCAGGAGAAAAGGAATTCAATGACACTTTGCGTTTTATTAAAAAAAGGAAAAATTCCAGCCTCTGATTGATTCTGAGGTTGCCTTCAGTCCCTTTTCATCACCAAAGCCGTGACTTGAGGAAAATCGTTAGACAATAATCCCTCCCTTGCTCATCGTTGGCCATTCATTCAGACAGATATTCATTTGCCTAAAAGCATTGCATTTGTGCTCAAATGCAACAAAACCTCTTATTATATAAAATATCAAACGTGAGTGAAATAAAAGATGGGGTCTCAAATACAACAAATTTCACAACACTTTCCTCATTTTCCTCTTAGTTGTTCACTCTACACATACAATTCATCATCTACTACATCATCATCTAGACTTTGGATGCTGGTGAAGAGTTTGGCCAACTCTTATCTGTTCTTGAAGTCCTACTGTAGTGATCCAGCAGCATGTAATATGATTGTTATTCTTATGATTGTTTGATGAGCAGAAATGATTATCCCGGCTTCCCTGTATATCACAGAGCCGTTTTAAAAAGCTAAACAAAACTTGCTAAACAGAAAAAAAATATAATAATAAAGAAAATATTTAAAAATGTCAGTTTACTTCCTGCTGGGCAGGTGTGTTTCCTAAGGGCTGGGGGGAAATAAATAGATATTATTCTATGCTTTAAAAAGACCAGCAGAGTCAGAGGAAATAAACATATAATCAAAACCATTAGCATCGCAAATCAAAAGCCTACATTTTCTTCTCCCAATTGTTGGTTTAAATGCTATGACTTCCTCAAACAGAAACATACTTAAGTGATTGTCATTCATTGGATATATCTTTATGAATCTTGATTATATAATGATATTTAAAACACCTGAATAAGGCTCTGGCATTACAAATATACAGTATATGTGGGAACACAAGCCACACAAACTGTATCAAGGCATTGCTCTGCTAATTTTTTTTTTTTTTTTTTATAACAAATGGAAATGATTGTTGGTAAAGGCTATGATGGGGCAAATGATACAGTGTCGTGTAAATCAGGTTTGCATATTTAAGAAGGCCATATATCCTGATTCAATTCCACTGCTGACATCTCAGCAGAGTCATATGCATTCACTTAACTGTCAGGTAAAACTGGTTATTCCTGGACCCATGAGACAATGAAAGAAGACCTTTACTTGAAAGAAGGTTGATTTTTGAGGCTTGTTTGACAGCAGCATCAATGACAAAACTGCTCAACTGGCAGATGTAATGTGGCAAATTTGAGCTGAAGTGGGGAAGGCGTGAAAGTTTAAAGGAAGACAAATGTGCTGAATGTCATTATGCACTGGGTCAGTGTGCAGGAGGAAATGGGCAGGTTACTCTGAATTGAAAATTGTCTGTCTGTGGCAGTGACAGGTTTTCTCAGTGAGTATGGTCTGCCCAGAGCTGAATTTAAAGGATTCCAAAGAAGGATTATAACTGAGTCAGTCTGATGGTCCTAAAATTACAAATTACTAACAAAACAAATGTCAATATGAATGCAAATGAACAGTGGGTGGACACAAAAAGAGGAAATATGAAATATATGGCAGTGCCTACAGCGCTGCAAGGAATGCATGTATCATGCTTCAGATGTTTGACAGTGTGTTTCAAAGTAGACTTACCCAGAGGTGAACCCATGCACGTGCCTCCATTTAGGCAGTAATCTGTACAGTGGTTGACCTCACAGCGCTCGCCTGAAAAGTCAGGCCAGCAGTAGCACCTCCAGTCTCCTTTCTCATTGGCTAAACAGCGGCCTCCATTCTCGCAAGGGGGGCGGCACAGTTCACCTTCACAACAGCACAGACCATATCACTTACTGTGCTGCAGAGATTAACAGTCAATCACATCAATCATTGGTATACTGCTAATTTCAGAAAACAACAGCCATTGAAGTGCAAGCCTGAATTTTCAAGTAAGTGACCATGGGGGGGGAAAAAAAAAAAAAAAAAAAACAGCTGCTAGCCGATGGCTTTGTTCACCTTCAGTGTGCAAAATAAAACTATGAATATTAGCTCAAATTATCTTTTGCTGTTATTTTTTTCAGTGCTGTTCAGAGAGTTGAAGGCAACTGTGAATAACCAGAATTACTGCCTCGCTGTTGAAAGCCTCTGACAACCAGCCACATCGCAGGATATGTGATCACAACCTCTCCTTCCAGAGTGGGCTGACTTTTGATCATTTGGATATTAAATGTCAGCACTTCATCATTTTATCCTTTATAGTCAATTCCTGAGTTAGGGCCAAAAATGTGTTTTGTGAGGTCATGGTGATGTTTGACTTTTGCCCACCAAAATGTAATCGGTTAATCCTTGAGTGCAAGTGAACGCTTTGTGCTAAATCTGAAGAAATTCCATCAAAATAGTCCTGAGATAACACATTCAAGAGGGAAAAAACATGTTTTGTGAGATCACAGTGAGCTTGACCTTTGACCACCAAAATCTAATCAGTTCATCCTTGACTCTAAGTGGTCATTTGTACCAACTGAAAAAAATTCCCTCAAGGCATTATTGAGATATCACATTAACAAGAATGGATGGACTACTTGAGAATATAATGCCCTGGGCCCTGGGGGTCATTTTCAGAAAGGCATAACAAGGGCCATCTAACCTGTGACATGAAAATGCAAAAAAATGGGCCTACCTGAGATGTTAACGTCACTACAGGTGCCATTGACCAGTAATTTCCCCTCCGGACAGGTACATCTGGCACCCGTTGGGTTGAGCAGACACATGAAATCACATGACATTCTCAGGCATGGATTTGGTGCTGTGGAGAGAGTAAAAAGAGCAATGGAAAAAAAAAGAGCCAAGAAGATAATCTGTCAGTCTTGGCTGTGATGTGAAAGACCAATTTGTTTATGAAAAGTGTGTAGTGCATAGAGATTTTTATTTCAAGTGTTTTAATTTCTGTTTTGAAGGGTATTATTTTCTTGAAACCCAGAGAGGCACCAAGCTAAAGCATATGAATAGCTTCACACATCTCAACTCCAGATTGAATAACCAGTGATTGTGGAATGTTATTTCTCAATTTCTAATTGATTAGAGGCACCTTGAAGTGCTCTTCTCGCTGCTGCCTACTGTGGGTAGACAAAATAATATCCCAAGAACAGACTGAATTAATCAAAATTGCAAACACTTCCACAAACATGTACTGGCTACAGTTCAGTGTTGATAATTAGCATGTGTAAACTATAAGAGGTCTGGCAATCACAACTTTACATTTAATTTTAGGATTTAAAGCAACATGAGCATTTTAGAGAGTGGTAAAGAGGTTAAATCAAATGTGTCCAAACTGTAGCTCCATTAGACAATAAAAAAACATTATATAAAAACTGAACTCGTACACTGGATTGGCAATTGTGATATAAATTCAGAGGTTGTTATTTTCAAATAAAAGGATAAAATTATGTCTACCAGCTTTATGTCTCTGTCAAGTTATTCATAGTTAGTGTTGGCACATACAGTAATTACTAAATATAATCAGAGCTCAGATTTCTTACACAGAACAGGAGGATGAAAACCCAGAAAGAAATCCAAGATTTCATGCCTTCATGTCATTTTTGCAAGCCATGTGCATCTTCTGCCCACACACTATACACTACATGGTTGGCCTAATGAGTCTCTGGGGAATAGAACAGCTGCCCTTTAAGTGAAAAACTGACCAGGGCTGAGCTGTCTGATGTTCTATAACCATTAACACCAGAGATGTAAAAAATGACTGAAGTTGGTGTACTACATGAGGAAAGTGAAACAAAAGACATGGTTGTATTAATTGACTGCGTTTAAGGACAAAGATGGGTGTTTTGTTTTTTTGTTTTTTTTAAGATGTACATCTATTCATTATTGCATGAGGATTTACTTATTTACTTTACTTTATTTGTCTTAACAATAATATCCGTGTAAAACAATATGTAGTGAAATGCATCATACAGAGTACAGACTTGATATCCTACTTAAAATCCTCTATTACATATTTCAATTAAAAGGACTAAAAAGACCAGTGATATGTTTTTAAGGTTGGTTAACATATGTCACAAACTGGGTGTGACACAGAAGTTCTTTACACAATTATATAAAATAGTGTTTTTGGCTGATATTCTTCAGATTGCAATTTTTTTTTATTTCTCAATAAATTAAATTGCACAAAGTTCTTAAAGTGTGTCCATGGTGGTCTTGAGGAAATATCTACACCTAACACTGAAAGAAAACATCATTTCGTAGAAAATAAAAAGTGACACAAGAACTATAGATACGCCACAAAGACTAAAAACTATTTGTATGTAATGTAATTTATATATTTCCTCTGTAAATCTTAAAAAGAAAATATATGCTCATAGCATAAATATTTAGAACACTTAAAATAAGAGAAAGAAGAAGAAACAGATTATCAATTTACCATCCTGCTGTTTGTAACGATGGGAGATCAAAACGTTTGTCGGCTTCTCCACTCCCAAATTGAAAAATTCCACAGAATGTTTTCTGTACTTGTGGATTTTGAACACTTCATGTTTTAGTCCAGTTCCATAGATGTAGTCTTCAAATAGATCAATTCTGTATGGCTGGGAGATTCCTGAAGACCCAGCAGAGAAAGGAAAGCAGATAAGATCAAGTAACCCTTTTAGCACACATGCAGCCTTGGGATAATGAAAATTTGCAGTGGCAGATGGAGGTAAGAGGCAGATTGATCTTAACAGACAATGTTTAGAAGATTACACCTCTGAAAAAAAAAACATTCAGTGATATGTTACGATTAAAAAAAAAAGGTGAGGAAACTAAGATGCAGAACTAATAGTATATGTTTAAAAGAAGAAGCTGTGCTTTGTTTTCCAGTTGGCTTTACCATGTCTGTCACTGATTGTCACCAGAGGGTCCGAGCCATCCAATCTCATGCTCCCTATCTGTGAGAGCTCAGGATCAGCCCAGTATAAACGTTGGTTGAAATAATCAATGGCAAGCCCTGTGGGAGGATGAAGGAAACAGATTTATTAACCTGACAAATTACACAGGGATGATCATGGCATTTCTCAATACAGGAGGCCTTAGGGTCAGGATAGTAGTATGTGGCAGATCAGCAGGGTGGGGAGACACCTTTTCCTTAGTGTTGATTTGCTTTTGACGATTAACTTTAAACGGTCAATGTTCTTTTGTCAGAAATACCACAGCAGACATACCATCTTGTTGTGCATTGGTTTGGTGATGGTGTAATATAGGCATGCCTATATTACAGTTTCAAAGCGGTGACTCACTGACTCAGTTTTACTTTCTCCCAAAAGTCTGACTGGATAATTGAGCACCTGGCTGCAGCATTTAAATAGGTTTGCGTTTTTCAACCGATGATGAATTTCTCTTTCTAATATCAAGACAAAGCATGGGTCCTTTGAATTAAAGGAGGCCAAAGCAGCTCTTCAAAACTAGATCACCACTAAGTGTCTCCCTATAGACACCAGCACATTTCAAGTAGCTGTAAAGTGTTCCTTACTTATAAATTGTCTTTATGCTGTTTTGTATATCTTTAGATACTATATTGAATCCTCTACATTAGAGCTACATACATCAGAAGGCCACTATGATTGCACTGGCTGCATGATATGCATAATTTACAGTGTAAATGTAATATGTAAAACACACTGTATAGCTATTCACCATAGTTGTACAATAGTATATTGGTTATAACATACAAAGTATTATACATATATATTTATGATTTTCAATATATGGTGGTACTGACATTGTAAGTATGCTGGTAATTTTTCCAAACAGTTCAAGACATAATTCTGAACATATGGAGAATTTTCAGCTCATTAACACAATTCAATCACAACCTACAAACCTATTATAGTTGACTCTTTCTCCTTGAGGCACTAAAACCATTTTGACCTGTTGAGGCATAGATCTGAAGGCATCCTGTGTAAGTCACGCCCACATGATATGAAGGAACAGATTAATCAGACCATGCCACCATCTTTTACTACTCCATGGTCCAGTTCTGAGGCTCTCATGATCATTGCAGTGGCTTTTGGCAGTGGGCAAGGATCAGCATGGCCACTAGTCTGTGGCTACCCAGCAAATTGTGATGCACAGTGTGTTCTGACACCTTTCGGTCATAGACAGCATTATGGTTTTGAGAAATTGGCTCTACAGTAGCTTTTCTGTGGGTTTGGAGACCTACTGCGTCGGAGATGTTCTGACCCTGTCGTAACACTACCACAGATTTGCCCTGTTTAATATCACTCAGATCCTTTCAACACATCAACTTCAAGAAGTGACTGTTCACTTGCTACTCAATATATCCCACACCTTGACAGGTGTCATTGTATTAAGATAAACAACATAATTCACTTCACCTGTCAGCGATTTTAAAGTTGTGGCTGATCAATGTGTATGCATAATCCCGTATGATCACTGAACTAAGTGATCTAAGTGCCTATGCTGCAGATGATTCCTCTGTGCCTTATTTAAGCATTTCAAAAGTGTAGGTGATCACAGTATAGGGCAGAATAGGGCAGATGAAAAAGGAAATGTAACAAACATGACTATTTGAAGTATGAGCACAATAAGTGGCAATAAGCACCAAATGTAAATATTACTTTCTTTGTTTACAATAAAACTCCACAGGGTACATTTAGGGTACAGAAGTAACAATAGAAAAGATGAAACAGTATAAATAATATAATTAATGGGCTTTAAAAGAAATACCTACCAGTGGGTCTCCTGAGATTTTTCTCCAAGAGTACTCTACGTAAAGATCCATCCATAGCTGATTCCTCTATATGAGAGTGATCACCAATTACGCTCCAGTACATCATCCTGCAATAGAGATGGACAAATATGATACCTCCCTGAGTGCATCTTCATGTAAAATAGTATGGACAGTAGAGCACATAATATACCATTGTACCTATAGTATATTGTCATTATATTGGCGACAGAACTTGGTGATTAAGTGGGATTGGATCTGAGGGAAAAGGAGAATTGCTAGACAATAGTACACAACTTACCCTTTGACTGGGTTGACAGCAATGGCATATGGTTCTCCTGCTATGTCAGTAATCAAGCGGGTGCAATTTGGTCCCTTCAGCTGGCCCACATTTATGGAATATCGCAATTTAGTCCAGTGGGCTGTGTAATAGCTGAACCAGTGCATCCGAGAGTGATCAGTCCAATAAATGTTGCCTGTGATCCAGTCAGCAGAAATATCTCTGGGGCGACGAAAGTCTGAACACTGCAACCAATAATAGCCACAAAGTCAGACGTTCTATTTAACTTGCGTGCATACATTCAGTTTGAGCTCAGGTTCATGAAAGACATTCAAACAACATGAAATTGAAATTGTTAAAATTAACAAATGTTATCATCTCGTCTTTAACAGTCATCATATATGAATAAAATGCAACAGTATATTGTCTAAAAACGACAGGTTCGATATACTTACAATGTTCCTGACATTTGTTTTAGTTTGACTTCTTTCTAGAGTGTCTTTGTAAAAAATTCCACCAGGGTTAAACTGGGTTGCCCAGATAAATTTTTGCTGGTGAAACAGAGTGTCCATTCCAATAATGCGGGCATTGTCCTCAATATGAGTGAGCACTTTGTGTCCATGGCTCTGGTTAAATGGATACACAAAACTTCGGATTTCAGTGTCATTAGCTATGAAGAGCACTCGATCTTCTGGTCCTGCCCGACATTATTAACATGTAAAAAAAGAAAACAGGAAAATAGGCTGAACTCTATTTTGAGTATGAGGCAACAGTTGGTGCAAGATTCTAATTCATATTCATATAATTCATCAATTCATATAAAAATGCAATTTAATATTGGACTGATTTTACAATAAGGTCATAACACCAGATTAGCATGGATGCAGGCTATATAAAATAGCATAGTGATATCCATCTTTAGGATCATACCTTTTGCTATGCAGTTACCATTGATCTCCTTATAATTCCGGTCACACGTACACTTAAAAGATCCTTTGGTGTTTGTGCAGTAATGGGGACATGCGTCAAACTGCAGACATTCATTTATCTCTGAAAAAAGAGAGACTTATTTAGGAACATGTTGAAGTAGGTTGTAGAAAAGGTGATTTCAATTGCAATAAAATCCCAAAGAATTTTTACATCATTACGTGACAGCAAAACTGTGTTACTGCTACAGCTAAAGCAAGGTTTACTGATCAATCCAGTAGATACATAGTGCTGAAATCTAACAGACAATACACAACTGCATAACTTTAAATACACATTCTAGTATGCTGATCCAACAAAGAACCTATTTGCCTGCAAAGTTTTGTTTTTAGTTAGCAGCATTATAGCTATTGACTATTTTACTTCTTTTTCAGTAACATTTTTCCGAGCCAAGAAAAATGTGTACTTTTGTCTGCAATGCCGTAAATAAACTAGAAATTGCTATATTGTTAACTTTTATAAAAGTGTAAAAAGAAGGGGACTGATCATATGTTACCTTCACACTGGCCTGTCTTCAGGTTCCTCTTAAAGCCAGGTTTGCACTGGCATATAGCATTTACATATGTCTGGTTGCAAATTGCATCTTCTCCACATGGGTTTGTTTTCTTTCCACATACATCTCCACTGGAAACTACAAATAAGAACATGACTTTGATTACACACCAGTTCTCTGCATCTTAGACACCTGCTGTGCTCTTCTTTTGATGTGCAAAAGCCAAGAGGCCACATCATATTCCATGATAGTTGAACACAACACACCTCAAACATGGGCATACATATATTATCATAAATAACAAAACATCATATCTAAAATGAGAAGATTGCTGAGCTTCCTGATAACATCATGATGACACTAGATACTTTTCATCTCCTGTTAACACTTCTTTGATCTGTTTGCTCAAATCAACTGGAGCTGCACTTACAGGCCTTGCAGTCTTGCTCATCCGAGCCACCATCCCCGCAGTCATTAAAGAGGTCACATTGCATCTGAATTGGGATGCAGCGTCGGTTACTGCAGGTGAACTCGGCCTTCCCACAAGGCCGAGGTCTTCCAGCCACCACCTCTGCTTCAATACAAAGTGTTGGTTGAAAAGACAACTTGTAACTTAACTCATTCAGTGGCAAATGCACACACGCTGCTTTCAGTTTCCAATGATACTTCTGTATGAGTGGTACTAACAATTTACTCCTCTTATTACACTCACTTTTAATCCACTGAACTTTGAAAATGAATGTGATACTACTGGTCTAAAACAATGTCCCATACCACCAACATTACCAGACACTAAAGAATAAACAATAAACAGTACCTTTTCTTTTTGGACATTTGAACTGAATAATCAACAGTCAATTTGTGTTGTTGCCAAAATAAAGGATACAAATAAAGGGACTTTCACAGAAACTATTCATCTGTTAATTTTAGCCAAAAAAGTATTTTGTATTTTAAGTAATTTGGCATCCTCTTTTAGGTCATAAATTTACTTAAACTAACTGCACAGCTTTCATCTTTCCCAGTTAAAAATAATGGACAAGAATAGGTGTTGAATATTCAGCGGCACAACAAGGAGAAGGAAAGGGACATTGTGATGGAGAGGCAGATGGAGGGAACGATGGGATTAAGGTGAGATTGAAGGGATAGAGGGAGGGACGAAGCATACAATGGTGAGAAGTAATGGAGTGAGGTAAGAGATGGATGGTTGTATTAATGCAATACGAGAGGAAGACGAATGGAGGACAGAATGAATGAAGGAGTAAAAGATGAGGGAAGTGATTTGTCCCCTTCTTTCCTGTCGGCTCTGTGTGGTTGTTCACAGCAGGTTTGTGTTGAGGAAACATGTCAGGGCCTCACATGCATTTCGGCATAGTAAAGAAAATAAGTACATTTTCAACACACTAAATAAAAAAAAAAAAACAATTAATAATAAACTAATCTAAATGTTTTAAATGCAGCCTGTAAATCTTTCAGTTAGTCATCATAGAAGATACCCCACCCTATTTCTTCTATTTGTAAACAAACTCAAGAGTGATGATGTGCAGCACATGAAACTGATCAGCAACCCTAAAAGTTAAACACATAATGAAATAATATGTGAGGGCTGTAAGAACATTGTTTTTTTTTTAGGAATCACATGCTAAGAAGGTTGTGAACCACTGGTTCGGAGTACTCTGTGGAGTTTACTATTTCTTCTTTTGTCATTTACTGCCTGCCTCAAAATACAGACACGGTTTGCCAAGTTCTGCCCCAATTACTGTGTTAGACTGATAAGATGGCTGCATTTTCAAACAGAATGAAACAATATCTGTGCTTCTGTGGTTCAAGGACAAGTACATCATGGGAGCATGGTTATCAAATAATAGAGCTAGACCTTTCCACTCTGTTTAATAAACTGACCATAACTTTAATTGCATTTCCACATTTGCTTAATGCAGATTTAATATTAGATAAGTATTGGTGTGTTCTGTGCTCACCACACTCTTCTTCATCCGAGTTGTCACCACAGTCATTTACTTTGTTGCAGACTTGGTCTGTGCGCAGACACACATGATCATTTCTGCAACGAAATGGCCTTGTCGGAGGGCAGGGAAGTTTTGCTGAAATAAAAATATACAAAAAGCTATTGAATGTGTTTTTCAAAAAAAGCATCTTGTATGAGACAATGAAACACTCTCTCTCTGGAAAAAGAAAAGTAGTAGCTTATAAAATATGCATCACTTGTCATCAAAGGAAAGCCTTGTGAGAGTACAATATCAACCCACCACACATGTCTATGTCTTCATCAGAGTTATCTCCACAATCATCCTTGCCATCACACACCCACGTGTGGAGTTTGCATAAGGTGTTGTTACAAATAAATTCATCAGCCCGGCAGAAGAAAGCACCTGCAATTACACATAGAGATCCCCAAGATTTAACACTGTAACTCAGGTAGAAGACTGCATTCAAGATTGAGGGAACATAACTCAAATCCGGTCTATGACAAGACCATAATGACAGATTGTTTTACATAATGATAGACAGTCCTGGATCATTAGCTCTCACAAAAATATAGTATAAATCTATTTCTAACCTCTCTGTTCAATAATATTAATAATTGCAGTTTAAAGATTTGAAATCACATGCGAGAATCACTTTTTTCCTTCAGGGATCAAAAACTCAATTATCATGCATTTTTATGAGCAGTCACACTCACACCTACCCTGGCTGCAGTTCTCCTCATCACTGTGGTCCATGCAGTCCAACACATCATCACAGCGCCAGCGCCGAGGAATACAGTGTGCACGGTTCAGGCAAAGAAACTCATCTTCTCTGCACTCCTTCACACAGCCAACCTGTCAGCAAACACATGGCGTAAATCAGCAAAACTGGTGGAGTCTGGTGATATTGTCAGCTGCAGACAAACAAAACCAAAGAACTGAATGAACTGTGTTTTAACATGGGTTGATATGTGACCAGACAAGCAGCTCCTCACCATTGGCGTACTATTCGCTGTGAAACTGTACATCTTTTTTTTTTTTCCTGGTTGCTGCTCTGAATCATGTGAAGCTATACTGACCTCATCTGAGCCATCCAGACAGTTATCATGTCCATCGCAGCGCAGGCTGGCCGACACACACCCTCCGCTGGCACATACGTACTCGTTCACAGAACACGAAGGGACTACTGGTGAAGGGCAAAGTATAACCAATATAATCAGTAACAATTTCTGCTTTTTGCCATTAGAAAATCAAGTAAGGCCTTTTCTGTTCCTTCTACTATGAAGAAATGCAAAACGCCACTTCAAAGTAATGCTTAATGGAAATTGTGGATTTTGGATAGAAATTATTGGAACATGCCACTCCAAAATCCATTGTCCATTATGACAAAGGACTTTACACTGTGTGCTACCTGCTGCTTAAAAAAATGCTTCACAGTATTTAATTATTATTCAGTAATGAACAGTGGAACAGACCATAAAAAGAAAACTGAGGCCGTTTCTACTCTACATTGCAGGACGTTTTCTTCAATTAGGACATGAGACAATTGAGGAACTGTTAATCAGTCTCTATACTGTGAAAATCTTAAGGACAGACTGTTAATACATTGACCATTTCTTCAAACAGTTTCAACTGAGATTATACTGTATGATTTATGACCATGTTATGAGGGGTGTGTTCTTTTAAGTAGAAATGTTGATAAGAGAACGTTACTATATGTGTCATCTGGCTTAGATGCTGCCTAGAGGCTATGACAGATAGCTGAAACACACCTAAGGACCACGCCAAATGCTTTCCCTTTATTTCACTTATTGCAGAATTTGAAAAAAATAAAATAAATAAATAAATATATATATATATATATATATACACATATATATATATACTGAATTGTATGAATGTCTTACAAAATAGAAAAAAGAATAAGTAATAAAGTAAGTATTCAGAATTTTCAGTCTACACTTTACTTTTGTACATGATATTTAAGTTTTTGATTTTCAATATAGCAAAAGATTCGAAAAATATGTCTTTACTTTGTCATTCAGGGTTATTGAATTTTCTATTGATGATGCAACAATCTATGCACCAATGTTTGCTACAACTCATTAGTGCATGCAAAAATTCTTTCACAAATGTGAAATGACATTGTTTTGCACCTGTTCCCTGGCAGTTGTTCTCATCTTCCCCCATCTTGCAATCTTCTTGACCATCACACAGCCACTTCAGTGAAATGCAGAGGTTATTGTGACAGCGAAACTGGTCATCTGCACAGTGTGCCTCACAGCCTTTCTGCAAATTAATACAGTAATAACAAAGAATAACATATCACTAAATATCAGTCAGAATAAGGTCATTATACAGTGTACACTGAAGGACAAGTTAACAAACTTGTCTTCTAAAAAAAAAGTGCCCATATGAACACAGAAATATTTTTTTCATGCTATAGTAATTTCCTCTATTCATACTGGCCTTGAAGAGAACCTTATTAATTAACTCCCAATGTAAGTGATGAGTAACAAAAACCATAGTCGTTATTCCAAAATATAATATACTTAATGTATTCTGAAATTTACCATATATTTACCATATTAAAAAGTTAATATGAGGGTTTCACAGTCTGAGTTTGTTAAATAAAGTGAGTATCCTCCAGAGTCCAAGCTACTATCCCTCCACTGCAGCTCAACAAGGAAACACTGCAAGAAGCAGATGTCATCTATATACCTTGTTTTTGCAGAGTGAGGGCAGATGTATTTCCATACATGTTAGGACAAGATCTGTTAGTGGATAATATGAACAATAGGAAATTTAATTCTGCACTGCTGCAAATTTCTGAGGACACTCATATTTATCCTATTTTTTATTCAAAATTATATGTGAATTATGCAGTTGTTGATGTTGCTTGAGGAGCAGCAATCCTTGTTTGCAGATCTTACAAAGACAATAGCAGCTTTTTAATTCTTATTTTTGGAATCAAGGACAGACACATGTACTTTCTTATCAACCCACATAAACGTCAAGATAAAGTTAGACTGAGTGTGCACCAACACGTTACTCTTTCACTCTCATGAAAATGTTGGCTGTTCAAAACACCATAATAAGGTAGATATCTTCTCCATGATGGTCAGTATAAATAAATATATAAAAAAAAAACAAAAAAAAAAAAAAACAATCATTATGTCTTACAATGCTGACTGAATGGCAACTTTCCTTCCTCAAACTATTTGACTGCACTGACCCAGAAAACTGGTACTGGGGAAAGGGTTAAATAAAGGGTTAATTGGGTTGCACTGCTTTGCACAAGAGGGATTACATATAAAAATTGCTTTGCAAACGTTGAACAGAGCAATATATTAACAAGAGTAATGAATCATAATAACAAGCCTTTGTCCTTGAATTATGCACTGAACTACATTATTACCACTGATGGGGCAATTTTTATATGGATCCTGCAGAAATCTCTTTACACCATGCGATACTAGATAGAGGCGCTTTTTTTTAGTTAATTTCTTCACATATTACAAGAGTGTAAAATTACAATGGCAATTTGAAGCTTCATATATTGAGATATTCAAGCATGTTTACAGACAAAATAATTAGTCTTTGTTTTGCTGAAAGGCATGTTGGATTAGGATTTCCAAAAGTAAATGAATATGAGGTATTTCATGCACTAATGTACTTGAAGGTACAATAAATCATTACAGTGATATTTTCTGTCCAGCTTTGTTTTGGAATGTAGATACCATGATGAGGAGATTTAGACCAACACAATGAATTACGCCTATAATGGGATTATTTTCTTTGTGAGTGGCAATATACCCATCCAATTTCCCTTTCCCAATTTGGATATTTAATCTGTGGATGTGCTGCAAGTTCAGATATGAACAGATGTTTACAGGCGACTATATTACACAACTCATACAAATATGCTATAATTTGGGTTTAGGTTGACTGCAATTCACAAATTTAAAGCTTATCATCAATGTTCTCTGCATTGTCTTCATGACATTACATTTTGTTTAACGTCTCCTGTACTTTTTATATTAGCTGATCTCATGAAGACATAACATCAGTTTGATGAAAAATTGTTGTTCTTTGGAAGCCATTTTGAGGCATGTAATAGCTTATTCTTAATTTAGCATCTTGCTAATTTCTGTGCCTCATTAGCAGCACTCTGTGGGTTTGCCTTCATTTTTTATTTATAAGTAAAATGTATATGTATCTCAAACACTGACCTCATCTGAATTATCCAAGCAGTCATAGTCCCCGTCACAGCGGAAACGGGAAGAGATGCAGTCTCCGTTTGCACAGGCAAAGTCCTTGTGGTTACAGGTAACTGGCTCTGAGTGGTGGAAAAACACAAAACATACAAAATCATGCCAAACTATATCTTTTTCCAGCACCATACAAAACAAACAGATATCCCCTGATGCAATTATCAGCCAAATGTTCTGTCCTTAGAATTGCATGCTAATGTATTGGCAAAACCATTGCTTTGGCTAATTAGTCATTTTGTATTAGATGTGGAGAAACTGGCAAATTTAATCAGGATGTAAATACATTAATTGCTGCTCCCACAATGGAGGGGGGCAGCATACTCTCTGAAGCCAAAAATCTTGTATCTGCTGTTTAGAGCAAGTCAGTCCCTGAGGACAATATTAGGACGCAGCTAAACAGCTGCATCAGATCCACTGTCTGGGCCCTCCCCTTGTTATCATGAGCTGTTAGCTAACTCAGGGCGTGTGTTTTTAGTTGCGCTGCAACAGAGAGTCCCAGCAGGCATTGCAGCAAATTCTGATTTGTTGCCTCTTCTCTGTCTGCCCGTTCACCTGCTTAATTCTTTGCTATCCAACAGCTGACTGGCTTTTATTTGCACTAAAAGTAGAATTAAAAGGTATGAGGAACAAGCATCTGATGTATCACATAAATGATGCATACTCAGCAAAAACTTGGCATGCACACAATCGCATGATCTGCAGACAAACAATTCCATGCACACATGAAAGGAAGCGAATGCGCAAAAGATGAAATTTAATGAGGGTGGGTTACCAGTGTCACATCGCAAGTAAATAAAAAGTTTGCTTCTTAAAGAGATTATATATATCTAGACAAAAGGGAATACAAGGCTGGTAAATTACAGAGGAGATATCGAAAGTTTGAGAGCTTCACATTACTCTCAGAGAAACAGCACAGATAATACGAATGTGCTTGAGAAAGAGAGTTGAGCCTGGCTGACTCGATAGTGGGAAAGATCACCTAGAGTGTACAACTGAGTGTGTGTATATGCGTAGATGTGTGTCTGTTAGAGGGGGTGGTTATAGTGGTGAGAGAGGCAGTCGGTGTCTTCAGAGAAGTCCAATTCTTCACTGCCTAAGTGCGTGTAGAATGTAAACAGTGTATATAAAGGAACAAACTGAGCTGACAGAAAGTGAAGGAGTCAGGTACTCACTGCAGTTCTCCTCGTCTGAGTTGTCTCCACAGTCATTCTGGCTGTCACACCTCCAGTGGTCTGGGATGCAGTTGTTATTCTCGCAGCGGAATTCATGAGGTCCGCAGGTCTTTTCATCTTTTTCATCAGGAGCAAACAAACATGAAGATGAAAATGGCTTCAAAGAGCATGAATATTAATAGTGTGCTAGCTATCATATTTTGTAGGTGTAATCATCGTTTCCTCAGGGTTTCCCTGAGCAAGTCTGATGCTGAGTTCAAAACACAGTCTGTACTCAAGAGGCTAACACACCGTAAGATGAAATACCTGACTGTGCTACCAATCATCCTCAACAGAATTTGTGACGGGAAGTTGGCAAAATTGAACTTTCTTCAAGAAAACATGCAAAAATGGGAAAAAACAAAACACTACAAATGCTACAGAATTTGATTTCAGCTTTGTTACCCTCTGTGTTTGTTCCTGTTGGTGCTAACAGCTACCAAGAGAAGAGTCATTTCTTTCAGACTGTGGCAGAAGTTTAGTTGCCTGTTGGATATCAGCAAAACCCATCTTTGTCTTTAATGTTATTCATTTGATTATTGTAAGAGTCATCTGTGAACCAGATAGGATGTTGATTAAAGAGGACACTGCTCTGCAGTTTTCTGTTAAAGACGTCCTGTTGTGATGAGAGCAGTTTAGAAATGTTTTCTGTTGTACAAAATGTAGACAACATGGGGCAAAATATTTCAGCAGTATTTTTAAAGTGACAAAATTGAAAAGTGAGTCGTCTTGTACACAAGCTTTGAAAATACTCTACACCTTTAACACAAACTGAGTGAATTAGTCTCTAGCTCAAGGTGCCTCCAACTCAAAAATGTTTGTCCTGTTAATGTTCAAGGATGACTAGGGTTAAAATTATTCAAAATATCTGCATTTGTGTCAAAAAAAAACAAAAAAAACAGATGCTTTCATATTTGCTTCAGCAGTGCTTCCTCACTATGGGTTGTCAAAGTCAAACTGAGAGCCTCCATTTAAAAAGTAATTTCTGTGCAGACAACATCAGGGATAATGGCCAAGGTAATGCTGTTATCAGTTAGGGAAGAGATGCGTCAAAAGAAGAGGGTGGCAGATTCTGCCTGGATCTCTTTCCAACATGACAGCAGGAGGAGAGATTCAGTAGGGAAAGCTGACTGCAGCAGCAGAAGACACAAGGCAGCAATTCATTAGGAACCAGCTCAGTCACTTACCCAACATAAAAGATGTGACACAGGAAAAAAGCAATATTTCCTTGCTAAGTCAGAGCTCATTATGTCGCTAACAAGCAAAACTTCCTTAAACAGTTTGAGGTAATTCAAAGTGAAATATGTACAAAGCAACAATATTGGTTATGTGTGCTGAAGTTCGGAGAACATTTTAGCAGATGAATTATTGGATGACACTGATGAACACTACAGAAGATGCAGTTTGCAGGGCTGAAGTAAAACATCAGTAAAGTGAACATTTACTCAGTATTATATCAGGGTCTCCTCAAGTTAGTAGACATTAAAGGAGAAGGAACAGAAACAGCAAAACCTCTTCATAAAACAAACCTAAAATTCCACGGGAATCTATTAAGGGGAGGTGTGAAGCATCAAACATCGAAGCATGAACGTTCTATTAACTTGAATGGTACTCAGGAGAACGTATATCTCTGCCAATGCTAAACCTTTTCTTTAATCAGATCCAGATTATGATCTGGACTAACAAACTGTACAAACTTTTTAATCTGAAGATCCATACATTATTTCCTGAGAAACAGTCAGAAAATGTTCTATTGCTCTATATTGTTAAGATAATTATAAAAAAAGATCAGAGATCTGCTCCTTTCACTGCATCAGTAATAACATTCAATTGGGTTATCCATTGGCCAATGCCCCATCTTTTCACTTAGTTTGGTACAAATAGGGTTAATGCTGTTTGTGTAATCCATTTGACCAGAGCTCCACGATATGCATAAAAAAAATAAATTGTATATATATATATATATATATATATATATATATATATAAATTGCAATTATTTTGGCAGATATTACAATTAAAAATTGTGATTCTAGTTGGAATGAACATTGTTTTTTTTGTTTGTTTTTTTATAGGCCGGGCCTCTCTGTAGCATCATTCTTTGTCTTTGTACAAACCAAATCCCAGAATTAGTAACATGCGACCTCCAACATCCAACAAAAAGAGTGTGTGTATTTTCCAATGGCAGATTTATAAAAGATCCCAGTCTTCATGCCAGATATCCTTTACAGATAGCTCATCTGAATGGGCCACAAGTGTTGGGAAGAGATCTTGAATCCAATGACAGAAGGGTGGGATGAATTGTATGAGAATCCTTGAAAAGCTATTAAATATTTGTATGTTTGTACATGTTATACACGACACACAATGTTAATACAGGGAAAGTAGCCATTCACCACTAAAGGACATTGGTTTTAATATTGAATATTACTCATTGCTATCACCAAAACTAATTACACAAATGCTATAAGAATTGCAGTTTTCATTGGTGTTGACGGGAATATTTTAAATGACCTCTCACTCAGGATATGACAAGATTTATCTATAAAACAGTGGTAATAGAGACTTTTAAAATCTTTAGTATTTTATGTGTTTATGTGCTGAGTGTAAGTTCATCCAGCAGTTGTAAAGCATAAATATATATTAGGTCTCACTTTGTAAATTCAGTTTCTCACAGAGCAATGTTTGACATCAGAATGACAGCAGGTCCACATGACAACAATTGTAAAATCTGATTTTGTACCTTGCTCCATGTGCATTATTCACTCATGGTTTAGAGTGGAAGAGCAAACTATCCTTTCAAACCTAAATAGCAAATTAAAAGTATAATGAAGAGGGTACATTCACACAAGGGAAATGATAATCTCACCTCTTGTAAATTAGTCCTGGGCTTGTTTGTTTCAGATATTTCAACATTTTTATTCTATTAAGTCTAAGCAGAAGATTTAGAGACTAAAGGGATTGAAATAAAGAAGCGATACAGTGCATGCACAATATAGTCCACAAAGGAAATTACAGCTTGCATCATTTTTTATGACTGAAGAGATATTTGATCTTCAGAAGGAATAGTGGTTTCATCTAGCTCATTTTAGTTGGGACAGAACAGTGAAGTTTGTCCAATTGCTTTTTTTGTGGTTAAATGTTGTCACAATCAAAGCATTCTGGCTCTTTATAGAGTCATGTCAACAAAACAGAATTCAATAATAAAAAATATCATTTTTTTCTTTTTTGAGGAAGAAAAAGTTCCCAAGGTTGTACCTACCCTAGTGATAATGGCTTTGACCTAAAGCATGTGGCATTGCGAAGAAAGTGAATTTGATTAAGTGTGTGTGTGTGTTTAAACACTAACAGATGCTGAAATAGAGGGCAAACCAAAAATATGATGCAAAGCACTTGTTGATGACAGGGAGAGCTGTCCTTCATGGCATCAGATAGGTGGCGAGTGCAAGTAGAGGGACTCAGTCAGACCAGTGTCCACCCAAGTGTAAAATTAATTCAAATTAAATCAGATTTGTTGCCCTTTAACTGAGAAATAAGTGAAGTGGTGTGATTTATGGTTAAGTGGCTTTCCACAACTCACCGCAATTAGCCTCATCTGACCCGTCTGCACAGTCAGGGTCCTCATCACAAACCCAGAGTTTGGAGATGCAGTGCATGGAGGCCTTGCACTGGAACTGTTCTGGGGAGCAGGTGCTTTCAGCTGTAGCCACAGAGACAGGAAGTGTGTGGATAAAGAGGAATGTAATCTGCATCACCATGTAAAAAGGAATTTGGATAGATAGAAATAGAAATAAATCAAACATCTAAACAATTACCAAAACCATTGTTATTTAAGGACCAGTAATGAAGTAATGTCTGTTCAGTGTCTTATTATAGCAAGGTTGCAATAGTTGCTTGTTATTAAACCTCAACCTTCTTTCAGATAGCATTTTAATTTCAGTCTAGTGTTCATTACAAAAGTGCATTCAAAACCACATCCAATCATGCTTGAAGTCTGAAAAAAGGTGAAGTAATTAGCCTTACTTTAATTAAAGTTTTTTTTTTTCCAAGTCTCTTTCTTCTCCTTACTTTCTTGCATTCTCTTCCCCCACTTTCACCCCTCTTGCAATCAGATGCAAGACAAATGCAGCAGTCTGAAAGACTTGAATGGAGTGTGATATTCTAATAAGTTACATCATGGCAGAGAAAATCTGCTCTTATCCTCTGTGTGATTCAATATCTAATCCCTTTTCACAGGCACAGGCCATAACAAGGGTTGCTTCTGGAATACTTAATGAAGACTATGTGATAATGGCATCACATATTCTGTCTAAGCACAGAAATTAATTAACAATGTCAAAATGCACAATTAAGGTGATTTATCTTAATCAGATTATATCTTTACAAATTATCTAAAAACCTTAAAATAGTGACTTTTAAGGTTTTTCTAGGTTTTTGCTGTAATGCTGAGACTGAGTGATCACACAGGGGATGTATTCATGAGCTTCACAGGCTAAAAGCTCAGTACAGCCATTTCTAGGACAATGAGTCTTGAAGTAACAAGACAGAGCCTTACGGCAGTCGGTCTCATCCTCTCCATCCCCACAGTCATCCTGACCGTTGCAGCGAAGGTTAAGAGGGATGCATTTCTGTTTCCTGGTGCACTTGAACTGGCCTGACAGACAGATATATGTCTCTGAAAGAAAAAATGGGCGGGGGCAATCAATAAGAAATTCTTGGAGTTCAAACAAAGGAAGGCTTCTATGTTGCTATGACAGGTGGTAGAGATTTTACACACATAACCGACATCATGAGAACATACACCAGGCTTACTACAGTAATGTATGTATGTATCACTTCGATTACTAGCACTATCATTGTTGCACCTAATAGAGTTTAATTGATAATAAAAATACATTATCAACATATTCTTTTAAACAACTGATTAATTATTTAGGCTTTAAAATGTCAAACAATTATCAACTAGGATTACTTCCTTGGGATTGTATGCCTCTGGCACAAGTTTCAGATTATCTTTCTGTTTATCTATATAGCATATTAACATTTTTGAGGAAAGGCTCAAATGTTTTGTAAGGTCACACTGATCTTGACCTTTGATTACAAAATTTAGTCAGTTCATCCTTGATTCGTGCCAAATTTCAAGAAGTTATGTTGCCACATTACACATATATCTTGTTATGAGGTCAAAAAAATGTTTTGTGAGGTCTTCATGACCTCGACCTTTGACCACCAAAATCTAATCAGTTCATCCTTGAGTACGAGTGAATGTTTGTCCCAAATTTGAAACGACTGTGAAGGTATTAATGAGATATTGCATCTCTGTGAATGTGACTGATGGACAAACAACAGAAAAACAACGACTCTGGCTCTGACTGTCGCTGGCTCAGAGGCCTAAAAATGTCAAAAACAGTCTAAGATGACTTCTAAGATAACTAATCTTAAAATAGCTTGTTATGCCCAATGAAATATGCCAAGCTTAAACGTATTGTTATAATTGACAATAATATGAATCCCAACATTAGGAGGTTGGATCAAGAAAATTTAATTTCTATTGATAAATGAGTGATTTAACAAAATAGTTCCCAGTTTTATGGCGACCAATAAATCAACCGACTAAGTAATGAACTTTCCAACAAAATAACATGGGAAACACTAGGAAACACTGTTTAGGTGATAAAATACAGTTCAACACAGCAATCAGCAAAAAACAATAGCTGACACCAAATTGCAAACAAAACAGGTTTATTCTTACCACAGTTAGCTTCATCTGAGTTGTCACCACAGTCGTTCTCTCCATCACAGATGAAAGGAGGAAGAGCACAGAGGCCAGTGCCACACTGAAAACGCCCAGGCTGACATTTGAATTCCGCTGTTGAGAAGAAAGTCATTACAAGAACTTGGTGTATACACTCCTGGTTTAACACAAATTTAAAGCCAACCTTGGAATAAATAACATGACACCCACGGCAGTCAGCAGGTTCGTCTGATCCATCCCCACAGTCATCCACTGTGTCACACTTCCACCAGAAAGGGATACACTCATCTGTCCCGCAGCGAAACTATTAGTGCCACAAAAAAAATAAATAAATAAATAATAAAGAGAATCTTTCAGCATGAATGCTTGACTCTCTGTTTGAGCTTCGGCATACTTCAAAGCCAAAGTCAAAATCAATACACAACCATTTCCTAGAACCTACAGTACATGTCAGAGGTGGAAAGCACATGAGAGTAAAAGCAATTTGCCTTCAGGGGGGGAAGTACTGATCAGGATAGAGAAGCAACAACATGGGAAAACTACACTTAGATGTATGAGGGTAGAGAAATGTAGCATACCTGGCTGGAGGTGCAATTGGAAAGACAGGTCTTATTGTCAGCAGCCAAGTAAAAATTAGTGGGACAGGCACATCTGTGTTCGCCACCAGGGGATAGAAGACACAGGTGGCTGCATCCTCCATTTGCAATCTGACATTGGTGCTTGGGTACTGTACAGAAGGATGAAAGTACATGATCAAGTTCAAACTGAATTACATAACCCCCTTTTTACTCAAAAGTACAACAGAGGTCTGTAACCACTGCTCTGCATGGGAAGAGAGAGTGAACACGAAGGGCAAGTCAGATGCCATACCTTCAGGCTGGCGCAGGGAGTGGTAGACCTTAATTGATTTGATGGCTTGCCAGGAGTTGAGGAGCTCTATTCCTTGAGAGCCAGTTGTCTTATGAGCACGTCGTAGTGATTTTGACTTCCCATCCGTCCAATAGACAAAGTCCTCAAACAAAGTCAGTGCCATTACCCCTTGGATGTGGTCATAGGACACTGGAGATTGACAAATAGTCATGGCAAGCTTCAATTAAATTCTCTTTCATGCAGTTTAGAAACCAGGGTGCTGCTCTGTCAATGTGCCACTTTCAGTGCAGGAGTACTTTCTGAAATGTCTCATCAGTCATAACCAGAACAGATCTATCAGATTTATCAGGTTAGCTGCTAATTTAATGTTTTTGACATCATTTCCATTTCTCCTGCTCCGCCATTATTAAAGTGTAGAGTTTAACTGTTGTCAAGAAAATGAGCACTTGGACTTCATAAAATGGCAAATTATTCCTTTGCATGTAAAATACATTAGCCTCACCTTTGCGTCTTTGGGTACCATCCATGTTGGCAAACAGGATGTGGTTGTCATCTGCCCAGTAAAGCCTTTTGTTGGTATAATCAATAGTGAGAGCAGTGGGGCTATAGATCTCTGTTTCAATGATAACCGTTTGCCCTCGGCCATCCATGCCAATACGGCCAATGTGAGGGGGTTCACAGCAGTCCACCCAGAATACATACCTAGAGAGAAAAAAAATGGCATGGTTCATGGAGCTATGTACTACAGCAGGCAAACATGAGAGGAATAAAAATCAGCACAAACAGTGAAATTCTTCAGATGAGAGCTGCCTCAAACAAATTCCAGGTTAAGCATCTCAGAGAAAAAGTAACACTCTCCCTGTTCTCCCTCATGCTATGAAATCAGTCCTTATAAGAAAACTAAAGTGCTACAGTTGGCTTTTCAGTAATGATAATATGCTTACCCAGTCTGTGGGTCCAGAGCTAGATCTGTGGGATTCTTGAGGCTAGAACTGATCAGGATGGTAGGATAAAGCCCATTGGACTTGGACACTTCCAGAGTTTTCCTCTCTGCATCACACCAGTAGAGATTCTTTCCTATCCAATCCACTGCTAAAGCGCTGGGCACCGCTGTTCTGTGGACTATCTAGTAAAGGAGAAAGAGACCAAAAAAAAAAAAAAAAAAAAAAATCAGTTTTTGCTTCTGAGTCTTTCACAGATAAATGTTAAAGAAATACATACATAAAAGAACAGATAGCATGTAAAGAAACAGATGGGACAGATGGCTCCCTCAGTGCTGTACAACTAACAAACACATGAGTATGCACATGGTTTTCCACAGTCAGGTAGGAGAAGCTTATTTTAGGCCAGACAAAACAAAAAAAAAAACAATACAATAAAATTTTTAAGTTATAAAAATATTAAGACATACACATGTTCTTAGTATGACCTGATCATGTTCACCATTAAATAGAAGTGTCCCCCCCAACCACTTCAAACACAGTCCTAATAACATCCAGCCTTAAAATGAGGTCTGGTGATGAGTGGGACAGATTTGCTAAGCTTTGGTCAGCTTGCGTTGCCACGGTAACGGCTACAAATGCAGTTCCTCTGTAACGAGCTGCTGCTAAAGGGAACCGCAGCCTGGTCATTTATGATCACAACTGCAAACCACAATCTAAGTTTATTTTTTTTTCTCTTTACATGCTGTTCATATTCCATGCCTTCACAGTATGGTCTAGTATTGGTATTGGTCTCAATTTTGATCCGGGCCAAGAACTCCCTCATAGTAAGTGTCTATACTGAATTTTGAACTACACATCTATTTAGAACGTAACAGCCTATCTAACATTAATAAAAGGATGATTAATCCTTAATTAATGTTTCAGAGAGCTGGGAGAGTATATTTTTACAACACTCGTTTTTAAAGAAAACCACCTACTATCACACAATATTATGTCCTGTTTTACGTAAGACATGGAAACATAGCAGCCATAATGATTTAAATATATTTATTTGAAAGTGAAAATGGCAAGAACATTTTGGGACTGTTGGGATTTATTATATATATATATTTATTATATATTACAACTGTTAAACACCCCTCACTGCTATGTCATAAAAATCCTCATAACTACCATTACTATTAATACCAATATTAATTCAACATGAATTAACACTTAGAGTATATAGTCAGAGTTATCTTCATCAGGGGGGCTGTAATCAGAGTTTTCCTCCATGTCATCCTCCTCTGAAACATCCTCCTCCAAATCACTATCTGCTTCCTCATCTTGGAAGATCAGAGCAAAGGCCTTTGCACAGTATGTCTTGCTGCCATAACCTCAGTCACTGAAATAGCAGCTCAGACCTTATGACCCCCAACCCCCCCACCTCTTTTATCGCTGTTTTAATCTCAGTTACCTCAGAATAAATGAATTCTAATATGTTTATTTTTAGATAATTTTGTGACATTGCAGGTGCAGATCTCTGACCGCTGTATGACTCTGTCACCACTGTCCCATAAAAAATGACAGACATGTTATGTACAGTTTCAAGATTCCCTAAAACCAACATTTTTCTTGATTTGACCCATAATGGTTGATCCAAAATGCATCTCAATAGATATGGGTCAAATTTGACTGAAACAGCCTCAATGTAGAAAAGTTTGTAGCACCTCTACAACATACACATTTTAAAATATCTTAGTTTTTGTGTATTTGTGGTCACTTTAGGAAAAGTCATCAAATTTCAGGGTAAAAGAATGACATTTAGGGTATTTTTACTGCTGTCAAATGTCAAAACAGGTCAAATTTGATTCAAACAGTACGTTAGGGTTAATACAGTGTTCATGTGTCACATATAGCACACTGTTTCAGATAAAATAAGGCATTGCTACCAAAACTGGCTTCAGAACCAGACAGACCCAATCTGATGAAACCTTTTAACCTTGGTAACATGTCAATATAAGTCTCGTGTTATAAGGTGATGAATTTGTTTAAACAAAAAATATATTGTTAGGACAGGAAAAACATCTTGTTAGAACAATAAACCTTTCACCTTTAGATGTGATACTGTAATGTTCTCATATGTCTGACTGATGCTCAAATGTGTTGATGAGTCTCTCACTCTCATCAACCTAGCACAGCAGTGAGGGATGGGGCTTAAGGCCTGATCCAGATTTCACAATGAGGAATTAATTGTAGATGTGCTTACATGTTAAACAAAATATTAATTCTAATAGATTATTTTAACAAAGTTTAAAACATGTCTGAAGAGGAAATTAATGCCTGACGTTTAACAGCACACATTTTTTTAGAAGGCAAAGATATATCAAATGAAATGATGTCTGTATTAGTTATAGCCAGTAGAATATATGACTAGTATGACTATAAATGTGTTTGTTGCATTATAGATGTCAATGTTTCTTTACCATACTACTTAGTTAATGCAACATTTACCCAAAGATGAGTGTTGTGACATTTGTCTTGGAGCCTGTTTACCTACTATAATACAAATTATTTGACTTGAGTCTATGTGAAAAAGTTTGTCAGGTGGGAGTTTGTGCACTTATGTGTGAGACTGAGGAGCTGTCGAAAGACATAACTAACGACTGCATTAATGTAGTATGACCTATGCATATTAATGTATAGCACATTTCAATTAAATTAGAGACCACAGATGGAGTGCGCAAATCCTTCCTGCTGCTGTATGATGATGTGGCTGACATTCGTAGGTGAATAATGAGTCTAACTCAGTTCAGATAATGTTATGGCACTTGCTCTTTCAAAAGTAAAAAAAAAAAACAAAAACAAACACTTGTCAATATACAGAAAATTGTTTTCAATGACTCTAAAAAGGCCTGCGCGCTTCTGCTGCAAACTTCACATTTGCATGCACAATAAGAAGTGGTTGGACCAGATGTAACTTCATGTAAAAGTTATTGCCAAAATTACACTGTGTTGCCTGATCTGTGTTAACACAGCACCACAGTGCAATAACAAACAAGTGCAAGCACAAAATAATTTCTCCCAAACTCTGTATAACCATAAAACATGAATCAATTTGCCAAAGGTGCCCTTTGGAAGAGTATTTGACTGTATGTTCATTATAAATACATACAACTTTTATTCATCTCATTGAATTAATCTTAGTAAGAGGGCCGGTTAAAAAAAACAAAACAAAACAAACAAAAAAAGGTATTTGACGACATTTATTTGGAATTTTATGGAAACAAAATCTAGGAACTATGTAGAAATGCCAATAATATCCCCAAGACAGTCTTGCTTTTGAGTTTGCAAAAGCAGTTCAAAATAAATAGTCATTGTGCCAGCTGGCAAAAAGAGCCAATGCCTTAAAAAACACTCACTTAAAAAATAAATACACAAATAAATTTACCTTTTAGCTTCCTGCCCATTATTTGCAAGGAAATATATTGTTAATAAGTAAAAGACTAAGCTGCCCCCTAAGTCCCTCTGCTTCTCTTTATCCATCTCTTTGTATTCATCAAAAAATGCTTTGTTTGGAGCTGAAGGTTATTATGTGAATATGGCTCATCAAAAAATAAAGACCTGCAGAGTATGTTTGATCTGTGCAGTCACTGCAAGTGGTATCACCTTGGGCACACAAGCCTTATTTCTATAAGGTATTTAAAGTAAAGTTAATACAGAACTGAAACGTCCCTCAAAAGACTCCTCAAAAGTATCAGAGCCTTTAGAGCTTTTTTGTGTTTAAAAATAAAGAAAAAAAAAAAAAAGGGACAGCATTTAATCAAGGCTGCGCACACATAAATGTAACTTTGGATGTGATAGCCAATAATATAAGAAAAAGACATTTAGTATTTGATAGGTAGTGTCATCAACTATCAAATTCAAAAATAGACAAAATAAAATAAACATTACACAGTACATTTATTAAACTGTAGTATTCAATTAATCTGTCTTGGTCAAATGAAAATCTGTATTTGTAGGAAAAAAAAAAAAAAAACAAAGAAATAGTTTCTGTTCCCCAATCTTATATTCCTAATAGGCAAGACTATTGTAATGGAAGTAGATATCAGTGACTGTTTCAATTAACCTGATGTGAGAAACTCGCTGGTCTGTGTCTCAGACAGTTTGTCCTCTTGCTAAGCTGTGGCAGTGGCTCAAACAGAGACTGTCGAAGTAATTGAGCTGAATGAGCTTAATGCCCCCATACACCAGTACTAACAAGATGTAGGATGGGGGCTCTGCTGAAGTCCCAGAGTCCCCAGTGTCTGGGCTCTGATCCCATGACCCAGACAAACATAGAGCACTATTGTATCACCATGCTTGCTGTATTTATTCAAAAACCATTGTTGATATTTTTATTATTATCATTGGTGTCAAGCTAAAAGGCTGTTGGCTGTTGATGAAAGAAATCCATTATGTTAACTCTATGAAAGGATAAAGGGTGCCCATCATCAGCTGTGATAATAAGCCACTTCAGCAACACACTTTTCTAGTCTCAAAGATAACTCATCTTCAAAACAGAAAAGTTGTTTTTGAAAGGCATCTACAAATTAGTTAAAAAAAAAAAAAAAAAAAAAAAAAGCTGAGCATTCAACAGCAGCTGAATGAAAGGGAAGATAAGCAATAGAAGCTGGAGAGGAAGAAAGTAGAATAAAGCCAATGAATATTTGGTAAAGTGGTACAAGGCGCCATATGGCACAACAACACAGCAACTGAATCCTGTTGTACCTTGAGGTCACTCCCATTGAGGCGCATTCTGTTAATTTTTCGACCACTTGGCCTAGTTGAGTCAACCCAGTAGATAAATTCCTTCTTGTAGTCAAAGTCTATGTGGATGATGTTGTTGAGGCCCTGAGAACACAGGAGAGAGACAACAGGCATATATAACAATGTAATTTTTGTAATTTCATTTCCAATTTAAATAAACCAGACACATGATGTGAAACGTGAAAAATAGATGTGTGGAACTAGTAACAGGTGTGCAACAGTTAAAAGTGAATATAAATGATCAGATCATCAAATACCACCCAGCATTATCCCTAAAGTTAATAACTGGGTTTGTAAAATAAGAGGTCTTATTCCTTCCTTGTGGATTTCCTCTTTAAAGCACATCTATGAAGCAAAGTTTGATGAAGGAGCTTTTTATGGACTATATAAGAAAATGTTTATTTTATTAGACACAACACTAACAGATACTTAATGGATCTAGATGTTAGAGGTTGAAATCTGTTAAACTGGACTGCCTACAAGTGGACATGTAAACAGGATCACCAGCTCAACTTCTACAGTCTCGGTATGATGTCATATTTATTCCAAAAGCAATATTGACATAGGTGGTTTTCACCCACCCCACGGCTTCCCACTATAAAAAGCATTTAAGAGCCAGTGAAAAGCAAGCCCCATCAAAGCAGAATAGTAAAGCACTTCCATTTTCTGTGATGCTCACAGGACCCCACTGTCAGTCAGACAGAGCTGCTCACCAAACAAGTGTCTGTCTGCACTGTGGATGCCGGGAAAAGGTGTCAGATAATCTGACAGGCGAAATGAGACATCTTCATCAGATCATCAACACCCTCATAGACAGGCGCCAAAGTGTCCTGGGGGGACCTTTCTCCACTACAAACATCAGCTGTAGAGATGAAACCTGCATGCCACTTTTATGTATGTGGTACTCATATTGACAGCAGTATCCACATGCCACTGATTTCCTGTTCCATGTAGTTTACTACCTTTTTTTCCACAACAAGACATGTCTGACAGTAAAACCCTTGGGTGATGGATGCAGTCACTAAAGATCGCTTGCCAACTAACTTCACTTTCTGGTTCAGTTTTTGGATTTGGCAACCAAGCCAACTTTAAAGTGGGGATTGTTTCTAAAGTAATGAACTGCCTATGTAATTTGGTGGCATTATGGTAGAATTTGCCAATCCTGTAGAATTTTGCATAATAAAGAAATTACTCAACAATACAACCATATATAATTCTGTAAACCAAATTTACTTACTGAGTAATGTAATTAATGGGGAAAAAACAGCAAATCATTCCTATAACAGCCAGAACCTTAATATCAACTCTAATTAACTACACAAAAAAAATGTGAGAGCTACCCTAAAACACTTGAATGGTTTTCAATAATGTGTTGAGTGATGCAATATTATGAGTCACTTGTGTTTGTGGCGGCAACATAATGTCATGAACATACAATCTGAACAGGGTATGTACTGGAGTGGTAAGATTTGAGGTCAGCTGCTGCAAAAACACAGTGGTTAAAATGAGTTGCAGCTACTGAGTACTCTTTATAGACAGCAAAGCACTTGGAGTCAAGAGGTTAATATGACTATGAGAGGAGACGCTAGAAAACCCATTGGTTGATTTACAGTAAATCACAGCCAACCATTTATGGCAATCAGCAGTCAGATTCAAGCATTGCCCGGAGCAGCTGTGATGAGACCTAGGAATGATTGAAATAGCTTTTCCATGGGGTCCTAAATAGGGTGATTTTGCTTTCTGCCAATCAGAATGGCCATTTTTCTCCACCCACATGGCGGGGGTTTGGAAACTATGATGGGCATTAGACTTCTCATTTAAACAGAACAATACATAACATAGGCTTGCGCACCATTTTCACATTTAATCACAAAACGTGCATCTGCACTGAGGAATACATTCACCTACCAACAGTGAGTTTAACTCAGTAGTTCCAAATGTCTTTTATTGAAGCAATACATAGTCCTAAGTGAAAAGTATCGTCATCGTCTTCGCCTCATTCATAAATGTGCAGCTGAATCAATTACTTCTTGCAGACATAAAATAGCAAGAAAGCAAACTTTACAAAGTAAAAACACTGGAACAGGATGAATGATTTGTGGCACACTGCAAAGGTTTCAGCACTAGTTTATCTTTCTCAAAGTCTGAAACACATAATTTTAATTGAATATTTTGGTATAAGTACCTGACTATCATTCTTTGTCAACATGAATATCTCGCAATACAAAGCAATTCATTCCCAATTACATGTGTGGTAACCCTTGGTTTCTCTGATCTCCAACAGGTTCCATTTTCTCCACACATTTAGCAACTGAACAAATTTACCCTGCCACACCCTGTGTTTTCAAAAGTTTCAAACAAAAGCCAAAAACCCACCTGCTGTATATACTGCACAACTGGTAAACTAGGTACAAGAGGCAGGTGAAGTTAACACAACACAACACTAACACAAGAGGAGTACAAGGTGGTAAAATGATGTAGATTGGATAAAGGTGAACTAAGAAATCTCCTATCCTGTGAGTATTTTACCAAAGACAAAGCAATGATGCTGAAATCTCATACCTGTTTCAAGATGGTGTAATTTGAGCCATCCACACTCAGCTTCCGGATCTCATGGTGGTCTGCCATAATGAGAAAAGGCTCTTCCGCTGAAATGAGGAACATGCAGCTTTAGAGGACAAGTGGGATTGAAATGTTGCAAGTTCAGACATTAAAAAAAGAAACATCCTGACCTGACAGAGCCTTGCATGTATCGGGATTGCGCTCCAAGGCTTCATAGCCATCCACACACAGACACTTGTAAGAGCCAAAAGTGTTGATGCAGCGCTGGCTACAAGGAAGGGTAGTGGAGCATTCATCAATATCCACACAAGTCTTCCCATCATCCTTCAGGTGGAAACCAGGCCAGCATTTACACTGATCATAAACATACCACAAATGAAAGAAACAAATGGGTTTTGATCATGAATGCAGGAAATGTGGGGAACGACACTTCCACTGAACTATTACAGTAAATTGTAATATAAATATTTTATTTATTTTAAAATTAAATATATTTTAAGTTTTGTTGCTACTGACTGAGACATTGCTGCAAACACTGAACATTTAGGTTTTATTCTTCATACAATGCTTTGTTGCCAAAAAAATGATACACACACAGTAACTGTGGCTCAAAACTTCCATATCACTTCAGTGACCAGGGCTCCCAAAAATAACAAAAAGTGCTTGTATCAGCTGCTCTCCACAGCAAATCCCTTTCTTATCCAAAGTTATAACCTTAAGGGTCTTTCTGCTGATCTCCCTTTTCAGGCCATAAATTGATGAGCTAAGGGTCTGCATTGGTGTGCTCTCTGTCCAGCTCTGCCTGTGCCATGACAAGGAAGAGAGGTTTTCTGCGCCTTCAGACATTTTTCTGATGCAGTGAACACCATCATATGGAAGAGTGGGAGAGCAAAATCCAGAGATGAAGGCATAAACTACCACAGTCTGACAATGGGAATGGCCAACTGAACACTCTAGCGGATGTGGCCTTGACCTGCATTCAACCCTAACATTACATGCCACAATTGCCCGGCACAGTCAGGGAGCTCAGTCAGTTGTTGGCATATCATTACGCTCTACTTATAGCGTTCAAGGTTATTCAAAACCAAGAGACTAAACGCACGTATGTTCTCACCCATCTTTATCTGTTTAATGATGTGGGGAGTTAGGCTTAATATATTATTGGTCATTAATCATTCATGTCTACAGTATTATTAATATAAGCTCCACATTTTACTTGCCACTGAATTGTAAATGATGCTACTGTTTGGAATGATAGGGCAGTTAAGTCTTTAAATTAAAATCTCACTCTGTAGTAATATACTTGAACATTATGATGCGGTCATACTTCCTGAAGTAGAAGATATCATAGCTGTGACTCATATTTAGAAATGAATACTCACTGTGCAGTGGGCTCACTGAAACAGTGACTGGTTTATCTTTTTTGGTTTAATTATTATTTTTATTTTATTTTTTTAAACATTTCTCCTATTATCTTTCTTGGTTTAAGCTTTAGCTGACTGAATTAGGCTTTTGGACTAAATGTTGCCAGCATAAGATTCTGGAGAGAAAATCACTTTTAGGCACCTGAGCTAGTCACTTACCTTGTATCCAACGGTAAGATCTTGACAGTCCTGTGTGCACCCACTGACCCGGCGGTTCAAGCATTCGTTCACATTACAGTTCCTTTCATCTGACCGGTCTCCACAATCATCTCGCCCATCGCAGAGATTCCCCTCAGAAATGCAACGTCCATTTGAACACATGAAGAAGGATCCATTGCACAAGCTTCCTGAAAAGAGCAAGACATGACTGTCACTGGCACAACGTTCTGCAAGTCCTCAGTGAAGTTGGGGAACATTTTTGACCTAACAATGGATCTTGACAGATTAATCCCTTTCAGGAAATCTCTCCTGGTTGCAGCACCTTTTGTTTGAGCCATATGTCCCCACCAGTTTCCTGGGCAAGTGGTGCTGCTGGTGACACTGATGAAGAGATTCCAGCTGAGATTCAAACAGTAGTCTTACCTGCAGCCAGACATTTGAGGTTCAGAGGCAGCTCGTCGGAGCGGTCGGGACAGTCTGCATAGCCGTCACACTCCCACTGAGAGCTGAGAAGACAGCGGCCATCCCTGCAGCGGAATTCCTCAGATCCACAGGAGCGATAGACTGACGAATGAAAGACAGTTTTTCATCAAGTTTCATCAAGGCAGTGATACATCTTTGGCAGAATTAAGTACTTATACTATAAAATAAAGCTGCACAAGTCTTCACAAGGCAAGATGTAGTCTTATTCCAACATTGATTTTTGCCCCCCATACATTTTTTCAACCCCCTGCAAATGATTAAAAATTATTTAATTGTGGCTCCTTATGTAGCAACTTTGCCACACTGTGGTAATATTTTATCTACAGTCTTTATTCTGACTCGACTTGAATGCTAACTTTGACTTTTCTTCACTTTATGGCTTGATCTGCTCATGTGATCAATGTCAATGTTCAACATAAATCTGAATAAGGCTTCTTCCATATTTTTTTTCACTTTTCCATTGCACTTTTCAATCAGGGCATGGATGAATATGAAGAGTGAAACAAAATAAACCTACCACATTCCACTGATTCATCAGATCCATCTCCACAGTCATCGTCATGATCACAGACGAAACGCTGGGGGACACACGCTTTGTTGCGACAGCGAAACGAGCTGTCATCACATGTGTTGTTTGGTGCTGATGCATGGAAAGACACTGGTTCAAGTGCTTATCAATAGATGTAACATTTTTATTCAAACCTGGCATCAGCATGCGTGTAACAGCAGCGTTATGCTAATCTACTGGTCTCTGTTTTCTAATCAAAACAGAAACTGAGAATGTTCAGATGAATGGTCCATTACCAATTTGTGTGAGCCAATCCAGGTTACTCCACTTAAAGAGGGCCAGGATTGTGCAAAAGCTTCCTAATACATACTGGTTTCATTTCTTGCTTTAAATAAACTTTACAAATTTACAAATGGTGCATTTTTATGATCTATGAACTAAGGTGTAAGCAAGGCTTGATTTCTTAGGAGTTAATAATTGCAATGAGCTACTCAATGCTTTGAACTAAAAAAAGAGAGTTTACCACAGCCAGCTGCAGAAAGTTCATCACTCCCATCAGGGCAGTCCCTTTCACCATCACAGAGCCATCGTTTTGGAACGCATGCGTACGACCCAGGGCAGCTGAACAGCCCTGGAGCACATGTCACTGAGCCTGAGAGGAAAACAGGAACGCATGCTCTACTTTAAAAAGCCAATGAATACAATGGGTCAAATGCACCACAGAGAATAAGCACAAAGGATGCTGAACTAAAGCAGATTTTGTTTTGTCATTTTATCGGTGAACATTTACTGCTTATTTAAAAAAAAAAAAATGCTTGCAATTGTTCTGCAGTAACAGAATATATCACAGTATATTAAAATGCTTTGAAGTGATATCCCTTTGTGTCCCATACAAATTTTTCTCATGCAGCAGTTCCCCTTGAGTAGAGCTAACACACAATGACCGTGCTGTTGTGAGTAACAATTAATACACTTGAATTCTGTAACTAGTAATACTGGGCTGCTCTTTTATGGAAAAACAAAACAGAATAAAAAATGGCGGCACTGAGAAACAAAGTGCAGCATTTCAGGCATGTATAACTAAACTATCCTGTTTTTGACTAGACTTGTGTTTCAGAAACCTTTGGGCCAATTCATTAATATTTCTTTGACACTCCATTACAGTCCAATTATCCAACCAGTGTTCATAGCCATGTTTGTCTCTTTATTGTGGTTGGTTTATTTTTGTTTTATCGTTGTATTCATTATACACACATTTTTGCTCAGAAATAGCCATTTCTCTTGGGTTTCAGTCATGGAAATTTTGCCTCAGTGCCCACTGCAGTCATTAGAAATTCCTGCAGTCCCATTTGTTGTCTCATTAAGATTGTTATATTTCTTTCCATTCATTTCCATCTCTACTGGAGGAACATGTGAAGCTGTAATTCATAATATAGTCACTGTGACCTTTCATACCAACAGAAAATTCCTCTTGACATCTGAAAGGGCACTTACCACAGATCTGCACACTCTCATCGAGGCCATCTTCGCAATCGTTCTCTCCGTCACACAGCCACTGTTTGGCAATGCACTTGTTCTTTGAGCAGGCAAACTGGTTCCATAAGCATGACGAGTCTGCAGAGGGTAGTAGAACTTCAATGCCACAAATCAAACAAATTGAGGAAGAAAAAGTGACAAATGCAAAAAAAATTTGCCACACAAAGGATTGTATGTAGTATTTTTTTTAGATGCTCCTGGTTACTGTGCAGGGAATAAAATATAGGTAACAGGGATGTCAGGAAAGAATGTGATGCCAACTAAGAGAGCACACTGCTGATCATTGTGCAGGAGCTATTGTGTAAAGTGTGGATATATTCATAATTAGCGCTGAGTTTGTGTCACTGAGCCACCCACTCTCCCTGGGGAGTAGTTCTGTGGTCTCTTACTCTCAGATGTCAGGCCTGGCAAAGTCTTCCAGAGCTTTGAAGAGGTGTTGAGAGAAGGAAAGTGGTAAGTGTGCTCCAGGTCAGACCACAGCACAAGGAATTATGCTTCTACTGAGGTTGGGAGGGGGATAGGGATGGGGGTTCGTTCTCACTGCAAAGCTTTACGTCCTGTCAGATCCTGTACATCACATCAGCTTTACTTGCACTAATACAGTGATATAAGATAAGGATGAGATAAACAAAGTGGCTAAATCTGGAGACCAAGATTACCCAGACTTCCTGTATGTGATATCAAATTTGCACTTCAAATGCAAACAGCTGCTTCAAGTGTACAACAAAATAGCAGGTCTATAGCACATTAAATGTTTCAAAGAGAGCCTTCCATGTCTCATTTTCAATAGTGTTTTGCATAGTAGAAAAGCTCTCTATGCATTGTGAAGTGACAAATGACTATTTTGTCTAATCATTTGTGGAACTTGAAATTTCTGAAATGTAATGTCATTTTTCTCAAACCACTTTGCCTTTGCAGTCAGATTATCAGTGGCAGGAGCTTTTTATATGATAATTAACTGCGAGGAAAGGGAATATTGTCTATTTGTCCTAAAAAAAAAAAAACTATTCAGAACATCTCAAAGAAAGTGAGGCATAATTCATATCAGTTCTGATATAAGCACATTTGAAGCATGGGATGTTATCATTTCACACAGGCACAAATGGCATTTTTAGATAAAGGAATGGAAATAGTGTTCATGTGTTATGCATCTCTCGAAAAACACTCATGGACAATTTATAAAATAAATCTGATAACAGGAAGAGCATTAAATATGAAAACCACATTGTTTCTCTTTCTGTTGAAAACAAAATGTAAACAACGGTTCTGATTAATTATACAGGTAGAAGGAGCCAGGCAAATTAAGAGTTCTGCGAAATCTTAGTCAAATACTCTCAAAGGCAAAAAAGGTAAAAGGTAAGGTCACAGTTTATTTGTGTTATTCTTCCTGAAATTAGCGCCTGATCAGTCCTATTTATTTTGCCTTGGTTTCAAGGCAAAATTATTTTTTCAGCCACCCAAACTGCTCTATGAGGCTCTAATTTGAGCTGACAATGTTAACATGCCGATGTTATTTAGGTATAACTTCCACAGTGTTAACCATCTTGATATTGTGTCTTAGGATCGGCAAAAAGTACAACTGAGGCTGTTGGTATTTCCACAGGCATTTGTTTAAAAACAAAAGTATAGGACAATTTCAAATTGTTATATTTTGCACATAACCATAAATGTCAATGTAGCTTGTGTGGCTGAGGAAAAATCAGGGGATCATAAAAGTCATGACAAGTCATCCACTGGCCACCTCAAACATCTGTACCAAATTTCATCTCAATCCATCCTGACTGACATTACGATCCCTTGAGTCATGCTGGTGTGGCAATAAGAGATAGGAAGAGGCAGGACTAATGACTGCACTAACTGCTTCATAACAGACTCTGGGTTAAACGATGCAATAGGTTGACAACTTACAGACAGACAGCGAGTGTTTTGACAGTATGCATGTGGAGTACTTCATCAGATCTAATTACCTTTTCCATGTATGTGACAGTAATGAAGCTTTACAGCTACTCTGACCACGTACACTAGAACATCCAGTCAATTCTGCTCTGATGCCAAAAGCAATGAGATGTGAAGGAGTATGTGTGTAAGCTATTGGTTTTGAGGGCAAATTATATCAATCCATACCATGACTTAATTATGGTCTTCCTATTTAATTGGAGAGATCTTGACTTTGTCATTGTAGGTTCTGCATAAATTAGCATGGATTAAAACAAAAGTGAGGCTGCTTTCTGCTGCCTCTGGTGAAGGAGGTGGGGGAGTGGCATTGTAATGTGTAATCCTTTCATATGTCTCCTCTTTCTATTGAATACACCATTTCCATCTTCAGTATAAACGTCTCACTGATGGCTCATTAATTAATTGTTACACTGGAAGTGCTGTATATTATAATTCAAAGAGAGAAGGGGAAAAACGTGTCCTCAAAAGTCTCACTCTGAATTCAGGGATAGGATTAGACTTTCAAACAAGCTGCAAAACCCACTTGAGAAATCTCACAATGAGGGGGAGCAAAATAAAGTGAGGAGAAATTGCCTTATGGGATGATAAACAATCATCCCATGACTTACTGTCTCCTCCTTATATACTGTACATAATATCTGGCAGTTAGAAAACAAAACATAATTTTAGTTCATTGTGTAAAGGCTCTTCCATGAGAGGTAAGATTTGTTGGCTTACCGCACTGGAATTCATCTGCCCCATCCTCACAGTCTTTTTGGCCGTCACACAGCCACACGCTGGAGATGCAGTTTCCACTTGGACAAGCAAAGTGGCCCTCCTCACACTTCTGTCCATGGGAAACTGGGATGAACAACAAAACCAAGTCAGTACTCTAGGCATCAGTGGTGATTGAGGTCATTATCTTATCCTAAGCTCACAGAATCTCTTATTCCACTGTCATAATCATCTCTGAAAATGAGATCTGTCTTAAGTCTCTTCTAATTGAAGTTGGTTTCCTTGATCTGCCTCTGAATGCAGAGGGAAAATGTGCATCTTTGTATATGTATGTGTGTGTGTGCATGCGCGTGTGTTGGGTACTCACCCTGGCAGTTGGTCTCATCAGCATAGTCACCACAGTCATTTGCACCATCACAGATCCATGAGGGGTGGATGCACAGTGAGGTGGAGTTGCAGCTGATGAAATCTTTTTCTTTCACCCCCAGTTTATAAAAGTGAGAGCAGTTGGTGTGATCTGAATACAAAACACAGCACCACAATAATTATTTTGTCACAATAGCAGTGATGGCCGAAGTAAAGGTGAGGGTGGCAGCATTCAATTTGATTTGAGTGGCAACCACAGATCTTAGTTGCTGTATCCGATTGATCTGGTAGAGCTACAATTGTGTATTTACGTTTTCTTTGTAAGTACAATGCAAAGAAAAAGCAGAAAAAAACGTACTGCAGTTCTTTTCATCGGAGGCATCGGCACAGTCAATGACCTGGTTACACCAGGCTGAGCTGGGTACACAGCTCCCATCCTTGCACGATAATTCTGATGAGCCACACGTGACATCTGGAGGAGAGAATTAGCATTTCAAAAAGATAACAGAAACATCACTCAGACACAGTCACAGGTACAGCTCACAACAATACTTAGAACCTCTTTGTGAGGGAGGTGAAAATTAGCTCTTGGTCGCAAACTGCCTGACAGAAAAAGGGTTTGTGATGAGTTGCAGTATCTGTACAGTTGGACTCTGCTATAAAAATTGTCTGACTGTCATGACCCTCTTAGTGCTGCACAAGAGCAATTCACAGTTAATATGCAAGAGGGGCTTCTTGGTTCTCTTCATTTAGTAACTACTGCCCAATGGCCCTGGTTATTTCACCTCTCTGCATTTTTATATAAGAAATGACTATAATTAAATGTTCTAATGGTAATAGAAAAAGTTATTGTTGATGTCCCATTAAAAAGAAAATGCAAGGCTAAAGCTGACACACCATTAGAAATAAAGAAATTTCTGAAATCCAGAGTGCTGAACTGGAAGGTCAACAGTAATTATGAGAATACTATTGTGTCCTTGTGGAGTCAATCAAGTGTCTATACCTAGTCTATGCACCTTAGTATTTTCCCAATATCATCAATTCAGCATACTTCAGCATATATTGCTTTCATTCAACACTGTCCAGCATATTTACAACTGTCCATTTTGGTAGATTAATTCATCATTAATTTAGTGTAGTTTTTTTTTTTTAAAGTTTTTTCTTTAATAGGGGCAGTGCAATTTAACATAGTACCGGTACAAGGTCTGAATCTGATGTTGCAGAGTTTATAGCAACTGTTTTGCATACAGTATACTTAAAACACTACAATTTCTTCATCATAAAACTACAATACACAACAAATAAGAAAATAGAGTAAAATACTATTGTAAAGTATAGTATGGTAAAGTATCACTGGCAATATTGAAAGGGCACAAAATACTTTTTAGGGTTGAGGTTGGGAACTTCAACTTCATGCACTCTTTATGATCTTGGGGCTCATTAAACAGTGAAGGCTTAGCACAGCATGTGGCCTAGCGTTGTGTATTAATACAAGTTTTAGTGTGGCTGGATCCTGCCCACAGAGGCAGGATGGATTGAACAGGAGCTCAAACGGCTGTGACTCACTGCTACAGAAAGCTTCATCTGAGTTATCCCCACAGTCATTGATCCCGTCACAGAAACGACTGTTGGCCACACACCGTTGGTTGTAGCATGGCCTGAAACCATTTCTACAGCTCCTGTTGTCTGAACAGATTGATGATTAAATATATTAGAAGTAAGAAAATATTTGCCATTTTTAGCTAGAGAAATTACAAACAATCAATCAACAGGTACATCATTGTTTAATACTTCATACTCTTATATGTGTGTACTTCAGATAGAGATGTAAAGTGTTTCTTACCACAGTATTGCATCTTCTCATCTGATTTATCTTTGCAGTGTGCTATTCCATCACAGGTTAGCTGGTAGTTTATGCACTCACCATTCCCACACTCGAATTCAGTGTGGATGTTGCAGGAGGAATTTTCTGCTGCAGAATAAGACAACGAGGGTGATGACCCCTAACCATGAACCACAATTTAGCTTATAAATCTCAAGGCCTAATTGTGTGTATTGAGCAAACTTCATATATACAGATGAACCTAGGGGCTACATTTTAATGCAGAGTACTCCACAAGCCTGTTTGAGGTCAGCATTTGTAAATGCCACAAAAAAAAAAAAAAAAAAAAAAAAAAAGGATTGGACAACACCATTACCCATATACTTTAACTTCAGGGAACAATAACTATGAAGTACTTGGAGTATTCTGAGTTTCCTTTGATAGCTATTTCCAATTTGATCTAGAGTAGTGCACTGATTAAATATTAAATGCCAACATTGTACTTTTAAATAAAAATTCCATCAATAAACACCCTTACAGACTTTGACCAGCTTCCTGCTTCGTCCTCCTCTAGTAATGAGTGGAACTGAGGTGCAGCTGAAAGCCTGCTGTCCTCTACAACGACACCCAGGCTACCATCCAGCTCTTCTGAGTCACTTGCCATGTTTACTCTGGCCAAACTTCCCTCGTTTGAACAGCTCCTCCCACCTTATGTTCTATCCTCACACTGCATTTCAGATTCAACCAGCAATGTGTCAAATTAGGAGCGCTTTCTCCTTGTGACTTCAGGCAAGTAATTGTGACAAACATCCTACTCCTCTCAACTGTGTTTTCTTCCATCTGCCTAAACTTAAAGTAGCACAACGTTAAAGCTTTATTTTTCTGAGCAGTATCAACTATGACTCCTGGAATCATTGCGGATTCACTGTTTAGACAAAGAGGAAGAGACAGCAGCTGGTCATGCTTTCCTGTTTGTGTGTGGTTATGTACTAAGAGATCAATTCAAAGATGTCAAAAGGATTGTGTAAACAGCACAAAATAATATCTTGAGCTTGAGTGTGTACAGGACCTAGGTTACTCTACGCATATAAATGAAGACAATGACTTCTTTCAAAAATGATTTATCCATATGGAGTGCCATTAAAATCAATATCTGGTACCAGGGAAGGTTCTATGGGTTAGAAGTTGTGACATCAGTATAATTCAAAATGCTTCTCATGACTTACACACGCATCGGTTGTTGTCTAAAAGCACACGCTGTCCACGGCAAGTGCAATTCACCCTCCCGTCCGGGGTGAGTAGACAAAGGTCACCGCAGCCTCCATTCATGTGTCGACATGGAGACAGCTCACCTTCAATAACAATCAAAGAGAAATGATTAAGGGGTCTCTAGTGGTCTCCCAGAACACACATTCTCTTTTAGATATCAGTCTGAGATATTGAGTACATTCCTGGAGCTATCTTCTAAGGAACCATTGTTGCTCACCTTTAAGCTGGACTTTAACTTCAGCCTTCCTTATCTGTTAGTTTCTGATGTTACAGATTCTGATATTCTAATTAAATTCACCTTAAAAATGCAATTATCATTTTGCATAAATAAGTCATACTTGAAATAATTTTTTCAAACCCTGGAGCACAAGCCACATGCTTTGGTTTCTCTGCATATCATAATAAATGACCAGAAACCTAGAAAAGAGGTCTTTTTTTTTTAATTTAAGGGCTTGACACCTTTGTTAATGGGTGAGACAGATGATGTAGATTCATCTCCTGTTGAGATGAAAATATTATGATGTGATGAGCTATGGCAAGACATTGGTGATTATTCCAAATACTAACAAGGATGAAGAAAACACTACAAGTAAAATTTATATTTATAGGATTTTTTTTATTATTATTAAAAATTAGGCTGATTGATTAGGTTTTAATTTAAAGGGTCATCAGTGGTCAACATATGAATAAAAGGGCAGTTCTGTTGTTAAAGACTTGCACTAATACTGACCACAGGCAGGTATCCTCACTGGCAGATATCAAATGTATTACAGTGCTGGATGTTTTGTCTTTCTCTGCCTGAGGTGCTATGCGAAAAAGCTGTGTGTAACTATTGCACTACACCGCACGACCAAAGTGCAGCCATAACCTGTGAAAGAAAAGTGAGTGCTAATCCTGTCCAGAGAAAAAAATGCATAAAAGCTTTAGCAACAACAGACAGAGTCTCAATTATAAGCATTCAGAGACATACATATCCAGTAGAGAGAGAAAACACTATACGTTAACAATGTAAAGACCAAAAAGAATAAATTGCTGGTCACTGCACATTATGCTGTAGACTCGCTGCTGTGCCCATGCAGGTCATGGGATGTGATTATTACTCATGACGAGATAAACGAGGAACAGCATGGCTCTCTGCATCTATGTCCAACCAGTGGGACACACCAACACCCACTTCCCTTTGTCCTACTTGGAAATTAAACTGTGTATGGCACTTAAGTAACTCCCTCTACAACATAGGTTACTTTTATATTAATTACCTCTGAAACTTTAGTTTCTAGCTGTTCTAAATAAGACCATGTCCATTTGTCACTGTTTTTGTACATCATGAATGAGACCAACTTTTAAATATTTAGCTTTTAGCAGAGCCCATATGACATTGCAGTGGACTGGTATAATTAATATATATATATATATATATATATATATATATATATATATATATATATATATATATATGGAACATTAACTATATATATTAACTATTACTAAATCTAGCTTGACTTGAAAGGCATTGCCTTTTTGTTCAACTGTATATAAATGTCATGTAAATAGCTGGACTCAGTGCATATTTGCCAAAAATTATTAAAATAGCTTTAAGAGATCCTTGCCAAAAAAAAAAAAAAAAAAAACTGAAAAGATTTTTTAAAAGTCCCAAATGTTGATTCTGGGATTGGCCTCAAATAGCTACAATCAGTCTGGCTTTATTACTCCCTTAAATATCAAGCCATATTAGGGGCATGTGCATTCAAACTGTAGCAGTGACACAGATAAGGACAGTTGTTGTCAGTCTTGTTTTGCTACAGTAGAAAGTGCATACAGCTAAATATTTATTTTGGTCTGTTGTCCTAAACCACACTAACATAAATAAATAGGCACAAGTTTAAAATCCTGCCCATAAGCTTGTATTGACATAATGCACAAATATTTGCAGACACATCACTGAATCCATTGGTCATTAAATTAAGCTCATTTCCAGGTGTTTAAATACTCACAGTTGTTTGTGTCCCTGGCCACAGCTATAATTCCCATTGGTTGATGGGGTATATCTGCTCGAAGTACCTTGGTGTCACCACCTGTGTATTTGTTTGATCGCAGCACAGACCTGCGGGCCCAGTCTGACCAGTAGATGAAATCTGCATAGATGGCGAGGCCATAGAAGTTTCCAGGTCCTGATTTAACTATGACCTGAAATTGCAGAGCAGAGCACAGGCGTTAGGACTGCTTTCAAATATGCTTTTCAAGCCTAAGGTTATGTAAATTATTTTATTTGCTGGCATGCACAATACAGCTATAACATCAGGTGAACTCATACATTTCATACTGTCAATATTTGCGCTTCCACCCACAAACCATAACCAAATGTCTTTGAGATCTGGCTTGACAGAGCATCCACAGAATTTTTCCCTCGTGCAACCCCAGGAATAAATGTGAAGAATAATGATTCGACTCAATCAACACAGCACCCACACCGCCTACAAGACTGCTTAACCCAGATGTTGGGGGAGTAAATGACAGTGTCATTGGCAGGGAGGCAGGAATCCATCAGATGCCTCCTTGTGGGACTCTCTAGGCTTGTGGGGGGGAATGAGGGCCTCCAACAGCTCTGTAGTCTAAGCCATTAGTGGGACAGGCTTGTAAGCAGCATCACATTAGCCCCATGCCATACTGGGATTAATAGGACAGGTGTTGATTAAAGGAGCCCAGCTTGTGGAAGCAACAACTGGCCATCAGGCGAGTGAGAGATAGAGATGGAGAGAGAGAGGGAAACACCAGATGGGTTAGGATTGAACATATTGATGGGAAATTTGATTTGGGACACATTAGGTTTCCAGCCAGCTTCACATTATTTTTGAGCCGAAATCATGTTTTTGGTAAATGTGAACATATTTCATTCATTCTTATCACGCTTTCACTACTTGACAATATTCAAATATCATACTTCAACTGCCGACAGCTTTCAATTCATATATCCTCTCTCCATGGGGAAAAGGGCATCTTTTCTTGGCTAAACATACCGACATCTTCGCTTATCATGCACTCCGCTGCCCTTTGTGAAGCACTGCCTTCATTAATGACATGAGTCTCTACTCTCAAAATGGCACGGGGGAGAGACTCATGCCACAGCTTTTATTCTTCTTTGTCAGTAACTACCCTGGCAGCATGTAATGGCACTGCTGTAGTGAAGAGCAGCTAGACCCTCGAGGACATTCCACTGCCATCCAAGTTTACATTCATGTGACTCAACACAAAAGTGAAAAAATCACAAGACTTTAAAATGACAGGGTGCCTTAAGCTACCATCTCCAGAGGAAACTTCTTATATATAGTGGATTTCCAGAACTACAGTGAGGGAAAGTGCTGAAGTTGACAATCAGCAACCTCCATTTAATTTACACATTTTAATTGGAATTGAGACTCTGCACCCAGAGCAGTCTCGCTGCAAAGCATTCATTAGCAGGACTTGACTGCAGCAAGGGCAGGTGGGGACCCAAAGGTGAAGACTGTCTAAGCCTTGTGACCTGGCTCGGCAAACATATGGGCAACTAATTGAAATGGGGCAAGGTGATGAGCTGCAGAGGTCATGTCAAGCAAAAACTGAAATCTATAGCAAAAAAGACCATCTTGCACTGTAATCCTTTTCACACAAGGGATAGAGAGGATATACATCCAGTTTGGACATCATACATTATGCATGCAACTTTTCATGGACAAAATGAGAACTCCCCTGACTGAGCGTCTTTACTTTATCACGGAATGACTTCTGTGATTAAGGAAACCATCTGTACCCCAAGAGATGAAATATCAGAAAGAACATCAAGAGGTGTTTCATATCCTGTTCGCTGTATAGAGGATTATGTTCCAGGAGCTCAATATGGATGGCAGATTAAACGGGAGACAGAAAAACAGTTTCATTTCAGGAGAAAAGGGCAGATCAATTTGACATTCTTTCCCTGAATATGTGCCTTGATTCTCAGATGTTTTGTAATGAAACATCTCCATCAGTCTGAGATAGAAGTGGAAAATAGATTCTACCTAGTGAGTCACTGGGTCTCTTATGAAAACATTCCTTGACTCAGAGGAATTTCAAAAAGTACAAAATGTGTAATTTTAATTAAAAAAGGGGGTCTATAGCTCATACAATGGTTCTGTATAAAAAAAAAAAAAAAAATTTACAGAGAAAAAAGTAATCAATTGCATAAGATAGCGTGACAATATATTTTACTTCGGGCCCTTATTTTCATACTCACATATCTGCTGGAACCATCATAGTCACATCTCTCAATCTTTCCAAGGCTTCCATCTGAAAAGTAGAGTTTCTCTGCTTTGTGGTCAATTGTCAGACCATTGGGTGTCAGAATGTCTGAACTGATAATAATCCTCATGTTCTTGCCCGCTAAGGTGGATCTCATGATGCTCGGCCTCTGCTCATTCCAGTTGGTCCAAAACATCAGGCTACAAGAGTAACAGACAAACCAAACATTTATTCAGTAAATTACAGTATAAATCCTTGATAGCAAGTGACATATATAAGTTAATCTTAAGATCAACTATAAAACTACAAATTCTTGGAAGTGTACATTGTCATGTTTTGTTCTGCAATGACAAAATAACTGCAATTAGAGTGTTACTGCCAAAGTAAACACAGGTCATCACCCTGTAAAAGCTCGACAAAAAGAACCTCCACTTCATGTATTGATGCTATATCTGCATTTTTAAGTGGGTGTTCAACAGTGTTACAAGTAATGTCTTGAACATTATAATTACATCTCTTTAATCTGGCATCTTCCCAGATGCCTTAAAAACAGCTATTGCAAAGCCCTTATTAAAGAAACACAACCTAGACAGTAATGCACTGATATCAGATACATGACCAGGTTACATTGCTAACTCCCTGATTAACTATATGCCTCCAAAAACACAGATCATCTCATCTGCTGCTGGCTTATTTAAGGGTTTAGGAAAATTATTGATGCAGGTTTTTTCAATTATGACACAAAACTACGGAACACACAACCTAAAGATACCAGATGAGCAGCTCACCATGTATTTTTAAGAAAGCTAAAAACTTCACTTAGCTCTTCACTTTAGCCTTCAACTAGCTCTGAAATTTTGCACTTTGAATTTGAAAAATAACAAAAAAAAAAAAATAATAACTGTGGCGTCTGTGTGTATTTTCCCCCGCAGCAAAACTGAAGAGGGTGGTTATTTCTGGGGCAACTTCGGATTGTGCGCAGCGCAGATAAAACCCACAGTGAGATTGCGCCCATAGGGAAAAAAATTCTGGGGCAGCTGAAAGAGGTTGACTTTGGTGTAATCAAAACCTGTGGTGTATTTGCGTCTGTCAGGAAAAGAGTCTGTAGTGCAGAGCTGAGGTGCCATTTAAAAGAGCATTTCGACTCAAGGAAAAAAAAAAGAACACTTTCCATGTCAAAGAAAATGTTTCTTACTTGATTTTAAGCATTCTGGTCATTTTATTTCTAAATTATTTATTTAGTGTTTTATTGTTTTCTATTTTATTAATATTATTCAATTTAAATTTTTCCTATAAAGCACTATAAGATACATTTCTTGAATTGAGGTGCTATCGAAATAAAATGTATAATTATAAATTATTATTATTATCATTATTTTGTTGTTATTAACAACCTCCCATAGCGCCAAAGATCTCAATGGCCTGTCATCAGATTACCCTCTATATGCCTCGAAGGAGCTCATCAGTAATAAAGTGTAGCTGAGTTTCAATTTGATAAAACAGATTAGCATCACAGCTTGTGAGATAGCAGTTATTTATGCATATTCTGAGAGGACTTATGAGTAAAAGAAAAATATAATAGCGGAAAAGTAAATAAATGATTCATATCTTGGTTTCTTTGTATTTTGAAAGATTGACAGCGCATGTTTTAAATCCACAGCTATGTAGAAAAATCATAGAAAAAAAGAGCTAGATGTGTTTTCAAATCATTCGTGGTTTTTTTTTTTCAGCCCCTGGGCTCTCACTTTGTTCTATAATGAAGTCATGGAAGTCCATTCTAGTGTGATAATAAGGATTCTGGTCAGAAGTCACAACCACAGACTGCTAATTAATCACTTGAGTTTGAATTCTAATTATCAGACAGTGTTTCTGGAGTGGGATGGATATGGTGCCAAATTGCCAACCAAGGATATAGTCTGAGGTCAAGAAATTAATTTAGTTAGTCCAACAGCAGGAGCAAGATACTCTTTTCAGAATGGTCACAGTAACAATCTCAACTAGATGCAATGAATACTGATGCATGATCTTATGAAGAACAAAAACCTTTTTTGTCACTTACACACAAATGAAATTGTTGAATCAGTTTGTGCAGCTTAGAACAGATGGTGCCTTACACCGGAGGAGTGTAAAATGCACAATAAAACACACAATCTACTTTAAAATGTCTCAGAGTGTAGCTCCTGACAACATAATGCACCTAAATCTTAGCAATGAATGGGTCCTAGCTAAACCAAAATGGTTGCTGAAAAGCAAAAATTACAGTGTCACATGATTTAAAACCATCTCTTGATGCAAAAAAAACAAAAAAAACCCCAAAAACTTTTCATCCAAATCCAATTATTTTCCTCTTATTTCTAAAAAGAGAAACATATGCCATTACAAGGCTTAAAAAGCCCTTTAAAGATTCAACTGATGTTTCTTTCCTCAGATTCACAGAGATGAATTTTCCACTGCATTTTTTTCAGTGAGCAGCACAAAGCACATAGAGAGCACAGAAAGCTCTACCTTCAACATCTTTGGCAGCATAACAGCATAGTCAATGAATACATTTACAGACAGAGACAAAGATCTTAAAATATGTCCTAAGTGTACAGAACAGCAGTGATGTGTTTTTTTTTCCTAGTTAAAATTCTGGCAGTGACCTTCTCTATTAAGTGCATTTAACAACTTGATGGGAAAATCTGAGTGTAATACATTGCAATAGTCAAGCCTCCTTGTAGGTAGAAAGGTATGCACAAGCTTGTCTGTGTCTTAAGGAAAGAGATATATATTATATTTACCAGGACCATTAAATAAACTCAGCCATTTGCTGCTAAACAAAATAATGAGGATCAAAAACTGTGCATGGTGAGTATGGTGTCAGTAGGGTGACCCCTGGTGAGAATAAAGTATAGCTGAACATGTATAAACTGATGAATTAAAGATTGTTAGTCATAGTGTCAAAAGCTGAACTTAGGACCAAACATGTTTACATTAACTGTTTGATATGATAATGTGCAGAAACAGTGAGGAAGTGTGTGTTTAGAGACTGTACTGACTTTTGGCACTCATCCAGGGCCAGGGCATGTGGATGGTCTTCCTCCGAAAGTGTGACCACAGCCTGCCTGCTAAAGGCACCGGCTCGTTTCAGGTCCACAGTTTGTCTGGTGATGGTGGAGGTAGTGGAGCTGGTCCAGTACAAAGTGTCCCATGCCCGGTGGTAGGAGAGGCCTTCCACTGAACCCACGTCTAAAAGAAAAAACACATTAAACAAACATTCAAGTTGCAAATGTGTAATCTAAACTCAGTTTAGTTCAAAGAAAAAACAGAGCTGCCAGAAGGACACTCATCTTTAAAGCTGTGCTTGGCAAGACCTTAATATGGAAAACAGATCTGCCAAATTAGTCTACACCGGGGCATCAATCCTTGGTTGTTTAAGTGAAGAAAGCGGAATGTACACACATAAAGAGTCTCATTGCAGAGTTTATCGATAACGTCTTTTGTGTCCCAAGCATAAAATAAAAACTGTATGTGGTGCAGATTTAGGTAAAAATACTGACTTTGCTTGTAACAGATGGCGGACTTCAATTGTGTTGGAATGGGGATTATGTTTTCTTGGTGACTGACAGGGAAATAACTTCATGCCTCACTAGACTGGACAGAAAGGTATTTGTCGATGCAACATTCACTGAGTGCCTGAATGTTTTACCACGAACCAATTTCCTAAAGACAGAATATGAAAAAGCCTTTGCATCCCACCAGGCTGGTACGAGAATGCAGCAGGCAGGGAGGGAACCTCCAGAGAGAGCCAGTGATCATAGACAGAAAAGATGGCCATGTTTGCATTTTATCATTCACTGCGTGTTTGTTTTCCAGTGGTTTTATAAATGACCCACTGAATGTACCCTGTACTGTTTCAATATTACACAGTCTGAGGAAGCAATGTATATAATGACACCGCATAGCAGAAAGAAAATATTGAAACAATTTGAAAGCAGTAGAAAATGCCAGTACACCAGTAACATGAGAAATACTATTGGTGTATTATTAAATTCAGTAAAGTCACACTGTGCAAAGTCACTGGACCCTAAATATATCATATCAGTTTGTCAACCAAATAGAAAGTTGGATTGGAAAGATAACCTGCATGAACCAGGTTTTCTGTGTGTGTTCATTCATGTGCAACTATTCTGTCTGTAAATACAATAGTTTATTGCTTGACAAAACAAGAGATAAGATTCATAAGATATACACACTTAGAAAGGTCAAAGAATTGACTTCTTAATCTTCTCAGTTCAAGAAAACTACCAACGTTCACAATAAACATAGTACATACATTTAACAATTTCTTAGTATTGTTATAACATCTGTGTCCGGTATTTGGCAAATGTTGTGAAACCTGTTTTGCGACTCCTGAATTTTTGCACACACTTTCATCCGTCAATGCAGCCCATATTTCATCTAAATGGTGAACATGTGGCCAATGCAACAGAATTTGGCTGTATCCCCTTATCTCAAAACCCATAAACCATACTCTTGAATACTTAAGACACTACCTGAGTCAGCCAATCACTAATTAATAGTTTGCAATAAAGGCCGTCTGGCAGCTTGGAGTTTCTCACAAATTGTTGGCGTGGCGAGAGAGTAATTAATGGGGGACAAGGAGTTTAATTAGGGAAATATGGATGATTAACATCTTCACCTTTCCTCAATGACGAGATTTAGGCAGAAACTTTCAGAGGAAAAGAGAAGAGACTCTTGCTTTCATATACAGTGCAAGGTTAGATGCTGCCTAAAGGTTTTGATTCCATCAAAACAATATAGATTAGAAGGACATGCTTTCACTCAGCACTAAATAAGATAATTGGAAACAAGGGTGATTAATTGTAATTGTTTACACCACTCTGATTTTACATTTCACACGTGCTAAGGTGTGAAGGACACTTACAAATCCCAACAGATGGTTCAGAAGATGGTTCTAGAAGAGAAATAAATAAGCTGAAAGCTCACTCAGCAGGGTTTGGGAGATGGGCTGGGGGGATGGGTGGGAGTGGATCAGTTGCACTGCCAGTCTCCTAGTGTGAGGAGGGGGTGGGAAGGTGCTGAGCTCTGCTCCCAGTGGAAACTTCACAGAATGGCAGCGGGTGCTAGCCGAGCAGAACAGAGGCTTTTGCTGTTCATCTGAACCCAGTCATGCTTATCAAGACAGGACTGACTGAGCTTTGGTGAAGAAATAGAGACTGGAGCTATCATACAGTCTGTGACAGTAATGCTTTCAAACATAGGTATTATACTTTAGTGATTTAGTAATATGTGGTCTTTACAAAAGTGTAATAACAGACACAAGAGGAAAAAGTAAGTGCTATCGATGCTATGTTTATGTTTTAGTCTTAAGAGGCTTTCATATAATAAAAATTGCACCAAAAATAACACCATGGCTCATTTGTGTAGCAGAATGTCAGCAACACAACAGCAGCTGCGGTCTTGGGTCAGTGTCCACACTGGATCTACTCAGCTTCAGTGCCACTATGCAATAGGAGCATATTGGCAGCACTGAGATAAACACAACCAATGCAGTTAAACATGTGTCAGAGGAATACAGACTTACAGTATAAAAATGCGCTTTGGGACCTAAACTGCAAGTAAAAAGTGAGCAATTATGCAGTTGTTTAGACAGCTGCACTGATTAAAACTGAAGTGTATCTTTTCTGTGAAATGCAGCCGAGATGCATGACTGAAAACATGGCTGAAACAATCCCAGTGTAGGTGTAGTGTAGCAAATCTTACCTGTACTGCATTGTACCACAACATACTCAGGACAAAGAGGGCACAATATCTGGCAGGTTTTTGGCATGTTCATGTTGATGAAAAACATACAAATAATGTAAAAACAGTATAATATTCACTTACTTTCAGCGATTATAGATCTTCCTGTCCAGTCATCATGAATCATCTGGATATTTCCAAAATGGACATCACTGAAAAAGATGCGGTTTGTCCCAGCTGTCTTCTGACTATAGTCAAAGGCCAGCGCTATGATATTCTTAAAAAATGTAGGATTTTCAAAAGGCTGGACGGGTGAGTTAAGGTCGTTCTCATCTGAAAGATGGATACTTTTCAGTATAGTCCTCTCAGAGTAGAGTAAATAACCTTCATAGCGCTCACAGGCAAAGCCATCGTCTGCCAAGCGGCCATGGGCGCAGGAGCAGGTCCGGCGACCACTGCCCAGGTGAAAGCACAGTTGTTGGCAGCCTCCATTACTCCTGGCACAGGGGTTGGTGCCTTCAAAACCCAACACATGTTCAGTTACTAGTTGTCTCAGTTTCTGCCTTTATGTAATCAAGTTTAAATTGTACATGACTACATATAACTAAAGAAAATCCCAGGTGAAGTTTGCAAATTGCTTTTTCTGAAAGCTTTTCAAACCAAATATAGGTTACAAAAAAAAGTAAGACTGCAGAAGTAAACAATCAATAAGGCTGTAAAACCAAAACATCTACCTTTTTCTCTGCCTCTGTTGAAAACAGTCACATCTTTTAAATTAACCCCTAGACCAGTCCTCATGGTTACAGCCTCACTGGTATCTGTCTTGAGGCCACGACGGATTGAACCATTGGAGTGGGCCCTGAATAATACCAGTAGAGACAAAAATAAGTGGTTTAATTTCCAAAAGAAGAAAGTATATTGTATAGACTTTTCACTGTGAGAGTAAGGGTTAAGATAGATATAAAGACAAATAATATAATTTCATGAAAAAAAACAAAATCCAAGACAGTGGCAATTAGACAGTTCGTACTGACATTTTAAAAGTCTGAAGAAAGCACAGTAAAGCTGACTGTCAAGTCATAGTTAGGTCAGGTTAAAAACAAGCAAAACAAACAGATGCTTTAAATCCCATCTCACTTACTGTTGTTCCTTCAAATAAATTGCTGTAGTGTACAAATACACATACAATTTCATGGGTTCATGAAAAGAAATCAAGTGTAATTGAATTTAACTGTTTGTCTGATTTTACAGGTGGTTGAGGAAGAATATTCCCTTGCTGATAATACTAAATTGTGTCTGGAGTATTCACTGTGGTAGTGACCCTCACTATAAAGAACTGCTGTTCTTAATATTTTCACGAGTCCTGTAAAGGGAGGGGTTAATATCAGGTTAGTATTGCAGGCCAATACATGTGTGTGCATTTAAGAAAATAATAAATTACCTGTCAGACCAGTAGATATAAGGCCCAAACACAGCCACTGAGAACAGGTCTACGTTGGCCACTGACAGTACAATCTCCCGGCTCTCACCTGTCTCAAGGTTGATCCTCTCAATCTTATCTGTGCGGGCGTCACACCAGTATAATGTATTTTCCTGGAGGATAATTTTAAAAAGCATATCACACACTGAGCCGGTTACACATTGTCATATTTCACCCAGAAAATAGTAAAATAAGGCAGGAAGCACAGTGTGTAGAAATGGAATGGAGGTGGATGAGGTTGATCATGTTTGCGCATCTGTGTGTAACTGCACCTCGTAATCTATGGAAATTCCATTGGGCCACATGATGCCTGAGTTGACCAAGGTAACCTGGTCCGAACCATCTAGGCGGGAGCGGCCAATGCAGGGGTTCTGGCCCCACTCAGTCCAGAAGAGATACCTGAGCATCACAGCAATGCAAATTTTACAAAAACAAATATTTTTGGAAAGACCTGTTTTAACAAACACTGTGCAATATTCCCTTTTACAGATATTTTACAGTTGAACAATGAACTTCGTTATCTCAGATGACAGTACATATTTGTCAATAATTATGAATAAAAACACAAACAACACAAAATACTTTGAAAATGACTTAAGAATCAGAGGCCAAACAGTGTTTGCATTACTGCCGACACAATGAAACCAAAATATATATGGGATAAGTTAATGCTGGACAGTGTGGTCACTACCCGCTTTAACTTCACAATTACATTTGCAAGTAAACGTATAATGCATGTCCTCTCTCTGAAAGAAATGATTTTTCAAAGCCCCTGCACCACTGTTAATAGGGATACTACTGATTACTACAAAGAGTGCATTGATACAATAAAAAAAAACGTGGAAAAGACATTTCCAACCCCTTCTGTGGATGTACAGCGATGGCCCTTGGCTGATCAAGTCCTTCAGATATGACCACTGATCGGTATGCACCATTTAAACGAGAGATTTCAATTAAGTTGAACCCATGGTCTGTCCAATACAGGTTTCCTGTGTAGAAAGAGGCATGTGGAAATAGGCTTATTAGGTTAGGTTCACTGATCCGCAAAATGGTCCTAATCATTTTTGCACAGCCATTTTATATCAATTCAAATAAAATAAATTAAAATAACAAAACATCTACTTAACGTTGTATATTGTACATGTGCATATGAATTCTGAATTTTCAACAGTCAATATCAACTTGATACCTTGCAGAATTAAACTCTAGATTCAGGTAATCCCAACACTAACCAGCGATCCAGTCAACAGCAATGCCTTCTACCCGACTGATCCCAGTCGTAATGATGTCCTCCCTCCAGGTCTGGTCACGTTTGGCACAGGAGATTCTGTTCAGGCCCATGTCTGTCCAATACACGGTGTCATTTCCTGCAAAACACACAATACAGTTAATGACAAGAGAAAATTGGATGATGCCACAAAAGTATTTACACCATCAAACAAAGCAGCTCATGAAACTGCATTTTACTGCAGCTCGGCCCATTTCACCAAATGTTGTGTGGGACAATAAAGTATGATGGTGAAAATACCCACACTGTTAAGCCACAGTTCTTTGTTGACTTACAGTGCCTGAACAGGAAAGGTTATTGTCGACTAAATTTTACAGGGTAGTATATTGCTTCATGCAAAACATGTTGGTAAAACAGTTATGGGGCCCTTCTGATTTTATAACCCTGTTACATAAGCATTTGAAATGGTATGTAATTTATTTATGGTGCAGTCTTTAAGTGCATCTCTTGTCAGTTGGGCTCTGTACAGGTTATTAGGAGTTTAGGGGGGCGTTTTATGTTTATTTGTACGTTCTTGTTCCTGTTGCCTTCACACACTTAACATGTAGCTCACCTATGACAGAATACAGCTCCAGGGCTTTCATCTGTTCTGCTCTGGCAGCCTAGTGTCTGTAATGACATGTAAATGCTATGCGTGTGCTATCCACTGCTTCCTTTGGATGGGCTTAGTAATGTATTTGCATGTTCACTTGCCCACAGTCACAAAGGAAAGGACGAGTGGCAATCTTGTTCTATACTTTGGCAATGTCTAATTTTGGCTTGGATTCGCCTTATTTTCTCTTTCCAAGAACTGTGGTTACACATCAAGATTGCTATAGACCATTGAAGTCGCTCAGATTCAGTCTCTCTTGATAGTTACTGGATGACAAACTGAGAACACAGAAACCAGTGAGTGACCTAACCTGCTCTTGATCTCCTGAACTCTGTGACTTCATCTAAAAGGGAAAAAAATTACATGGAAAGTCCAGTATCACTCATTTATAGTGACTACTCAAATTTTCATTATTTATTTATTAATTATTTGTAAGACAGTCCTTGCAGTTAAGACAATTTGAATGCAACCAAAGTTGTGTTTAAAAGCCTACAGCCACACATTTTATCACTTACTGGATGTTGCCAGCAGGGCAGCATAAAAAGTATTGCTGTGAATTGGCAGATAAATACTTACTTTATAGTTAAGAGCTGACAAATATTGAATTGATGATGGCACTAGAGGACAAAGTAGGTTCAGTTGTTGAAAAACTTGGACTAAAATGGTGGAATGACTAACAGAATATGACATGAAAAAAAAAAGACCTCTGACCTCTTTTTTTTGGCTTTATCTTCTGCTGAGACACACACAAAAAGTCAAAAACAAGGTTCCAATCTAAACAATATCAATATAATCCCCAGACTTTGTTGTGAATGCTGTTCTGTATCATTTTTTTTAGCCCTTCAATAGAAAATATTCTGTAGATATTAGTTCCTGTGAAGTGGTATGATGGCGCTGATCTCTGCCTCTGACATAGTCATCTGGGTGGAATATTAGTTTCAGCGACCTTTGTATAAATTTACATTTACTACCTTCATTTTTTGTGAACCTACATAGGAAACTCAAAGCATTCATGCTGAATTATCCCAACACGATGTTGCTTTTCTTTCTCTAAAAAGAATTGCTACATATCCCTAGTATATAACCCTTATGTGTATGTAGTGTGTTTCAGCTGTGCATATGCAGTTTCCTTTACACTGCGTTTTTGTTATCATGCTATCACTGGCAACCTATTACATATATGGAACACTACCAGCGTATAGTATATTCATAGCATTTGTCAGTGTAATGAATCTATCATTGTTATCATAAGGAGGGATGTAACAAACGGCAGCGCAAGCTTTGGCTTCATGCTTTCCAGTGCATGTTTGGGCACCTTCATTTGATATAATATCTTGGGAATTGCTTTGTATTAGGATTGTTTCAGAAGCTTGTGAGGAAATAGCTTAATCTTATTCATGCTGCAGTTCCCCTATAACGTGATCTTATTACTCATTCATCTACAATGCATTCCACAAGCCCATAGACCATTATTCAAAATGGTTTAAACCCAGTAAAAGAAAGGCCTTCACCTTTTTTAGGAAAAAAGAAAATGTTTGTAGTATGGCCACACACACATATATAAACAATACATATTTATCTTCTGTACATGAAACTTGGATTATTTCAAACTGTTCTGTTCCTGTGCTATATTTCATAACTTCCTCCTTGATTGTGTGAAAAATGTGAAAGGCAGTAGCAACTGTGTCATCAATTTTCTTTCCACTTGACATTTTAAAGCTCAATACAAAGCAGCTTGCCTTGAAGGGTTCCATGTCTCTCACACTTCTGGGGGGCATATGCTAACATGAATCTTGAACCTCATCGTCTAGTGGAGGGATGGAATTTCTACTCACAGCAAGATTCTTTTATTGTCATTATAGGTGTTTAATAAAAGATTTGTACATTACATGACTAAATTAGATCATAGTCTAGTATAGTATAAGGCCTATATACTGTAGAGGTCAAGGTAGATACCTAACCTTTTTGTCTTGTGAAAGTGTGAGACATTAAACCTTCCTTCTATACTTTAGAAAAGCTACATGAACACCATCCTCAGTAATAAAATAAATCATAAAAAAGTTGTAAGTATGCAAGTTATCCGCCTTCCACTTAAACAGTTATTTTTCACATTTAAAGGTCAAGTCTATCAACCAACCACACACAATAGCAATTTAAACACCTGCAAAATAACCTTATCAACAATACCAGGCACAACATGTAAATTTAACAATATATCACACGTAGTAACTCCTTGACCTTCAGGGACATGTAGCTGATGTCTTAAACCCAATATCAAACACTTTTAAAAGAGAGGAAATCCCTCTTTCTATCTGGCGGCATGTTATCATACCTGCGTGGAAGTCAACTCCCACAGCAAACAGTGTTCCTGTGATGGGCATGAGGGCTTCACTGTTGTCATTTGGGTCAAGAGCGATTCCCCGGATTCCCTCATGGATGGAATACATCAGAAATGAGTCAACACCTGAAGAATGACAAATGTATTACACACTAAACAAAGGTACAGAAAGTTGAATTATGAATGTCCTTTGAGCCATTTATCGATTAATCACATACTGTACTCTGACATATAAATGCACTGCTTAAAATTTAGAATAATCCGCGTAGAAAGAGTTCAAAGAGACATTTTAGTCAAGAAAATGTCTAAATGTTAATGGAAATTTTTTGCTAGCAACAGAGAAAGTATTTGGGAAACTTGCCTTCGCAAGACATCCGGTCACTACGCAAGTTGTAGCCAACTGTGCAGGAGCAGCTTCGGGTGTTCTCAGAAGTGGGAAAACAGAGCTGTGAGCACCCTCCGTTGTTTATCTGGCACGGGTTTCTTCCTGAATGTTACACACAATCAGCAATAGGTAAACAGTAAGGTACTATGTGTGTAGGTGAGTATTGTGTGTCTTCCTTTGTCTTTACCAATGTTTTGTGTGTGGGCCTGCTTACCTTTCTGACCCTCTCTGTCGTATACCTTCATATGAACCACCCCACTCGTCTTGTTTCTCAAAATCACCAGGTTTCTTCCATCCCTCTTGGTAACCGTTCCCAGCTGTGCCGATTCCTCATCTGCCCACCAGAGTTTGCCACCTGTAACCATCAATGTCACTTTCTTACAAAATCTGGCAACACAAGCAGATTAAGTAAAACTGCAAAGGTAAATTCCACTTTTTGCTTCAGGTAATACTGCAGCATTTTCTTCTTCACTGTGAAATATATGCAAATCATGTTGTGATGCAAACAAGCTTTCAACACTATGGCACAATCACATACCGCCCTTCATCACCAATTCCAAGTTCAAATGTTGAGCTTCAACTTGCACTCTAATCCACCAAGGCCGGCACTCTTATATCGTAAAGCCTCTGAATAATTGAAGCATTCTCTGAGCTGGTTTGAGATTAAAGAGCAGGATTGCCCATTTGCCACTGATGATGTGTGCATCTTGCAGTCATGAAACAGTTACTTTGATGTCTGGAAAAGGTTTACACTAACAAAGGCTCTCCCATGCACTTCACTTTTGAGGGAGTTGCCATAATTAAGTGAACTGAGCAAAAGTGTGATTTTCAAGGCTGTGGATAAGATTTACATTTATACAGCCTATTTATGACTATGGCGTTGACAAATATATACTTTTTCTTGATGGATATTCATAATAAATGTCAATCTAATTCTGTTATTTGGGCTATGTGACACTGAGGTTCATCTCTTTTTTTTTTTTTTTTTTTTTTTGACTTGATACTTTGTAAGAAAAAAATTCCGTCCCATCTGGCTCTGCAGGACAGTGAACGCCCAGACTTCAGCAGTTCTGTCACTGTGAGCACAAGTGATGAGCATGTCTTTGTGAGTCGGCACATGCATAATTGGTTCCTGACTCTGGCCACCACCACAACTCTGTCCTCTAACCCCCCACTCCAGCAGGGGGTAAAATCAATGATGCACAGTCCAGGCGCTTTGCCATAGACACTACAGATGTGAGTAGAAGGCTCAACTTTCCCACTGAAGTGCAAAGTGGAGAACCCCCCCCCCCCAAAAAAAAAAAATAAAAAAATAAATAAATAAATAATAAAAATAAACATTGTAAATGAGGTGGTTGATGGATATGATTTGATGTCTTCCTTTAAAAAAAAAAAAAAAAGTTATTTTTATTTGATGTATTTTTATTTACCAATACAACCAAGACATGTTTGGTTTAACAATATCAATCACCAGAGGGTGAGACACACCAATTTGATTTATTAAAAAATAAAATGAAATAAAAATAAATAAATAAATAAATAAAATAAAAATCAAATGCAGACAATTCCCACTTGCATTAATAGCTTCAGGCTCAATGGGACGTTAACTTGTTTCCACAAATCAGACAAATTCCCATGCGTGAGAGTGACAGTCTACATGCAGTTTACAAAACATTTGACCCTGGAGGGCATGTTGGCCTAGATTAGCTTTGCACCCTGTGTTAATTTGATGCCATGGGGACCGCTGCCTAGCTGTGATTGCTCGGTTTTGGCACATCATATTCAATTTCCATCTCAACTGTTCGTTTTATTCCAGGCAAGTTGAGGCTGATGGATCACTCACACCTTCTAAATAGAAACCCTCACCTTTCCCTCAAGCCAATCCAATTATTACAGAGCCCTAGGACCTGAGTGGATCGACCTTGTGTCAGTAACAGTGCCTTCATTATACCTTTTCACAACCAGCATGAGCAATCACTACGACATGCACGCAAAATGAAAAAAGCTGAAAGGAAACACAGGCACCTCAGTGAGACAAAATGTCTGATTCCTGTCTGAGAACTGCACTCCACAGATTATCACTGCAGAGAAATAACCTTTGGAAAACCCTTTCATGATTGTATCTGCCCTTACCTCCTGCTGTGAAGAAGCTAGAAATCTTAAAAGAACTCAAGCTTTCCTTGTGTTTATTTGATGCTTCTTCAGAGTAACCTTAACCACTTCAAACACCAGCTGATCACAGACCAAAGGAGAGAGCAGACTAATGTTAGATTAATGCTCATTAATTAATTGATTGGTTAAATCCCCACAGAGGGCTCACGTGATGATACCCACAAGTTATTTTGCTGCCAAAGCAGACTGAACATGTATTTAGCGTGTCTACGCATTCATAATGTAATTCTAATACTAGTTGTATGTTTGCATTACGTATATGATAATTTGCTGACGTAGTAAGACAAAGCACACAGAGAGGAGATGTCGAAAAAAAGGTGGTAAACAGAGTGAATGGTCTGATGCACTTAATTGCATCTTTCACCATGGAGACAAAAATAAATAAATAAAATCCATATTGTGTATTATTCTCTAATGGGCATCACCAATGGTCTATTTATTTGCCAACAGCAAAATAAGCTCAGGATTGGAAAGCAACCTGTTTGGCTGATGTCCTGCTGTCTTCCTTTACACCTCTTTTTCAGCTGACCTTGTAAGATTAGAAGTATGTGCTCTATGGTTTATAGTAAAGGAGGTAGGCATTATGGTATGAGAAACTGAATTCCTGACAGACAATAAACTACCAGTGGGGCACCTCATTAAATGCTGGAAGCTAATCTCAAGCTAAGAGGACATTTAAATACCTTACTTTAACAGTATTTGTTACATTGGTGTAAATAGTCTGAGATATACACATTTAGTGGAGTGAGCAGATGTAACACGCAGTGAGGCATCTTAAGTGCTATCATACACTTCATGAAAATTGTTGGTTATTTTAGACATATAATCTGTTAAAAGATAAAGGAGATATGAGATGATGTCTTCTTAAACATCAAATTTAACATTAATAATTGTAAAAAAGTGTATTTACAGTAAATGATACATTTGCATGTATACTAAGGGCAGCTGAATCCAATCACCCCATGACAATTTAAAAAGCTCAAACTCACTCTCTAAACATTATATACACTTTCATGGTTGCATGAATCCAAGTTAAAATATTAAAACCCATTAAATTGATATCATCTGTGTATATCAAAATATTACCATTAAATGACAAGTTGAACCACTGTGAAATTTCTCTGTTCAACAGTGCAAAGATAAAAATACTACACGGCTGTAAATTCTACCATTCAACAATTTTCCCAGCATAACAAATGTTAATAATTGTAATTGACAAACACCTGCATTTTACCATTTTGCTTGTTGTGCAGTTAGTTTATGTCTGTCTGTATGACAGTCTCAGAGCCTATAAAAGTCAACTAAAAAAATGTTAAGATTTGGCTTAGAGTTGCTAACAGCTCAGATTCTATTGTGACACTACTGTGTTATTCCATAACATGGTAATTAATGTTCTTTGCACATGGTGACAGATACCCACCACACAGGAAACAAGGACCTGCCATGATTAATAACATGCTTCAAGAACAAAGTATCACCCTGACAACACTATTGATTTTAGTTCTTAATTAAAAAATAAAAAATCCACTTTGAACCACACACACACACACACAAGCTCTTTTCAGTGTGTCTGCCCCCTTCTCATTACAAATCTTGGCAAGCACAATGCATTCACATAGCTTACTGGGAAGCTTCCCAGTTGTCAAGATTGCTGCCCTGTGGAAGTGAGATGAATTATAAAAAAATTAAAATTCTGGTCTGTTGTAAAAAACAAATATATAAAATTAAGTAAAAGAGAGAAATAAATGAAATTGTCCCTCTAAAATAGGACGGACACAAACAGTATACAGCTTCGGAAAAAATTAAGAGGCTGCACAATTTTTCTTAAATCACTACATGTGTGGCAGCCTTTCCATTCCAGTGTCTGTTGAATTACAACACAAACACAACTCGTTCTACTTAATGAGGTACTGATCAGGTGATCACCTGAAAGAAAAAGTATAAAAAGCACTGCTGTGGTCATCACTGTCCTCCTGCAATGGGCTGGATGGCAAAAACAGTGGTAGTAGAACCTCAAAAGCAATTGGAATTAAAAAAAAAAAAAAAAAAAACTATTGATGATGCCAAAAGAGTTGAAATGAAAAGTTTTGAGTGAGGAAAAGAAAGGGCTCACTTCTGGCTTTACTGGCAGAGGGATACAGTGAGCGTCAGGTTGCTTCCATCCTTAAAATTTCAAATATGGCGGTTCATAAGAACAAGGTCAAGCAGCAGACATTGGGGACAACAAAGCTACAGACCAGCAGAGGTCGAAGACAACTCTCCACTGACCGGGATGACCGCCAACTCATTTGAATGTCACCAAGTGACCTACAAAAACAATGGCGAATGGCAGCTGGGGTGAAGTGCACGGTGAGAACGATTTGAAACAGGCTCTTAAGGGCAGGGCTGAAGTCGTGTAAAGCTAGAAAAAAAACCCTTCATCAATGAGAAGCAAAGAAGAGCCAGGCTGAGGTTTGCAAAATACCGTAAGGATTGGACCGTAGAGGACTGGACTTACGTGATGTCATCATCTCTGATGAGTCAGTATCAGCTTTGCCCAACACCTGGTTGTCTAATGGTTAGACAGAGACCTGGAGAGGCCTACAAGCCACAGCGTCTCGCACCCACTGTGAAATTTGGTGGAGGATCAGTGAAGATCTGGTGCTTCAGCAAGGCTGGAATTGGGCAGATTTGTCTTTGTGAAGGACGCATGAATCAAGCCACGTACAAGGTTATCCTGGAAGAAAACTTGCTTCCTTCTGCTTTGACAAAGTTCCCCAACTCCAAGGATTGGTTTTTCCAGCAGGACAATGCCACACAGCCAGGTCAGTCAAGGTGTGGCTGAAGGACAACCAGATCAAGACCCTGTCTTGGCCAGCCCAATCTCCAGACCTGAACCCCATTGAAAACCTCTGGAATGTGATCAAGAGGAAGATGGATGGTCACAAACCATCAAACAAAGCTGAGCTGCACCAGGAGGGATAAAGTCACTCAACAGCAATGTGAACGACTGGTGGAGAGCATGCCAAAACCAGATTGAAAATCAGGGTTATTCCACCAAATATTGATTTTTGAATTCTTCCTAAGTTAAAACATTACTATTGTTTTGTTTTAAAATGATTATGAACTTGTTTTCTTTGCGTTATTCAAGGTCTAAAAACATTGCGTCTTTTTTGTTATTTTGACCAGTTCCTGCATTTTCTGCAAATAAATGCTCTAAATGACAATATTTTTATATGGAATTTGGGAGAAATGTTGTCAGTAGTTTTTAGAATAAAACAAAAATGTTAATTTTACTAAAACACATACCTATAAATAGTAAAACCAGAGAAACTGATAATTTTGCAGTGGTCTCTTAGTTTTTGCCAGAGCTTTATATCAATGTTTTGTTTGTTTGTATATAGGATTGAATTGGAGGAATTCATTCTCTTTTGAAGTTCAGGCTATTTTAACATTGTATGTGTCACTCAGTAATTTAATTTTCATTTACAGTATATAGTAATTTCTCCTCTACTCCAAATACCTGTTCAGATAATTGGTTTCTGGGCACTGAAATCAGGGCACAGTGATGATACTGAATTTCGGCAGCTTTGCACACCTTCTGGGTGGTGTAATGCCAGAATGAGTTTTGGCTAAACTAATGGATTAGAATTTACATTGACATATGTTCCAGCTGGGAGCTTGTATGCATATAAAAAAAAAGAAAAAAAGCTTATAAAAGGTTTTTAGAGCATGACCCTGCAAGTTAAGTAGGAGTGTTTTATTGTTGACTTAGATTACATTACATGAGTTGATGGATTACGAGACTCACTAGATTCAGCATTGATGCCAAGAATCAACATGTAATGAACATTCTCCTCCCTTTTCATTATGAAAAAAGGTGAAAAAAAAAATCAATCATCAATCACTGCTGTGTGGCATTTTAATTATCTATTGCCACTGCTACTTTATACAACGTGAAGCACAACTGTTGCAAGGACTGTCTAAATGGCTCTTTTCTCGAGCCACTTAACTGGTTAAACACGTAAACCCTCCAAACTCTGACTAATCCCCAATGGCAATCTGATGCACTTGTGACAAGCTCCACTCACCCATCACAGCCAGAGCTGTGCCTTTGGCTAACTCCCTCTTTAGAGTCTCCAGCACCTCGAGTCCGCTGCCATCCAGATTGCACCTGTTGATAGTACCATTGGCCGAGCTTATCCAGTACAGCTTGTTGGCAGTGTAGTCTATTGAGAGACCTGAGAGTAATACAAGTGAAGAGAGGATAGCTGATTAGTACTCATTGTGCTAGGATTCACTAGGGCCCCATTCAGACCTGGCATTAACATCCATCTCGGATGATCCAACCACAAGTAGACACAGCTCCAGGTACATGTGTGAACACACCCGAGACACATAGAGGATGCAATTGAAATTCAAACACTCAAACCAAATCAAAAGGTGGTTTAGGTCATAGGTGGCCACATCTTTTTTTAGTGTGAACACAAATGCATCCTGGGCTACATTGAAAAACTGCCTACTCCTCTAATGTCCCCTGCCATAGTCCGCTTAGCCCACAGTTTCATAATGATATGAAAATATTTTAGTATTTGAAACGCTTAAAACCATATTTTGTTGTAGAATGAGCAGTACATTGATTTGTTTAATTCCCAATGCACTCCTCTATCTCTCTCAGTCTCCCTCTCCTCTCCCTTTCTTTCCTTCTCCCTCTCAAACACATTGACAACAGAACCGTCTGTCATCGTCAGACAGGCTAAAAACAACAATTCATACTTTTATTCATGTTTATTTGCATATAAAGCAGGGAAGTGAGATCCAATCACAAGTGGTCACTCGAGATGCATTTAAATGCCCAGTTTGAACTGACGTATTCAAAGCTGTCCACTGGTGATCGAATCATGCGAGACGCACGTTAATGCAGGTCTGAGCTCGACTTCAAAACATGGTGGGATTTCTGACATGACCAGGATAACTCATCATCCAGACACATACGAAGAACATCAGAAAATATGCTACATGTATTTCATGGCATTTCAGAACTACATTATTGCAACATTTACTGTAATTTCTATGTATTTGGATGAGTCAGGTCTAATATGTGTTTTGTTGGCTGATGTTTGCAGGGGATCTCTTCATAATATCTGCAGTTGGTTGTACACAAATGAGTATAAGACAACTGCTTTTAAATCCACTCCTAACATCATTGTTTTTCAATGAATACATGTTAATAGTGGGAAGTAATAGCAATTTCAATTGTGGGCCTCCGAAGAACTCACTGTACCCCACCATGTGTTGGATTTATGTCTGGTGGATTCACAGTCACAGTCATTAATTTAGTCTTGTCCCCTGATCGATCCCATAATCATAAATGAAGCCAGTGAAATTCAGTCCGCTCTGCTATGTGAATTGCTAAAAGGCCCGGCTACTATAGACAAGGACCAGCTAATTGTTTTCGCTAAATCAGGCTTCAATTACTCATTTAAGCATGCTTCAAGTGGATAGAGTTTACACTTAAAAAGAAAAAGTATAGTGATAGAAGTATTAGTGGTATGGACAAGTAGAAAATGTTCTAAGTCAAACAGCACTGATAAGTGAATGGTTCTAATGAATTATACTGAGCATCCTCTTTGCAGGAATCAGTGGTGTGCAAGTTAGGTAAGATTTTTATGTAAAAATTTAAAAAATCATAAAGGACCAAGTTACCAAAAATCCTCACATTTCTTCAGTCTAAGAGGCTGTGCTTTCATGCATGAATATTGTCATATACAAACATAAATTCTTATCCATTAGTTTATGGAAACTTAAGTCCCCCAAATTTAATCACACACCAACAAAACTGTCATACATAGATGACTTCCCTAACTAGCATCCATAACCAGTGCTCAGTTAACATGCCTGTCAGTTAGACACCTACCGTTTCGGCTAAACCTTCACAACAGCTGTTTTAAGAATTATTGAGAGAGTACTCCTGTTTGAAATTAGATTTAAAAGTTAACTATTTCTTTGGGAATCAAATTGATAAGGATATAAGGTGAACACACGTGTAATATGTAAATTCAGTTTAGTCTTGTGCAAGTGTTTGTCTGGGTTGTCAAAGGAACTCCAACATTGTTAGACTCCATAACCTTGCCCAGGATTTATGAGGCACTATGGCACTTTCACTTCAAGACTTTCTTTGACATTGCCTCAGATAACATCACTACTGAGCAGAGCTCATTGTGACTCTTGTTGACATTGTTGAAACAGAGAAAATGTCAGAGCAGGTAGAAACATCACATCTGATTCAGCTTGTAAAGTCGGTGCTTGTACACGCAAGAAAATAAATTGATTATGAACAGATTAAGGAAAAATGAAATTATTACAACTTTCAGGTAAACACCTTTATCAGGTTATTGTCAACAAATTACAGTTCAAATAGGGGAATTACTTTAAATGAATTTGGAATGAAGTGAACACAGATGCAAAGGTACATGCAGAGGCACAGCTGTTGATGCTGGAAATTTTAATTGAATTAAATTACCATAAATTGAATCCATAACCAAACAAAACTGAGAAATTCCCCCAGTTTTATTTCTTGTTTTGTGGTACTAAGATGTTTGCAATGGGCTACCATAAATCCTTCCAGACAGTGGCAAATCAAGTGTCCTTGATTTATCAGGACTGAGTTACTGCAAACCATGTAATCTTGTTATTTACATTCAGATGAAACCAAACTTTAACATGCAACATGTAAACATACCACATTTATGAAAACTGAAAAGACTAAACTTTAAAATAAATGTCATTTACAATCTATTTCACTTGGTCACTGAGTAAGAGGCATCCAGAGCTACTGACCTACAGGATCCCTCTGGTTCTGGTGGAGGACCTTGCCATTACTCCCGTCCATGTTGGCCATGTTAATGGTGTTTCCATCTGTCCAGTAGATTTTCCTGTGCAGGGAGGTGTGGGGTAATAATTCAGTTAGGCACATCATATTATGAAGGTTGAACAATCAATGAATGTTATGTTTTTATTAATTATAACTGGAAATTGAATGTAAGGGTATAGATTTTGTTTCACCTAACCACCTTGTAAAGATATGCAAACATTTCAAGTCTGTAAAACATACCCTCTTTACAACAAGGCCTTGATCCCTCTTTTGTACAGGTGAGGCCTGTTGTCCTGCTACTATGCATTGAGAGTGAGGTACTGACAAAGTGCACACTCTGGTCTAATCTACTTACCCCTTGGCGGGGTGCACTACGAGGCACCTTGGCTTATCAATGCCGTGGATGATGGAAGTCTTCAGAGACCCATCAAAGTGAGCCACATTGATTTGCGACTCGTCATTTTCAGAGCTGAGCCAGTATAAGTTCCTGGAAAGCCAGTCTAAAGCCAGGCACCGACAGTTCACTATGTCTGTCAGGAAAAGCATGAAAAAGCTGTCACGCCTGTGTGCTTTACAAAACCATGATGCAAAAAAGCTGACTTAAAATTGTGGCAGCTAATATAGGAAAAAGAAAGCTATGAGCAATATGAAATAAATATATAAATATATATATATATATATATATATATA
>CM076658.1:17543695-17620425 GCA_038496675.1 Rachycentron canadum
TATATATATATATATATATATATATATATATATATATAGTGCTACTAATGCTACTAATAGTGCTGCTAATCATGTCGAGAACACAAAATAAAAGCAAATTATTATCAAAGTTAATAACAATTACAGACTGCTTTCTTGCCAAAATAAATAAAATTCTATATTTTATTCAATAGAATCTCTGGGATAATTTGGAAAAACAATACATAGACAAATAGGTTAGAGATCATACATAGACTGTAGAGCATATCAGACACAGCTTGCATTGTATATCGCATAAATATCTTAAATACACCCACCTGCGGAAATGATGGTCTCCAGCTGGGTGCCATTAATGAAGGCCCGTTTGATGGTTTGAGTTTTGATGTCAGCCCAGTAGATCCTCTCCTCCTGAGCATCATAGTCCACCATAGTGACATCATCAATGTCTGGCACTGTTAGTGCAGTCATGACATTCATGTAAGGGTTGTCAATGTCCACACCACGGATTTCAGAACGACGAACATACAGGAGGAACCTTTTCAGTGCTGGCAATTGAGAAATCAAAAAATTTAAGGAAGTGCACTTTTGCCAACCTTTTCATCAGAGCCAGATGTCAGCCTGATGCGAACGCTGTAAACGTGTCAATCAAAAACGATAAAATTCATATATAAAACAAAATATATCTCTTGCTGGTTAAACAGCATCCCATATTTGAAATAACGAGAAAGCATTAAAAATTAGGAACGTGTTGAAGCTCACCATAACAGGATTGCTTGTTGGTTGAAAGCTTCATAAGGTGTGGACAGGTGCAGGATGCAGTGCGATTGTAATTGATGAGACACAGATGTGAACAGGGACCACGTTCATCATTCTCTTCACATGGGTTAGAGGCTGTTAGGAGGCGGGGAAAGAGAACGAAAAAGGGAACCATTGAAGAACACTGGGCAAGTTGAAATGCCAAGGAACAATACTGCACATAAACTGGACTAACAGCCTTTGTAACATAACATCACATCCAAGTGTAGTGGTTAAGTTTATTTGTATAGTCTTACAAAACCAATGTTAGAAAATGCTTTACACACAGCAAACAATATAAAGAGAGATGCTGAATAAATACAAGACAGGCATCACCATAAAATGATTCATAGGCTAAATAATAAAATGAGGTTTGAGATGATTAAAACAAAAAATGATGCTGACACTGAACTGATGAGTCTGGACACCTAGGGCAGGTCACTCCAGATCTTTGGTGAACTAACAGTGAGGGTTTTAAATCTAGACACAAGAACAGCCAACAGGCTCATGTCTGAGGTTCTCGGGATGCACAGAAGTTAATTAGATTTTTATGAAAACCTGACAGAATTTTTTTCAGAAATACTGTTGTTTAACAGGCCTTTCAGAGGCTGTAATTAAAAAAAAAAAAGAGTTTTCTAGGATTCTGGCAGTACACTGAAGCTGGCCCTAAATTATTGTAGATAGAGGGATCAATGCCAGGTTTGTTGAGAAGAGGCCGAACGCAGGTCGTCTTAAAGTATCTAAGGACACAGCCAGTGTGAAAAGTAAGTGCTCATTATATTGAACAGACCACATCCTTAACTTTAGATGGGGAGGAAAAAAAAGACATCAATTACACAAGAGGTTGGTTTCATGTGAAGCACAATGTCCACTAGTTTGTCAACAGAAATTGAGATGTGGTGGCTGTGGTGGCAGGATGATCCTGGAAGGAGATGTTTGTGAAGGAAAGAAGTATAAATGATACTGTTGCTGTCAATTTTTTTAACTCATGAGATAAACCACTAAAAGCAGATAGACCTAAAAAGGCAATAAATAACTTTAGGAAGGGTTCTGGGACAATGCTTGGGCATAGCAATTATGTCCAATTAAGCTTGTCATATAAGTTCATTGGTGTCTTTGTCTGCTTTGAACTTGGAGTCTGGAGTGTCCTAGACTGTCTTTCAAGCTCACAGATGCCCTCGCTGAGCCAAAGTAACAGACCTCTATTATTTTTAAATCAGGGTTTTATAAGGGCATTATCTGGCAATGTGTGAAGGCACAGAGAAAATTAAAGTTATTTACCAGTGCATCAATGTCAACAGGACTAGGTTCACAGTTTTTGCAGTTTCAGCCTGGGTCAACAATAATACGAGTGGTCTGACTCGAAGATTACTTGCATTGATGTTGTTAACGCTCAAACCATGTGTGAACACTAAGTCAGTGAGGTGGTAACTGTTACTTGATTAGAAACATTTTGTCTCAAATCAAATATATCAATCATACATAGGAATTCAGAGGCTGCTAAGCTGGACCAATCTTTCACATAAACACTGAAATGGTGACTATAATAATTTAGGCAGCATAATGGATAGGTCAGAGAGAGGAAGACTGAACTGGGTCTAGGGGATGATAAACAACCACAGAGTTAAGAGAGCACACTCAAGAGGACTTAAGAAGTCTAATAACACATTTACTGACCCGTCTCATTATGCAGCTAAGAAACAGGCAAAAAAAAAAAAAAAAAAAAGGCATTCATTTATGACAAGTTCACAGAACTCAAATAAGGGGAATTGTTTTATGATTACAATTAAGGTTGGTCTACTGATCTTACGACGTTAACAGACATGAAGATAAATAAATTATGAAATTGTTTTTTGTCACCTCACAGCAATTATGGGTGAGACAATGTCAGTAATTCTGTTATTCTCTTTCCCTTCCTGCTGGATGTACAAAAGGTAAATTCCAACAGTTTAACTGCACAGTAATATTAAAGAAGCAATACATTTAAAAGTCAGTTTCCACGTACCTGAGCCAATAAATCATCTTAACAAAACTAAAGAAAGTTGCCCATAGTTCAGTTATTTTCCATTATGCTGCAATCACATTTCATGCATCAGACATCAATTTCTCCATCTACTCTGGATGATTCATGTCAAACAAGCTCATTCAAAGTTCATTTTCTGGGCTCCTTCACCAACATAGTGGAGAGCCACATTGCATTACAAATGTGGTTTATTTAAGACAAAAATGTTACCATCTCTCTGTGAGCTGGAAACAGCACAAAGCTGACTCAGTATGCTAATAGGAAGACATCACGACAGCGCTACATTCACCTGAATCATGCTCTTGAGTGATGACGGGCAACAATGGAGGCAAGGTTTTTGTTTGCACTAAACTGTCACATTTCTTTGGAAGAAATAGTGGAAAATAGTAGTGCCCTCTAAAAAAAGAGGGAGAAATGCTTATTTTTAATCCAAAAGTCATATTCAGAGAATCCCAGTTCAGTGATAATACAATTTAATATGCAATTATTTCCACTGAGAAAACTACATTTGTTGTGTTACATTAGTCCTGATAATAATGTTGACACAATTACTGTTCGTTTGCCTGACTGTAAATAACTGCATCTTCCAAATTGCATAAATATTATATTGATTATATTGAAAGCTTTGCACACACTGAGCATAACAGTTACGGCAGTAAAATGATGCAAGTGAATGTCTGCTTTTTCTTCCTCATCCTCCTTATACAAATCTAAGGAGAAAAATCAAGGCTCTGCTTTCGTACTGGTACTTCTACACTCCATAGTGTCAATACGTGCAGTGTTTCACCTGCTAAGTAGCTCCTGAGAGAAGCAGCATATTAATACTGTTCAGTTCACCCATCTTCATCACATCTGTTCCTTTCTTCTTCTCTGGTCCAGATGTTTGGGGTCTAGTGGAGCATCACAGCTTGAAGGCCTTAATTCAAGCTACACTGTATAATAGCCGGATGTAAATGCTCCCCTCCACCCCCCCACCCCAACCCCAAACCCACCCCACCGTTGAGCTCTTTTAAATCGGATTAGACATGCTTACTGTCATCTTTGGAAAAGCAGTCCCATTTTGCTCACACTTATCTATAGTGAACAGTCATGCAAATGCAGATACAGGAAGGAAACAAGTAAATTAACTTGTGACACACACTGGAGTAGCAGTGGAATCGCTAAATAGATGTAAACCCGATTACCACCGTAATAATGCCCATTTAAGGATGGTGGCTCACATACAAAGAAAGCTGAGGGGGATACATTTCAAACTTGGCAATGCAGAAAAAGGCAGTTGGGGTAGAGCCTGAGCCATCAGTCAGCTGGTCTTGGCACACATGGCCAGAGTGATCCATAATCCAGTGTTTTATTTTGGTGGATCTGCTTTACAAATCAGAAATTAAAAAAAAAATCTATTTCAAAGAACAGGAAAAAAAAAACATGATAAAGTGAATTGAAAACAGATTTCATGCCATTAATTTTAATCTTGGCACTAAATCTTACAAGCCGATCTGCATATCAAATAAAAATGGCTTACATGTGTAGGCCCTCTGTCTGACAGCACATCAGCAGTGTAATTTTTGTGGTCAGAATCTTAGATTACTTGGCTGCTCGCAAAATTGATTACCTATTCGACTGTGATGCTTACAGATGCACAAGTGTTCACTGAGAATAAATTATTGAGAATATTAACAAAGATTCAGAACTATTTCATGTATTTCCTGACATCACAATACACAATTCATACCACTGATTTTATTATTGGATATGCCACAATTAGTCATTGATGGATGCATTTCTCATTCTGTGTCTCTCTTTATTCACATTCAGTGGGGGGAAAAAAAAGATTAAGTTTTAATATAGTAGTATGAGCCAATTACAATAATTTGATGGTGAGAAAAACACATTCAGAGGTACCATTAACACAACCAAGCTAATTCTCTGCATGAGTACCTTTTTCATTTAGACACACGCTCACTGATTGACAGGCCAAATGACGGCTGAGGCGGAAGCTGAAATTAATTACATTGTGCTGTTCTCCTGTCACTACATAAGCTTGATTTCTGTTTTAATAGATAATGTATCCTGAGTCAATTACCACGAGTATCAGGATTGTAGTGAAATTCTGTCTGGATTCTTTTTGTTTACCGTCAAAGTATAATGTGATGGGATGATAGGAGTCTGACCCGTAAACTCAAACTCGGTAAGTTCAAACTCCTGACAGGCACCCACTAAAAAAAAAATGAATACCATTATTATTGTTCCTGTTGAACCCTGTTATTTGGAGTTCTTGTTCTCTTTTGAAGGATAATTAGTTACGAGTTTATTATTTGAAGGTCAGAATTGGTCTAAATGGTGCTAAGCCAAATTTACAGGGGCATGGACATGATGAAGAGGCATGTATGTCACATTTCTGTGTTGAATACAAAACTGTTTCTGTCTTGTATCCTGTTATAGAATCTCAAGCTCTTAAGATGATTCATACAAGGCTCTGAGCTTTCAAACAATGTATAGTTACTAGTAGAGGTCTTCCGAAATGACAACGCAGGGAGTAAGTTATTTGAGTAAAACTGACAAATTATATACAGACTTCATTCCAGCTCACATAGCAAATTGTCTGTTTTCTATGAGTGTCACGCCTCGAGCAGTGAAGCAAGAAAAACTGTTCTCACCTTGTGGCTGCCTGCTGGGGTGGAAGATCTGCAAGTCAAAAGGCTGAGCACTTGTCTTCTGGATGACTGTGACATTTCGCCCAGTCCATTTATTGGCTCTTGCTAAAGTATTCGTCCTCCAGTCTGTCCAGTACACATTGCCTCCATAGAGAGACACGGCAAAGGGATGGGACAGGTATTCATGACCCCTGAGGATCTCAATAACCCCACTACCATCATAGAGTGCAGAGAAAATGGCATCAGAGCTGTTCAAAAGAGATCAACACAAAGGGCCATATCAAAGTTTAAACTGCTCTTCAAATACATTGAAAGGGAACAGTAGAGGTAGGCAGATCAAAGTCTAACCCACTGCACTGATGAAACTGTTAAATTGTTCAAGACCCACTTAAAACCAAATATGGCCATTGTACTAAAATGTCTAAATATTACATTTCCTCCATTATTAAATGCCCACTGGTAGATTGAATATTTAAGTTCAATTTTTTACTCAAGGGACTGCGAGTGAATCCTTTGCAGTGAATACCAGCACAGATGTTAGTGTTAAAAGTTCAAAAAGGTGTGAATTCTTCTACATACATGAAAAGTATAATGGTTTACCGTGCATCTGTCCAGACAATCCTCTTTTCCAGATGATCCAAAGTCAGTCCATTAGGCCAGGCGCCTATTTCCATATCCTTAAACACAATGTGTCGGCCTCCTCCACTCATTGACGCAGCCTCAATTCGGGGGAAAGTTGCATCCCAGTCAGTCCAGAAGAGGATCCTTGAAGCAGAACCCCGCCCCCCCAAAAAAAGGAGCAGTTAGTATTGATCATAATCTGTTTACTTTTGGAAGGAAAAGCAACAATAAACAAAATCTTGTTTAGACCTTATGACTATGAGAACAGTTCCTCAGCCATTTCCACTTGTTTGCCAGCACTCACACTGCAACCACAGTAAATATGTATCTAATGCTCTTGTGACGTTATGCATTAACACAGACAGTAACGGTGATGATTGTCCAAGAACATCACCAGTGATCCAGTGCAACTCTCAACATCTGTGACAGGCCTTGAAATTGGAGGCCATCTGTTTTATTATGACTTTTCACAGTTCATTGGGGCCTGAAAATGAACAATGTCATTGATGTGACCATTGACAGTATCCTGAGTCTTGCTCATCTCACATCACTTCTGTCCTGACTTGGTCCACAGAAGTCAGCTAGAATGTGGGAGAAAATGGGTGTTTGAACTTAAATCACATACTGACGACAACGAAACAGTGTCAGGAAGAAATATCCTTGTCCAGATCAATAGCCGTATTCACTTGATAAGGCCTCCCTGATCAATGACCCACTCCTTTGAGTGGATTCAAGTAATTAGATTAGAATTATTGCCCTGGAATGGAAATGCGTCTTTAGCCACCAAAAGCACCCATTAATCCTACTCTGCACAGCCATGAAATGTAGACATCCTCCCAAATGTGAAAGAGTACTATAGGAGAGAGTGCATGAGCAGATTACTCATTTTTTAAGAGTGTTAAATTGATTTTTAGGAATGTCTGGGTTTTGCTTTAATCTGAAATATACTGGCCACAGTATACAACCACTGGCTAGTTCTAAGAAGCATTAATCCAAAGTAAGCAGCGAATGTGATATAGTAGCAACACACCAACAGCAGAGAAAATGAAATGCTTTTTTGTATAATTTGCACGTCCATATTCAGGTGGATGAAAAACTGGAGGAACATAATAAATGCAGATGCTTCCACACAGGTGCAGTCCATGGCACAGTTAAACAATTGCAAGAAATCTCTGCAAGAATACACAACAGACATTTCCAATGCTCTGAAGAGCCACACTGAAGATTCCACAGGCCTCTGCTGCCATGCCTGATTATTTAACCTCTAAGAGCTTCTCCCAACACATAAAGAACTACATACAGAAGCATGGAACATTTTTCTAAAATGTTATTAAACTGAAGCAACAAACTAGAACCATGTTGCTGACATAATCATGGACAGAACTGCAATGTGTATTACAATGTGCTTCATTGAGTGCATTTGTATTCTCACTCCTGTTAATAGATTTGTGTGTTTGTTAAATTCATATACTAATATTTCCATTACCATTAGAAATTAACATCTGGTGTTTGGTCTCCTTCAAATCACCTGAACACATGTACCTTATTTTCTGCTAACCAGCTGAACTTTGAAATTACAATTTACTTCTCTATCCCAGTGGTTCTCAAACATTTTCACTTCAAGGGCCCCTAAACTCAGAAAATTTAGACCACAGACCCCCATTTGATTTACAGAGTGTTTCAAACCCATGAGAAAATACCCTTCATTGTCATTGTGTTACTTATGGATGTGTAAAATTATTGCCCTCTTTGCTGAAGACCACCAGGAAGCCCACCCAGGAACCTTGGGGGTACCTGAACCCCCACTTTGATAACCACTGCCCTATCTATTACCATCTGCATTCAAGGAGAGATCATTTGTTGTGTTGCATACTTTGTTTCAGGGTGTCCTTGAAATTAATGAATGCATAAAGGAAAAAGGAAGAGCATAAAACCTCTCACCTGTGTTTTCAGCACTGCAGTGGTTTGTCAGAGGAAGCTGACGAACATTTCAGTTAATAGCTTATTACTTTATCATTCATCTCTGATAAAAGACAACTCTCAATTGCTTTAATTTGTATATTTTACAAATATATATAAAGTGTATCAACGAGGAAACCTGGAGGGACAAAATTTACCTAGAAGTACACTTTGTAGGATTAGATGGTAAGAGTTGAAGTCACACATAGGGGACAGGCCCGACTTGTGATTAGCTGCTGATTCAAAATACCTGAGAGACATTAGGTGAGCAGCTGTTGAAATGTTGAGCAGTGCCGAGATGATCCCACAAGGGTGAATTCCAAGTTGTTGTTGTTTTTTTTTTTTTTTTTTTTAAACACCATCTGTGTCTTTTACCCATAAAATAAAAGCTACTATTAAAACTGCCTGAATCAGGAAAGGAGCAGAGCAGCAAGAGGCCTAACAGTCAGACAGCTACCATCACCAACAGCTTTGGCAGATGATGTGTGTGATACAGATTCCAGTCCTGTGGCTGTCCATGGAACAAAGACTACAAACTACGCTACACTCCATATTTATTATTCATATCAAAATCAGGACGACATATTTTTTTTAAGGTTGAGCACAGGGCAGTTTTGGGATCAGGGCATCCTGCCCAGATCCCACCCTTCTGTACCAGGGTTCCTTCACCAACCACTAAAGTCACAGCACGGTGGCATGGAAATGATCCTTCAGCAGCCCCACCACCTGTTTGCTCTGGCAAACACTGACAGTTGTGTTTGATGGGGTGAATGGTCAGGACAGAGACATAGATACTGGGAGGTGAACCTAGGTTTCACTCTGCAATGTTGGTTGAGTGCTTTTTCCCTACCCCACTCAGATGTCCTTAAATTTTTTAAATCTTTTCAGTATCTCTCCAGCAGAACTCATTTCTCTGACTCAAAACAGCTGCTGCTAGGCAACAGTTTTTACCGGGCATGATATATTGAAGTAACATTGAATAGTCGAACAAAAAGGATGTAGTTCAAAACACTTTATGATTCTGTTAACTTTTAGACTTTGTTTTCAATACTCCATAAAAGAAGTAAACTCCTCAAAAGGTTTGTTGTCATGGTTGCGCATGTGACAGGATAAAAAAGTTACAGAAACAAACTAAGTGCACAGCTCAACCAATCATTTATTGAAATTATACAACACGTGGTTGCCAGATACCACAGTCAAATTGCAAATAATTTCAGCTTTTATCTAAAAAAGGCAAGATTTGATGTGAAATACTTACCTTCAAAAAATACTTTTAAAATTTAAATACTATTTACATTTTTTTTTCTTCTCGTGTTTACTTCATCTGCTGCCTGCCCACACGTACCTTAGTTTTACCCATGTCTCTAAAAATTTTGTTATTCACAGGCTATCTTGAAAAAGTTTCACCTCTCAACCTGAAGGCTGCTTCAGTACAAATTCTCAGAAAGTCCACTTGACTTTATATAGCACCTCCACTACACTTTGAGCTAAGATGATTTTATACACTTATCAATAGGAGAATGCAACAGGCCAGTACAGATAGATAGCGTGAATACTTTTTTATCAAACTCCTATTCAAACACTCACAAAACTAAAGGCTGATCTCTGTTCAGAGAACCACAATAAGAAATTGAATAATACTGAAATAAACCATATCACTACACCATCAACCATAACATCTTGCACAAATTTAAGGCTGTGGCAACAGTTAAATACAACGACAAAATGCCTAAGAATGTTGTAATGTGCTTTCCACAAGGCTCTCTCAAACCGTGCACCGCTCAGTAAATCTTATCAACAGATTAAAAAGTACAAACAACATCAATAGTAAATAACATGCACAAACACATACAGATTAGTGAGATCCTCCTAAACATACACAAACAAGCAAACATGCTCACAATATCTTTAATGTTCAAGGGCTACAGATGTCTTATCTCTCGGCTTAAATTCACTCGCTTTCTAACATAATGTTATGCGTTTGTTATCTTGTAAAATGAAATATGTTTTTCTTAATATTAAGATAACAAGAGGTCGGTACGCCATTACAAGATTACTGCAAAAAAGTTTGTAATTCATAAGAAAAACCATTATAACAAATGTGTATGTCATGCCCTCTGCCTAAAAGCCCCGTCCCTGTGTGTTTCAAATTTGAAGTGAGGGTTTGTCCTCTTTGCCCTGTGAAAGTGTTCTCTGTTAAGGCAGTTCATTGTCATTTCAAATGGGTGTATGACAAAGATTGTTATACATTGCAAAACAAAATCTTTTAGGTACATAGCATCAGGGGAAATAATGAGTTAGACCAGTTACAACCAGTGTGATGTTAGTGCTGACCCACTAACAACCCAATTTAACAAATCAAATCATCATAACACTAAGGCAAATATAAAGTACAATGTGTAACCGCAGTATGTGCTGTGTCTCCTCTAATGACTTGCTTACCAAGTGTAACACAAAGTAATGCTGCCATTTAAGAGACATGAATCAATCTACAAATTCTCTCCCCATGGATCTCAGCAGGATATACAACTATGATTTTTGAATATTGGGCCCTGAGAGAAATGATGAACAAACAAGAACAAAGCATATTTTGGGCTTTTTATTCAAAGGTCTTGCTAGAAATGTTTTAAAGAAAAACATTCCTGCGGAACAAGGGTGAGAGGATAGTAAAGCTTACGAAGCTGAGGGAATGATTGGGGGGATATTACCTACATCAGTTGTCATTACTGGAATGGAGAGTGCTGCACTGTTATTGATATATTCTATATCTGCTGCTTTAATGGACCTTAGCACAGCAGACGTCTCCATACATCAAGGCAGATGCAGAACTGAGAAATACAAGGAGGTGGTAATTTTACTTTATTCCAATAATTTCAGAGCCTGATGGATAGCAGGGCTTCCAGCAGTCTCTGTATGTGGGAGTCAGTGCATAACATACCCCTGCCCTGGGTCGAGAGCAATGGCCCGTGGATGCTCCATGCCTCCAGCAATCAGAGTGGTGCGCATATCTCCATTAAGCTTGGCCACCTCAATCTGGTCGAGATTGCTGTCAATCCAGTACAATTTCCCTGTAATCCAGTCCACAGCCAGGCCCTCAGGAGTGGCCAGGCCATGCTGCACAACCACCTCAATCCCTGTCACTCCTGAAACAGCAACATAAATATGACATGATCACATTAGCATGACTATGTAGAGCTAATAGCATTTCGTTGCATGAATAGTGTCGACGGAAGTCAACTCGATGCTCGGTACTTTTTTCCCCCCCACTTCAGATAGTACCGTCTCAACATAGTGACCATGCACAAAGCTATCATGATGTCACCTTCAATGTGACACACAAATTAAATATTGAAAGGATACATAACAGAACATGTGCTCCTCCAGCACAGTCTAGCTTTGTAGGTTGCCTTACTGAAGGTATGGAACCATAACTGACAAAAATGTAGCAGGCTGGTGTACAGTAAACAGTGTACAGTCATTTGCTTGTTAAAAAATGCTAAATATGTTTGATCAGAACATCTCACACAATGATGATGTAGTGGTATTCATTCTCTCTGATCACTTAGTAGTTTTCATGTCAGATTTTAGTATTGACTCAGCTCGCTTGGAACTGCAGGAGGTGACGCAAAAAGAATCAGGTATCAGGTACCATTCACAAATTTGTCTGATGAAAAAAAAAAAAAAAGAGTTGAATTGAGCTGGTATCATGCAGCGGAAAAGGGTCATAAGTCATTTCTGTTTTCAACGGGCAGCAGTAGTTTGTGTCACTTTATAGTGCTCAGGAGAACATTCTCAAAGTGGAGGAGGAAACCCTCAAACTCTCAAAAAACTCATATAAATAAGTTCACTTCCTACAGTAAAAAGGTTTTACCATAATATTTATAATCCAGCTGCTTGCAATTATTTTCAGAAGTTGAGGGTTTTATGAGTGTTTCACGAAAGGGTGGAATAGACAAAACCAAGAAGTGACCCGCAGGGCTCCAGTGAAGGGAAATAAAGAGAATTCAGTGAATGCCACCCACAAATATACTGAAACAGCTAAAGATTTCTGAACCTGCAGTATTTTTAACTTTGGTGAACCTCATAAATTTCCAAGGAGAGGCAATACCAACTGACTGTATTAGAGCTGACTATGTGTAAAGACACTAGAGTAAAACAGCGCTATTACCAGCAAAACATGATTCTCTTTAGCCAATACATCACAGTGGTCTTTAGATATATAACAAATGTTTGTGTACTGTGTGTGTGTCCTTGTGTGTGCATACCACCAGACTCGGAGAGCTTTCCCCTGTAGATCTTATCTTCCACCACATCTGTCCAGTATAGCAGGCTCTGATTAAAGTGGAAGTCCAGTGCGATGGTGTTCCTCAGCCCAGGCACCAACAGGCTGTAGTCCCGCTTGTGAAGGTCTATTCGTCTTATCTCATGCCGGATTGAGAAAATTATAAAAGCCTCAAAGGGATCTGGTCATGGGGAGAGACAGGAAAAAAAGCCACACATTTATTTTTTGCAAAAGGGCTGAGATCAATGTCTTGATTAATTCATATAAATCATGTACTGGATAGTGTTTGTTGTGAGGCAGTGCGAGTGTGAGGAATATCATAATCAGATATCGAAGGGATATTTTAACAATAGACTATACCATGGTTACGATTCAAGAGGTCAGCAATTAAAACTGTTGGAATTTGATCTGATCCAATTTTGGGAAATGACGACATATGAAAATGTGCAGCCGTTGTGCATATTCACAAACATGCAGAAATACACTGATAAACACATAGGCAGACAAACACACCTACCTAAAAGTATCTACCCATACATGAATACATATTGCACATTCTGCTCTGTTCAAATATTATTTTGAGCCAAAGCTGATTTATAACTTAATAACCCAATAGGGAAGGTCACAGTTTATCAGTGGGCTGACTAATTCTAATATATATACAGTATCAAGACCTCTTCTGGGACCCTTAAATCTTATCTTTACTAATATAATTAAAGCACCTACAAATGCTTGTTTGTGCTAATTTGTGGCTTACAGTCTCCTCTGTAAATAAATTGATTTCAGGCTGAATAAAAAAGACAAGAACACCCCTTAAACCAGCTTGTAAAATGCATCCAGCCATACTAACGGACCTAATTGCCTTGTTACCTAGCACATTACAGATTACTGTTACCAGCTAGAGGAAAATCTGTAGCTCAAAGCTATTTATAAAAAAAAAAAAAAAAAAAAAAAAAAAAAACTTAACCAAGACTGTTCTGATTTACAAGCAGAGACAAATTTGACACATTTGTAAATAGTAAAAAAGTAAAAATGGTGTTTAGGGTACCAATATTGTGCATTGTGCATGCTTGTTCACTGTGATATTGCCATGACATGATAGGACATCCTAAATAAAAGAAAGCCATTGTTAATGCTTTGATCAACAGCATTGAAGAAAAAAAAAAAACAAGCAGAAATTATAGAGAATAAGACCAAAAAAAGTAATCAAATTATTTTGATTGAATTTCCTCCAAATACAGTGGACATTTATTACAATTGTTTCCTTATATCAAGTATGATCTGCAGGGGTACTGAAACAATTGACCTTAATTTAGGTCCATGTGTGTGTGTCACTTAGATTGCCCTCGCTTGCTCTCCCTCTCTGTTCATCATCTGTGTGGAGGGCATATCTTTGCCACCATCAGTGACAGCCAAACCAATTTGTCACCAAATACTTATAATCAACACATTTCCTTTTTTTCCCATTTTCTGAAAAAGTAGATACATTTGAAATTTACATTTGAGAAACCCATTTTTCAGGGTCCCTAAGAAGTGGCTAAATCTAGCGACAAGTCCCAGAGCTGGCATCAGTGCTTGCATACTCGACTTGTCTGGCCTTGTCCACTGAGGCTTAGCTCAATCAGTAAGATTATTTCTAGCTCCAGAACAGCTCTGCCTCTGAGAAAACTAAAACTTAAAATCCATCACAAAATGACACTTATACACACTTAAACTAATTCAGCACCACACAGAAACCCACCCTGTGCATGCACATAGGCTTTCGAATATGAGTCTTTTTACAAGCCTTATCTTCACAGCACTCTAGACTAAACAATACTTTAGGGAAAAGAACTGTTTGCACACAAATGCAATTAAAATTGTGTCCTTGCTTCAATGACACGTTTCACTGTCGTAACCACACTTGCTACATTGCTACCGGAGAGAAGATTTGTACTTGTACTTCCAAACAAATATTTTATTACATAGATAAGCAAAGGAAAAAAGAGGAGTAGATCTGTGCCCGGGACTTCACAATGAATCCAATAACACCTCTCTCAATATGGAACTGGATTGTTTGTGTTGGTATGCAAAATTTGATTTATGCTGAAGCTGTAGAATTCTGATCGGCTTGCAGAGAAAATTGTGTATTCTCTTCCTAAATTAATGCAAGATTAGAGCTGCAACTGCCATCAATCTTGAAGTGAAATAGAGAGGCGAGTAATCAAAACGAGGTCCATAAATCTGACTGGTGACAAGCCAACAGCACGTGTGTGTAACTATTGTATTCCAAGCGGTTCCATCAAACAGATTATTCAATGACACCAATCAGAATAGCGGAAAGTTTGAATTTATAATGTGATACTACGCTGTGACAAGAGCTGTGGTTGTATGAGATTGGGCCTGAGGTGAACTGCTGAACAGTTAAGTGGAGGGACAAGTCTCTGGGGGTTTAAGATGGGAGAACATGTTTCTTTCACTCAGCATCAGGACAGATCGAAAGAGACAGGACTCATCGCACTGATGTCTCTTCAGATTTGAAACTGATTGAATTTGATCTGACAGTACTCACAATCACCATCTATTACTATTCCTCAGACCACTCCTACATTCTTTCAACACTTAGAGGGTCTATCACAAAAACCTTGTGATTCTGTAGTTTGTTTGTTTTGTTTTGTTTTTTTTCAGTTTCTATAGTGTGAATCTTTGCTTCTGGAAAATGTGAAAAAGTAACTTATGTTTTTTTATTAAAGATACCAACAATGCAAGAAGACAATATGAGGGCAATGACTAAGTCAGAAGAAAAGAATGTGGATGTACTGGTATGCCCCGGGATCAAATTTAATATTACAGCAGACAAGCCTACAGGCACACGGCATCACGACAAACCAACAGCATCAATAAAACAAACATTAAGAAGACAGGGTCTGTTACCTGTGCTGTGACAGCTGTCTCCGTCTGGGTCGAGCATCCATCCTGGATAACAGGAGCACTTCACTGTGGTCTTGTACTGTTCACACACCTGGCTGCACTTTAGGTGACGGCTGCAGTAGTCCACCACCTCGCACGTCTTGTTGCTGGAGTCCAGGTGAAGCCCAGGGGGGCAAGAACATACAACCCCTTTCCCAGGTGCTACGGTGCACTGGTGACTGCAGCCCCCTCTGGCTACAAGACACAGATCTGGGGTGAAGTGAAGACAGACACTGTGAATCTTTAAATCAGCATTTGAAAAATAACTCATAATAACTTAATACCAAGTAGTATTAATTCCCATTAACTGTATGAAATGTTTTATATTTGAACATAAAGTGACAATGCAAAGTCACTTCACTCACTAGAAATCATAAGTTAAGTACAAGGAGCCTAATGAAGATTGAACACACTGTGCATAATGAGCAAGCCTTCACACAGCAGGCTGTGTACTGCTGTGTGAATACTGTTTCACCTGGAGGTGAAAGGCTTTTTACATTGTCACTGCTTCAAAAACAAAACTGGAAAAAGACCATAATACGCTGTTCCTTTCAGAAGTAAAAACAGACATGGCTCAATTTACTCATGCTCTTTAATCTTGTTATAAAGTTGTTTTTCTGCCATGCACACCCAATGCTTGTTTGAAGTTGTTAGGTCAAAATAGAAAATATTGGCGAAAATGAAACTGGTGTGGCCTCCATTTTCCCACCATGATTAAGACTTGTGTTTTGTGGGCAAGGACACTCTCATCAGGGGGGGTGGGGGGGGGGGGGGTGGACTCTGTGGTCGTAGCTGTCAATGGAAGGTGCAAATCCTGCTGAGCTGGTGCAAATCAATCAGATCCTCAAGGTCCTTCTGAACATATCCTAATTGTCTATGAGGAAGCACAAGCCCTCTTTTCAGCTACGATAACAGACACTCAAGGGTCCTAGTGAATAAACCTCCAAGTTTACACTGCTCTCTAACAGTTTAGATGGCTGGAACTAGTCACACGAGATCTTTCTTCTCTCTGAAGGCAGATGGACAAACATTTCCACATTTGCAGTTATCAGGAAGGTGGAGTATTTCTTTATGTCCTGTCCCTTTGGTCCCTGAGATAGCACACACTGGTTCCTCATCAGGCTTTAAGCTGCTGAATATGAAGATGAGAGCACAACTCCCTGAGAGACCTCAACATCCCGTGATATAACATTAGATGGAAAAAGTGAGAGTTAGCACAGGTGCCGTGAGGTGCCTCAGCAGGTAACATGTCCTCAACCTCTACAGTGAAAATTGGAAGATTTGACATTGCTGCAATATTTCCATATTCCTATATTTTTTGCAACTCTACAAATGCTACAACTAAATAAAGAGTTGCACATAAGAATTTGCAATGTAAATGTGCTTTATTTATTTTTCACTGTTTGCTTTTTTCCCCCTTAAAACAATGCCACCGACTCCAGTGTTTCAGTCCTTGCAAGAAACAGCAATCAAAAGAATTCAAACACAGTTGGAGCATTGCAACATTCAACATGCCTAAGAGTCCACGGAAGTCATTATTTTTGACAGGTTTTCTTGGTCTTTTCACTTAAAAGTGATTTTCACTCAAAACATATCCTTTGAGTATCAAACACTCACCCCCCGTAGGCTTGAAATGTGGCTATAAAAAGTTCCTAATAAAGAACAGCTACCATGGTCAGCTTGAATTTTGCGAACAACAGATTCCAGTGTTTTTCAAGTTTTTACAGCTTAAAGAATCAAAACAGCAACATAAATTTCTCAAACTTTGCAAAACCTTACTTACTAGTTTCGATACGACAATGCACTTAACAAAGGAAGGTAGTGTACAGGCTGTCTTGCTTACCCTGCCGCCACTGTGACCCACACTCAGATTAGCAGTTGAGACTCAATGGCTGGCTGGGATGTTTTTTTTTTAAGCTTAGTGGGGAAGAAGTTGATTGGTCTGCACAGAGCGCTGACCTCAACCCTATCAAACATGTCTGGAATGAATTGGAAGACCGACTGAGTGAGGTCAATGCCCAGCCTCCAAAATCTTGTGGAAGGTCTTCTCTGAAGAGTGATGGCTTCTTCAGCAGCATATTGATGTCCATACATGGATGCTTTGGCGTACTGTAGTGTGTCTGAGTAGAGTAAATAAGAAAAATGACATGCAAAGACATTACCACAAATGGGTCCTTCGTCCGATCGGTCGGCACAGTCCACTTTGCCGTTGCAGATTTTATCAGGTGTCAGACAGACAGAGGTGTTGTTTGCACAGGGGTACTTGGGTGGCTTGCAGACAGCAGACTCACAGGACTCTTCATCAGAGCGGTCCTCACAGTCAATGTCCCCGTCGCACACCCAGCTCTTTGTGATACATTTGCCTGTAGCATATGAGATGGGACATTAACCTTTTTAAGCACTTTAAAATTAGAGAATTAACAATTCTGCATTTGCACTGTAGTTAATGTATTTTATACAAATAAGGTGGTTCTTAAATACAATTCTCTGCCATAACTACAGTATATGAAATTTAACAAGTAAATTTGGTGCTTACATTTTCTCACTTTTGATTAGATGTTTCATGGCTCAGTTTCATAGTCATACCCCAACATTACCTTGCCTCAATCAACAACAAACTCTTTCTCAGTTCTGTGCTTAATGTTAAACTTCATAAAAAAAAATCCACTGAAGATCAATAGTCCTTATGCTGATACTTGCACTACAGTGTAATTTGCAATTCCCTCACTGTACAAGTTAGAAAGAGGTGGAACCACTGGGGGAGGCAAGAAAGAAAACAACACAGATACTGGGATGTATCATCATTTTTCCACTGTCCCAGGTGAAGCCTGGATCGCAGCATATTCCAATTTACAGTTTTTCCATCAAAGCTACATCATAGGGTTTTGAGATCCCACTGGTTTGTGACGGATCAGTGCAAACCGACGTGGGAAACTGAAGCCACTGCTGAGGGAATGTGGATCTTGTGTGTTCAGGTGTGTCTGTGTGTATTTTTGGTTTCATATCACTTTCAAGCTTTCCAGTGGGCTCCACAAAAATATAGTCCAACAACATTTTTGATTTAACTCTTCGTGTTTCTAAACACCTAATGTGATGCCGGCACAGCTGCAAAAATAAAAGTGAAATGTTATGTGAACTTCAAGTGCACAAGCTTGTCCATGTGTAAAATATGGACAACACTTGGGGCACAAAATGTCTGTTTGTGTTAATGCACATGGACAAGGAGGTTAATCATTTATATAATTGAATTAACCAGTCTTGATTCTAGCAATTTCACCTCAAATAACAGCTAAAAAAATGAAAAATAAAAATAAAAAATAAATATATATATATATAAAAACACTTTAGCCACAACTTCAGCCTTATGATTTTTATGGCTGCATCTGCAGGAAGCATAGGAAAGGTCAAGGATGTAGATGAAGGAAGATCATGATTTTATCTAGGGAGGAGGAGGAAGAAGTACGTCTGAGTTAGTTTATTAAAGATAACTGTTACTTATTATTTTGAGTAGGAAATATATTTTTTATGTTCTTTCCAAACATAGAAAAGCTCAAACATTTAAAAGTTTCATCTTTAATTCAGCAAAACTGCAGCATAGCCACAGATGCACTGCATTCAGAGCTGGTGCCTTTTTTTTATTTATGTTGGTCCCTCCTCTAAACATGGTGGAAGATTTATTTTTAAATATACCAAAATTCAGTGTTTTTTCTCTTTTTTAAACTTTGCACATTATCAACATTGCTATATTGATAGATACCTTCATATTTACTGTCATTTTGTACATGTTTTTGTTTTCTAACTCAAAAAAACATTGCAAACATATCTAAGTGTAAACATGCACATATGGGAATGTCAGAGCTAGACAGATTGACCCTTTTTGGCTAACAGTGTCAGTCCAGTATATTCAGAAAGACTGAAAAATGTGTTTCTTTGAACTGTACCACTGGATACCTACTGTATTCTTACTTTATGAGCTGTACTATTCAGCTATTCTTTCTTTGTGTTTTCTTGTTGCCTTTCAACATTTTATCATTTGTCCAAATGAACACTGACATTTACAAATAAACCTGTGAGCGACCACAGCAAGGTTGTTACTTGTACTGTTGCATTGAGTACAAGCGCTACATTGAAAGTTCATACCTTCCTTTTCTTAAAAAAAATAAAATAAATGCTGAAATACAGAATACTACTTCCCTTTATTTGATCAAAACTATCCCTTTTCATAAATCCTTTTTGTGTATTGCTTGAAAGGGCACTCTGTTCTTCTGGGGAGGACATAGCAAACTGCACCAGTGCACAGGGGTGTGACACTGCACAATTACAGTGAATAATAATTATGTGGTCTAACCAACTCTTCACCATGCAGCATTGACTCCATTCTTGATAGTACTGTCAAGGGATGAGTGGAAAGCTGTGAAGCTAAAAACAGAAAGCAAAGAATCTCTCTCTGACCTTCTCCCTTCAGTTGTCGAAAGACTGTGGATGCTTGGCTTGGGTACATGACCACACATCATTTTAATGGTGTCTCCTAACTGTTCGAACAAGCACTGTACATGCAAACCTCACTGTACTACTCCACACTGGATTTCAGTCATCAGAAAGTTTTTATGAAAGGAAAAAGCCATTTTTCAGCTCAATTTATAACTGATGGATGTTGAAATGTTCATGAAATGATTAAGATATTTCCCTCCTCTCTAAAGGACCAAAAAAGACTAGAGCAAAGATGATTTTTCAGTTAATTTGTTGAGATTATCCCATTAATTTCTTGGTGATGGTTAAGATAAGAAACTACTTTTTTTTTTTTATAAGGAACCAGCTGTGTCATCTGTTTATGTGAGTAAAAGCTTTAGGCTTTGTTAAAAATCCAGACCATCATGCTTAATTCAAAGTGAAATCCATGATTGTGTTGGACTGTGTGTTTTCTATTATGTAACCCACCAACAGATAATGAGAATGAAGAATCTTTAGTTTCTTCGTGTTTCTTCTATATGATGTGAAACAACAATCAATCAGACCAGCTGACTGGGATGACTAAGCATGACAAAGCATGACAGTGGCTCCAGGCAAATGATGCAAAGGCCCTAGGTGTGTAGATTTTATATAAAACTTAGTGTCAGTTATTTATTCATTACCTGTTTACAGTAAAGAGCAAGCATCACCTTTACCATCTATTTACATGAAAATAGCTCATGTCAATTCACATTTCATTTCTGGGGCCCATCATGTCCCATCATGTCATTTTACGGCGTGTTGTCTTCACTACCTGTGTCTTTGCAGGTAAACTTGGCCTTGGGGTCACACATCCTTTTGGTGCCTTCGCAGTCTTTCTCGTCGCTTCCATCCTCACAGTCCTTGTCTCCGTCACACCTCCAGCGTTCAGGGATGCAGGTTCCATCTGTGACACAGTGGAATTCCTCCCCACTGCACTCAATCACAGGTGGCAGCACTGAAACAGAAGTCATTTTACAACAACTGCTTCACATATCTGCAGAACACTGTCATGGGCAAAAGCACAACAGTATTGAACTATTGTTTTACAAGACATCTTTTACTGTTTACAAATATTTATCTTTGTAAGCAGGGCACTTGGCAGCTATAATAGGTCAGTGCGTTCCAAAGAGGGATGTTATTTCACTTCTAGCATTTAAGTTTTATGTCTCTAAGATGTTTCTGTCTCTTTTAATGTTCACTATATCTTTCTCCAGGAGGGGTTCATTACAAATAGAAGAAACTGGTACCATTACATTGTGTGTGATTGTGTGGTGTATTGGAGTCACTGGACATATCCTGTTATGATACAGAATCTAAATGGCCATTGGGAATACATAAGGTTTTTTGTGATGGTTTTCAGAATAGTTTAATATTCGTCCATCACAATAGGAAAGAAACTGTATATTTTAAATTATATAAAGAAGCTCTAAACCAAACAACAAGAGAACATAATAACATAATTGCATAATAAACAGCATTATGAATTAATTTAAGTTACGTGCATTCATGATATATGATGCTTTGAATCTGATTAAGCATTTGCTTAATATGTAAAAGTCAAACCCGAAAAACATTTCCTCAACAGCCGGAGCAAAGCTAAGACAGATTTGGTCCCCTGGGGTGAAAGCAGAAGCAGACACGGGGGAGTGGAGAAGCCTGCAGCTCCCATCAGGAAACTGTTTGATGAATAGTCTACACATTCTAGTGACAAGCAAGTGAGCTGTGAGTTTTCTAGGAGCTTGCATGAGGTTTCTGTGGTAATTAGATTAAATGATTCAACTCCTGATGGTAAAATTCCCCCAGACAAAAACTAGATAAGAATAGTCACATGTAAGTGTGAAAACAAAGTTATTGGACTCAAGCTGATTAATTGTTAAACTTGTAATTACAGGCCCTAAATTTAAACATTGATTAGAATTGCAAATAAAATCATTAGCACGCTAAAATAGATATAAGGGCAACTCCACCCTGATAAAGGTGCTGGCAGTCAGCTCTGCTGCAAGGCAGATAGAGAAATTCATGAAATTCAAAAGGAGTGTATCCTTGTGATGACTTAATATATAATGGGATCATTATATTATTATTATTATTGATGTAAAATATGAATAACAAGACTCATCTTATGCCGGGGGGGATGTATAAGTCTGACTCAATACTCAATACACAGCATTTTAAAGGTAACGCTGGCAGCCTTACATGCAGATCCACCTTTGCAGGTCGTGTTCTCGTCACTGAAGTCTCCACAGTCGTTGTCACCATCACAGGCCCAGTGGTCTGGGATACAACGACCACTGGTGCACTGGAACTGGGTGTTGGAGCACGACTGGATGCAGCCCACTTCATCACTGCCATCTCCACAGTCATCATCTACACATAAGCACAAATGAGAGGTGTGCCCACACAAACACAAATATATCATGGCTTATAAATGGAAATCAACAGACAAATTCAACAATGTGCAAAGTCTGTTTCCTGTTCTTGTTCTTACCTGAATCACAGTGCCACTTCACACTGATACACCGTCCATTGGAACAGCTGAACTGGGTCAGGGGCTCACAGGTGGGGAAGGCTTAAAAAGATTGTAAACAGGTAAACATCATCCACAAGTCAAATCCAACTTAAAGAAATAATGACACCACAATTCTACAATTGACATTTGTTGTTTTGGGTGAAATATAAAATCAAACCACTTTCAGCTGCAATCCAATGGCCACATCATAGTGAATGTACATGGTCTTTAATCTAAGTGATATATCAGTAAATCCTTCTCTTGTAGGTAATGTGAATAATGTAATGAACTAACTGGCCTGGTTTGACATTTTACACTCACCATGCAGTGATGGCCACTTTTTCATTTCCGTTTATCTGACCAGAGTTTTTTTTTTTTTTTTTTTTAATTTCTGCTCCTGATCTGGGCCAGTAAACAGATATTGAGATATGTATTGTCTACAAACTTAACTTGACAATGAAAGCTGGTTAAGGCAAATTACTACCTCTGTAGTCAGCCAATATCTGATCTGATTCAACATCCATCACTGCAGTCAAGGAGACTCCATAAACTAAGAGTTATAACATCAACTATTCTCCAGCAGTGCTGCAGGAGGTATAGGAATACTGATTCATTTTGTATTGTAATGACATTGTTACGATCAACATTTGTATTCCCATCTGATATCAGTGTTTATTTTATTTTAAGATTCTGTATATACAACACTTTTCAAATATATTTACTGGTTGCCTGAAACTTTATTGACTCCAGTATGAAATGTGAGTCTTTGTATTAATTGATTTGTCGGCGTGTACTGCTGCTGCCTGGAATACCTTAGACACTGTCGCGAAGACAAACTGTATCTTTATTAGACAAGCGTCTTCTATATTTCCATCAAATGTGTTAGGTCTCACTGACAGCGCTTGACTGGTTGAAATTTAACATTCATTAAAAATTAAGCACAAACATCCATAAATAATGAAGGTTTCAAGTAAACAGTGAGCTTGGCTAAAAATGAAACACAAGCATCCATAAATAATGACTGTTTGAAGTGAACAGAGAGCCCAATATGAGACACTGTGTGACAACTACTAAACTACTGACAAACAAAATCCAAATTAGCATCAATCTCTAAGGCGGCCACCACTGAGCTTCAGGTGTTCCAAAACCCACAGTAGCGCCACTGAAGCTAAGTGAGCTGCCAATGCTGCACAGTAGAGTGCCTATAGAGAAGTAATGCCTGAGGAAGCTCAGACAACAATATGGGAGAGAATATGTTTTGCAGCACAGCTTGATTTTGACTGAATGAAGCCGAGCATGAGCAACTTTAATTACTGCTTACACCCTGGCTGTTTGTGACTGTGTATTGAAGCAGCTTAGGACATACAAAGGGAGGCTGGGGCAATAGAGCACAGTGCAGCATTTGGCAAACATCAATCACTATAAAAGGCTGGTTTACTACAAATAGTGATTAAAGGGGAATCTTCAAGCCTTCACCCTCATCTTTTAAATGTTTGCTGGTAATTCATCCAGTTCAACATTCTCTGCTGAAAACACAGTTTACAGCCTAAAACGCTCCTTTCCCTTTTTAAAGAAAAGGTTAAATTCAACTTTAAAGAACTTCCCAAAGTTCAGGCCATCACATTGTGCCATGTATTTTCTTCCATTATGTTTACCAAGATTCATAAACACAGGCTGCAACTTTTACTAAATGAAGCTGACAGATCATAATACCACTGAGATACAACTAAGAACAGTGAGCTGCTGTACAAAAGTATGCAGTTTACTCAGCAGCACCCTTCTAAGATGAGACCATTAGTGAGCACGTCTACCCCTTGGTGCAAAAAACACAACATCAATAATTAAACTCCGAAAACTCTCTCACTTATAAAGTAATTCGTGTAAGAGACTCACAAAGTATTGATGAAGTAACAAAAATGATAAGCAGCTGTGAGTAGCATTATTTTCAAAGTGTGATGTTGAGTAAGTGCCCCGACCAACATGGGTGTTTTTTTTTTTTTTTTAAACTAGTTGCATGAAATTAGCTTCATTCTTACAAAGATGTGTTTGTTTGTTTTTTTAAATTAATAATTAGATTTATTTTTAGATTATTTTTTGTTTCTGTTCCTTTCTTAATACCTTGTTTGCTGGCGTTGTTACATGTGATGATTTTTATATATCACTAAAAGCAATATAAGTGGAAAACTGCAAAATTTACACAAAATTTAATAGGAATAAAAAGATGAGGCAGTTATTTTATTAGCTTTTTCATTTTTTGTCTGAGCTTTCAGGGACATTCTGTAAAAGAGGAAAATTTGCTTCAAATTTCATCAGGTTAAACATATATTCTCTCTATTCATTAAAGAAGGCAACCTGGTGTCTGTTCTATAAGAAGAGACAAGTTGACAATGTTCTGGCACAGTTGACTACAGAAATGAAAAAAATAGAGTTAAGTGCAGAATGGAAAGTGAGTTTGAAATTCTATGAAAATGGAACAGATGGAAAACCCAAAAACCTATTGACATCTTACTCAATGTAGCTTTAAATCTTTAAAGCTTTAAAATACCTTGAATTCATAAAGCAAGACTTATGACATCATCACTAAGTTCAGTTCAATTCAACAACCCTATCTGTGCCCTTGACAGATGTTTGATAAGACAGTAAAACTAGAACTACCGCCTTGTGGGTGTACACCCCCCCCCAACCAGTCAAAATGCAGGACGTGGTCACAATCATCCCATTTGTTCTTGAGTTACAGCGTTGAATAATGGCAGAAGTGTTTTCGCATAACATGATGATCAAAGAGTGAGTGAAATTAACATAAAATTCCATCACTTCTTCATTTTGCTTCAATTCCGCAATAATTAGTGTATGAATTCCACCAGGGTTACAGCAAAAAACCTTAGATCATAGTGACTTTGACGACCAAGGTCTGTTCAGTTCAGCAAATAAAAGTTTGCTACAAAAAAGAAGCGCTGAATTCCCCCCAAGTGTTCCTGATATATCATAGGAACTTAAAGTCAAACCTTGACCTTTGACCATCAAAACCTAATAATTTTTGAATCTGAGCAAATTCCTATGCAAAAAAAAAATTCCCTTAAAGCGTTACTGGATAACACACAAGAATGGCATGGCAGGACAACTCAAAAACATAATGCCTTTGGCCACAGCTGTTGCAATCTTACTCATGGTAGCTTCAACTCTGCTCCAATTAGGTATAACATTATGAACTGTGTTGAGTAAATAATTAGTGATTGCTCTAAGCATTCTTATTAGTATTTAACTCATTCATTGAGCTGATCTATTTTACACCCGGACCTAAAAGACCACCACAAATGGCAGAGGTAAGTAAATCCATACACATTGACACATGTGACGTGGTAAATATCCATGTGACTCACTGCATGATACTTCATCAGACATGTCTCCACAGTCATCCTCCCGATCGCAGCTCCAGGCTTGAGGTATACATCGTCTGTTCTGGCAGGAGAACTGGTCGGCCTGACAGGACTGGGCTGAGAAATATACTTAAGAAGCTGGTTAATTCAATCAATGCAGGACGTGCACAACAACAAATAATCACTACTATACCAACATGTCTACCCAGTGCACAATCCTTATTACTCAATCACACAGAGCATGGAAGGTCTAAAGGCCACTGGAAGTGTGTTGTTGCTTGATGGGCTGTCAGTAACATGCTGCGTGGCCATAGACAGCACCCAAATGATGTCTTGCTGATGTGGGAAATGCATGTCAATCTGCCCATGTGGGAGCATTCATCATCCTTTGGCTAATGCAGGTTGATTGATCTAAGCATAAAAAGCTCCTAAGAGGTACCAGTGAGGATGCGATATACCGTAAGTGTTCTTGACATATGGATACCCCTCTATAGCTCTCTGATGCTGGAGTGTGCTCTTACACAATGAGACTGATTGTACAGTACTAAAGCTACTCAAGACTAGTCTTGAGTACAACAGTAATGACTGCTTTGACAACACAGTACACTTTTTAGTTTTGATGAATAAAGTACCTGTATCTGTTTGTGGTTTTAAGACCGCCACATAGTGTAATGATCGCTAATGACCATGCTTCTCACAACAGAGGTTCACTGCATCATGTAGTATCTTCACTGTTGTGGCTCAGTGAGGTATTTTGCTCTCCTGTTCCTGCTCTGTTCCTGTCTTTTTCAGTGCGTAATTATTGCCCCTTCTCTCTCACAGAAGCAGGTGCGTTAAATGAGTGGGGTGTAATGTTTTCAAACTGACCAATTACACTAGGCCTGGGGAAGGAGAGAGCCACTGTACAGTTTATGTTGTTTGAACCTAAAAATCAGTAAATAGTGAAGCTGTTTATTCCATTACATTATAATCATGTGATAAATATACAAACGTCAAGTAGATAGTGATCTCAGTGAGAAATAATGACGAAATCATCTCTCAGAGTTTTCTCTGTATTATCGATGTTCAAGTGATACACTAAATCAAATTATTAAACTGCATCCATAGCTGCACTTAATCTAAAACAAACATAAAAATGGTACAGTGCATACCTGTACAGGTCGTATTGGCCTCATCCTCATTGTTACCACAGTCATTTGTTCCATCGCAGAGCCATCTTTTGGGAATGCAGCGATTGTTGCTGCATTTGAACTGATCAATGGGACAGCTGTGATTATCTGCCAAAAGTTTAAACACCAAAAAAAAGTCAGTTGATGACCTTTCAGTTTCTACCTAATTAAAAAACAAAAACAAAATTAATCAACAAAGTATAAAAGACAAATAGAAAAAAAACCCTTAATATTAAGCATGACATTTACAGTTTCTGTAGTCAGTTTCTCCATGGTGGTTTGTCCTTTAATTGACAGTGTCAATAACACTTTCACAGTACTCTTAAGTATATTTGCTATGTGGCTTTAGCAGCTTAATTTTTAATTTATATAAAGCCACTTTCACAAAATATCTGTCACTAGAACTAGTGGTCGAGATCCTTATTTTCTTTTCAGTCAAGTCATTTAACTTTAATTACACATTGACCATCCAGATTCATTAATCCACACGACTCATTAATCATACCAAATTAATTTGAGCAAATTTCTGTAGTTCAGGGATACTGTGACATAGCTGTGGGTAAATGATAAATTACATTTGATTTTGAGTTGACATAAAGCTTAATACCTAAGATAGTGGTGGTAGTGCTCAGAAATAACTTGAACTAAGTATGCTGCAAGACTGTGCCACACTGCTTTGGTCAGATAAATTCTCTAATTATCTTATTTATCTTGTCTTCTCATGGGCATTGTTTCATTCAACTTTAATTTAATACCGGGCTGTGAGAAAGCAAACTGGTATGTCAAGAACAGACCGATAAAAATGTCATGGTGCATTTACAATTGAAACTTATTTTAAACATAAAAGTCAATTTGTTTGACACAATATTTATATGACTGATTTGTGAAAAAGCTAAAGCACTTCAGGGGGAGCGGAGTGGGAGCTGGAATGTCAGCAGAGAGTAGTGACGTTTAGAAAAAGTTGACAGAAAAAGAGAATCGGCTTTAAAAGCTTTCCTTGGCTTGGTGCATGGATCTGCATCTGCAGTAGGTGTATCATATATTTGTTATTTGTACATACAATCTATTTGTGTGTTTTCATGCTGTGTGTTGGCCTGTAAACAAATTTTATGATCCTCACAGCAGCTGTGGCTCTCCTCATCACTTCCATCCAGACAATCATCATCTCCATCACATTTCCACAAGGCCCGTATGCAGCGATGATTATGGCATTGGAATTCATCGCTTTTACATCTGTGTGGCTCTAAACCACCACTGGAAGCTTCTGGGGGAAACAGTGGTGAGACCAAATCAACAAGAGACATCCTATGAAGTATGTGTTTAGGGGAAATAATTGGCATGGCTATAATAGCACATAAAGCATGTTAATAACATCTTGTGACTTGTGATCTTTACGTGAAAAAAGAATAACAACTGGGATTTGCCTTATATTTTCTGAAAAACCACTGGGATGTTTTTCCACCTTTATTTATTTGTTTAGTAGCAGATTTGCATGTGCGTAGTTAAGGCTATTATTTGGTTTTCGTCCCATAGGATGAAGCCAGGATTACAGTATACTGGGACAAGATGAGCTTAGGCCTCTTGCTCTGTCTGATTCATTATGTCCTCCTACCTGTGCAGGTGACATTGTTCTTCTCCAGGACTTGGTTGTCAGCGCAGGCACACACTCTGCCTCCTGGGATGGCAAGGCAGAGGGTATCGCAGCCCCCATAATTCACACTGCATGCGTTGTCACCTGGAAGAATAGGTTCCAAATAAGGTGTCTTACACATTCAAAGCTACATTTTCTAAAGCCCACCTGAAGTGGGCATGACCCGTGATTTTGTTGTTTTGTCTGTTCTGTATAGTAAACAGCAGAGGTCCTGAGGTCACTTTAAATCCTGCAAAAATAAATCACTTTGAATAAATCAGAATTAATAAAAAAAATCCCTGTCTTATAGAGACATCCTGGGTCTATGCCATGTGATCTATAACTATATGTCAAGTGAATTATTGTGAACATTGTGGGAGAAAGACATTTGACATTTTTATCCTTCTTGGGGAAACAATGTGTCTTTCTGGACAAAGCTGACAATCTCCAACAGAAAAAAATACTGTCACATATAAAGTCAAGGCATGAGACACCTTTGTCGCTTTCATTTAACACAGAGTCTGAGCCAATAAGATAAAGCTTTTGGTTTTGTAAGAGCCAATAGGTAATACTTGGGGGACTGGACAGCCAATTAATCTATTCAGTGACATGAACAATGGAGAAATGTCCAGTCGAAAATTCTGTGCGGTGTGAACTATACTGTGATTACAGTAGCTGACCATTTATCAGCATCATATACTTTGCACATTCCTTTAAAATTCTTGTATGAAAATCATTGTCTCGAGAGTGAAGCACACACTCCCATCAGAAGCCTAAAGCACATCACTGGATTGGGTCCAATTATGTTTCTCTGAATTTGGAGTAATAGTGTCAATCTTCCCTAATTGTGGAGGTTCTGTCTGAGCAAAGCTTTTTACATGCTTATCATGGCATAACAGAAGAAATGCCTGCTGTGGAGGCCTATGCAGCTCTCCACTGTCAGCCATATCCAGTGCCTCTCCTATCTGTTCTTTTTAGCTTTCTAACAGCATGAATCCATCACCATTTGTTACAGAAGTAAGCAAACCTCTGCAAACCTTTGTCACCTTCTTTAACATTATAGAGTGGAGCCCCAAGTGAATTCAAAGGCACAGTCAGTGCTGATCAATCCACTGCTTTTAACCAAAAAATGTGACACCAATTGGCACATATCTACACAACCACTCAAAAGGTTTAAAACATCCCTGGTGTTTCTGAAATTTAAGCAGTTCGAGTCCAGTGAATATACTTAAATGATATAACCGTAAGTGTTATGCTACCCAGCGTTTAAAAAATAGAAAGGTTTAGTTATCCGAAAAAAGCAATCCTTTGTGCAGCAATGGAAGAAAATGAAACCTTGAAAGTTAATACAATCAATACCTACACAAGCCCCAACATTTGTTGATGACTTGCAAACCCTCTCGTCTGTGCAAAGGCTGTTTTAGAACAAACTGTGTCACTATAGTGCAGAAAGCAGTCCTGTATATGGCTATCAGAATGATGGGGGAAAAGGCAAATAACAAAAGGAAGAGACTGGTTGGTCAGGGGTTCTTCCTGCAGCAAGATCATGAGCCAAGACATTAGAAGAAAATAACCAGACGGTGGCTTCACATGATGGAAGACCAGCACAGCCTCCAGATTTAAACTTCATGGAGCTGGATTGGGATGCACTGGATAAAAGGTGAAAGCAGAGCAAAATACAAGTGCAACATATTCGTGGAATGTTTGATTTTCATTGCAGAAATGTCAGAAGAGTGTGTTCAGCTGCCAAATGACTAAAAAAAAACTTTAAAATTTAGTTCAGTTTTAGTTCAATTTTAAAATTTTAAATTCAGAAACATATGTTGAATGATGCAACTTTAACTATCAATTAGAAAAACAGAACCAGTCAACAACTTTTGACTGGTACTGGATATCTCTTGTGGTGTATATTATATGAAGTACTCCCCATTAAGGAGAGCTGTATAGGGTATACACATGTCTGGACATGAAGCACACAGTAGTTCTATTTTCAGTGTAAAACCGGCACTTTCTCTGTTATGGAAGTCATGGTTCACTGGCACTGGATGAGGAGCAAATGAAGAGAAAGCAGCCAACCTTGCTGACTCTGTGCATCGTAGACACGCAGGCCAAAGAGTGGTGGTCTCTCACTCCGCAACAGAGTGACATCGCCAGTTGAGAGATCCAGCTGGAAGACTGAAGCATTCATGTACTCCGTCCAAAAGATGAAATTATGATAATGGGAAATTCCAAATGGATGGTTTAGTTCTTTTCCGTTGTACACCACCTGCAACATGATGGAAACATGCAGCGATTAGCGGAGCTACGGCAAGACACCATCAGCAACAGAAAACTATCTCAAACAGGGTCTTGATATTTAAATAGTGGCTTAGAAATGATTTGATCACAGTGAATGATAAATGTGATTCAATTTCTTTGCACAAATTTATTCACGCAGTGCTGTCTGCTTATAATAATGTTTGCTAGAATCTTGGCATTGATTAAATAGCATTTGCAAATAATTCATTAGCTTAATATGCCCGTACAGCTACAGTCAACAGGAGCAGTTGGGGATGAAGGGATGTTTTGTTGGCAGTTAATGTGGGAAGAGGAGTGGTTTTCAATCATGTCACTGCTTTGCAGATTAACATTGTATCGTTGTTAAATTATACCTTGAAGACCTGCAAATTCAATGGTGCAAAAGAGGAGAGAGAAGTATTTTTTAATTACTCATCGTGATCTATTTTTTAAAACTCCACCCCATACATTGTTAAAAATCTCTGCTTATACTGCACTTAACACCTGATTCTGTGAGTACAAACACACAGTTAATGACACTCCGCTCAGGGCTGTGTCTCTCATGACCTTCAGTTTCCTACAGTGTGAGAATCACATGCGAGTGCCCAGGTAATTTATGTTCCATTCAAACATTAAAATATGATGCACATAGAGAGAAATCCAGGATATGAATAACTGTGTGCGCATGTAAGGCATGCAGGTAGATTGTGTGTGTAGGTGTGTCTTCAACTCCAGTCATGTAGTCTGTTAATTGGTAGGTTTAATAAAACAAAGCCTATAATGATAAAAAAAAAAAAAAAAAAAAAAAAAAAAGGCTACACTGAAATTAACATAATGCCATTTACATAGGGAGGCAGGAAAATCTTTTAATATTTTAATATAGGTATCTAAGAAGCTATAAATCCAGATGTTTACTCCTGGAATGACAGCAGCCAAATCACTCACTGTGCTCCATTAAAACTCTTTGAGAGCAAATGTCTCACTGAGCCACAAAATATATAAAAATAGCAGTAAGCTTCAGTTTCAGTTATATAACAGCAGCTGTAAACAAAGTGAGAGAGAGCAGTTATTTTGTATGTGATTCAGTGGGATTTATCAGGTGAACACACCTCTACAGTTTTACTGTGAGTTTGGCATTTTTAATTTTATTATAATTATATTATAATCTTGATTATAAGTTATACAAGTTACATCTGAAAAAATAAAGTGTTATAAAATCATTGTAATTATCATAAAAAAAATCAGACACCTCTGGAGACGTCTTTCCTCGGGCACCAAAATGTCTATTGACAATTATTTTTTTAATACTGATATTTGGACTCCAAGAAGCCTACTATTTCTATTTACAGTTTAATTCACAATTAAAAATTAAACTAGTCCACCAGTAATACATGAATATATAGCAGGATTCATAAACCAGCTTAAATTGCTACATATTGAAAAACTCACCATTCTTCCAGTTCCATTGAGATGAATCTTCTCAATGTGATCGTAGTAGGCATCACACCAGTACATGGTGCTGGTGCCGTGGTCCAGTGTCAAACCATTAGGCCATAGCATGTTGGAGGTGACGAAAATTCGACGGTTGGATCCGTCCATCCAAGATTTCTCTATCCGTCCAATGCTGTCGTTGACCTCATCCTCTTCCCAATCTGTCCAGTACATCCAGCTACCACACACAGGGAAGTGCACATACAGAGAAACACAACAATTATTGTAGCACTAAAAAAGGATAAAGAGGCATTGCTATATTTCAGAGAGAACATGTAAGGTCACTCTGCACTACATTAACACATCTCCAAATCAAACTTCCTATTAATATCCTTGGGTGATCCGATTTGAAATGAAGAGTTCCAAGCACAAGTGTGAATTCGCACAAGACACATTTGATGACATCTAAAATCCAATCTCTCAGACCACATGTGGAGATGGTCTGGGCCACATGTGGCCACATTATTTCAGCAGCATGATTGTAAATGTGTCCTGGGAACAGTCTAATTAGTCTCACAACAGCTTCATAATGAACCGTAAATATTTAACTATGTCAGTGGTTAAATCCTTATTTCACTGTAGAACTGTGATCAGTGCATTGACTTTTTCCTCACACACAAAATGGACCCTACCTGTTTGTTTGCACCTACAGCAGGGAGGTCCAATCACAAATGCTCACTCGAGACACATTTTAAAGCTGGATATGAACTGATGCACTTAGATCTGACCACTTATGACCAGGGCACTGAGGACATGTGTTAATGCCAGGTCTGAACAGGCCCTGAGGCCCCTGCTCTAGCTGTCTGTCCCCCCACCTGGTTGTGGCTGATGCTCCATCCTCCAGCTTCCTGCATTGATTTCTTATTTATTAATACACATGTGTCACACACATTTCCTCAGGCCTATTTCAAAATGAGCTATTCCATATTACAGTGAACCGGATTGTGTGAGTTCTGCTCTAGAAACCCATGGGAAGGCATGGGCGTGCTCCCATACTGAATCTTTCATATGCTGCTTTGATTCATATGGGGAACACTACAAAAAGCACAACCTGTTCTGACAAATACATAACATATAAGCATTCGTTCAGAAAACCAGTTTTAACATCTTGAAAAGAGTGTTCTCGAGTGAAATGGAAATAAACTGGGATCCAGATTTCCCATATGTAAAACTAAATAATCAAGTAACTTTGGTAGTCAAAAGAGGGTGCATCATAACCTAAGAAATTATTCACGCTTATTAAGTTAAAGTGCCGCTTGACTGCACATCAAGGCAAAGTTAGAAGCCTCATATTCCCCACCAGCAAAAAAAAAAAAAAAAAGTTTTCAGTTTATCTTGTGTATGCCAAGACTGCAACTCCCAGTGGGCCATTGGTATTTGAAACATGATTGGGTCACCGATTTGACGTGATCTGTTCTCTAGTAACCATGCCCAGAGGATTTGCTCTGTTTGAGTGTTGCCGACTGAGCCACGTGGCCCCCTGTTTCTCATCAATGATAGAGGCCTGCTAAGAGAAGATGAAACAGAATGGGATATGGAGGTGAATGAAGACTCTCTCTCTCTCTCTCGAAGTCATCTTTACAACCTCATGCATTATTCAGTGGTGCTCCACACTCACATGCATGCACACAAACATAGGGACCACATCAGATGTTCTGATGGACACCATGCGGTTGCACTGTCATAGTGAGAACATGATAATACAACTTCCGTTCTGCTGAATTAGGACCTGATATAATATTTTCATTTAGAGCTGCAATGTCAATAGATTGATTAATTCAATTTTCAAGGAAAATGGAAAAAAATATATATACCTTCTGGATTTTTTCCTCTTATGTGATTATTCATCTGAATATCTTTGTGTTTTAGACTGTTGGCTGGATAAAACAAGACATTTAAATTTTCTGACATTTCATAGCCAAAAGAGCCAAAATATGCTCAGCAGATTGAAAGATAAAAGTGATTGGTTGCAGCCCTGTTTTCATTCAATGCAATGTCTTATTACAGTTAGTGTATCTTCAGACTTGTTTTCATGTCCTTAAGATTAAAATAAAATTAAAATAAATTTTATTTGAATATAGAGAAATACTGCACACTGTCTATGCCAATAAGTGACAACAGCCATAAACATGCACTCATCTAGACATCCAGACATGAGCAAAGCTGAGTAAAGCACCACTTAACTCAAATGTTATTTGTGTGTGGATTTTTTTTATATGATTACATTTATGAGGTTGCTAATGCAGCAAAGTAAGAGCAGTATGACACTGTTGAGTCGACACTAGTAGTCCTTATCATGTCCACACAGACTGAAGGTGGCAAACAGAGCAGAAAATGAGGTTGTGGAATGCATTCAAGAAATCTGTTGGAGACATGTATCCATTTCACCTGAAGAGACCCTTCCTGTAGCAGATACAGATCAAAGGACTGCTGAGTTCAGGCTGAAAGCTCCCTCAGAATCCCAGAACTATCTTTTCTAATCATTTGTGCTGTCAGTGGGAGGGTCAGAGTGAAAGTTATGAATCCATATACAAAAAACGTCAAATGAAAACTCCAATAGTTGCTCCATCATGTCTGTCAAGGCTGACATACCAAACAGAAGACAGCATCCTATTTCCTCACTAGTCTCAAAGGTTTTGAGCTGCCCTCTCACTTCAGTTGTTTTAATGTTTTATTCTTAAGAGGAGACGTAAATTAGATGTTTTAGTTTATTCATTATTTTTTATCAGTATGATAAATGTCAGTTTCCTTCAATATCCAGTCCACACCACTGTGGCATGTATGGCAATGGCATCCCCAAAAGCATAACTTCACACCTTTTCACAACAGCAGCAAATTTCAAATTCTAAATTCTAGGCCTGTCCTGTTTTTGATTTTGTGCTGCCTGTCTTTCCTGTGCCAGAAGCCCCTCTCCTGCATCTTACTGCACTCAACCTTTATTTTCACCTTTTAGCACTGCCTCCTGAAGAGGTATCATGATTATCTCTTTGAATTGTCACTAAAAATATCAGATGAGCAGTAAGTTCTATCATAATCTTCAAACTAGTGACAGAATCATGTATTTATCTGTCTCACTATAAAGTCTCAAACTTAACTATCTTACTCTTTCTCGCACAGTGAACCCTGCACCTTGATTAACAGAAAGGAAAACAAATACTGTGGAACTGCTGTAAAAAACTGACGTTATCAAGCTTTATTTGCATTCTGCCAAGTGTCAGCCAGTTTCAGCCCATTATCTGTTTGAGTCTCTGCTACTCCCAGTACTCACTCATGCACTTATACTGTGTTTTAACCGCTGAATTCCCAATGAAGCTGTTCTCATTTACATGTTTTGTGTTTCTGTTGTCAGACAATGGAACAAGATTGAAATAGTGACAAACAGAGAGCACAAACATGCTCTACATACCTAGAATTCTGACTTTATAACCACAGCGTTGGCCGACAAAAAACCCAAACACATACATTTAACACTTTGCTGTGGTTTTATCTATATTTACTTGTAATATCATCACGCGGAGATCAAGTGAGAAGTGACAGAATATCTTATTTTGTCCCTCACCCAGCTATTGTTTCAGAGCCAACATTTTTAACATTGCTGTAACCTTTCCAAATTAAAAACCCTCTAGCTGTATTTTTAACATGGATTTTATGCTATGCTAAGGTGCTGCAGTTTGCGTATTGTTTCACTTCCCGTTGCTGATGTTTCTATTTGCAGGCTATTCAGAACTGCAAGTTTCTATAGCTTAGCGGTTACTGATGTCTTCTCTCTCTTTCTCTCTCTAGGGCTACACCTCTGGTTACAGGCAGTCACCTTGCCGTCCTCGATTCCCGGCTACTCAGGAGCTGCAGGGAAAAGGATTTGCACTGCCAATTCACTGAGCCTTGCTTCCATTAGGGCAAATAGACAGCATTTATTACATGCACCCTTATCGCTAAAGGAGGCAGAGGAATAGCTAAACATAAGACACACTGAGCAAGAGAGAGCACAAGATTGGGAGGGAGAGGGAAGCCATCCGTAACTGTAACTGCTAAGCTAAAGAACTAGCGGATCTGAATTGCATGTAAACAGAAACACACAGGCACACACCAGCAACCGGAAATAAGACAATACTTACCGCAGTAAGTCAGCACAGCAATAAAAGCCCTGCTAAGAAATTTAGGGTTTGTTTCCACTGAAATGCTAGTCTTAAGTGGTAGGACAGGAAATACTGACTTTAATGCATAATGTAATAAACTTAACAGGAGCAGATTACAACAAGGCTTAGTACTAAGAGACTGCTATTATCAGCTTTGACTAAACAAAGGCTCAGCTGCTTTAACCATAGGTTGTAAGTGCCCTCTAATAGAACCTGTTTGTGCAAATTCCCTTTGAAAGAGCAACAGCCAATGGAGAAACTTCAACTAAGTCACATGGCATTAGACTGACCAATAGTGAAATTACAACCAACTATGATCACTCAGCCAGTCAGTCAGTCAGGTGTGGACATTTGCGATGATACGGTGACAGAAACTATAATGGCTGGTGGTCAACCTAGCCTCTAGAGACAATGCCCTACAGCATCATCAAGAGGGCTGTAAATTACATGATAAATGCAAACAGGTATCAGACCCTCTATGGGAGAGAAGTCTGTTCTGAAATCAGATGTAAGGAGGGATATCATTTCAGTATTGTTGCAATTGATGTCTAGCTTGCTTTGGTTGTCCTCACGGCACAATACTTGAGGACTTGAATGTAGTGATAAATGTTACAGATGAAAAAATAACGATAACTTTTTCTTTCTGGTTTGGTGCGTGCCTACAGTATAGCAGTGAAATAGCTGTACATAGCAAAACGCTCAGACAACAGACACAACCCCGTTGAGGCTTGAAAACTAATCTGACTGCTATGGATTTGGTGTGTTAATACGATTTAAGCCTGAAAGTGTTAATGCTTAAGGTCCTTAAGACACTCAATGAATTTGAGATTTGCAGCATCTTCTCTATATGTTAATTGCCATCTCTGCTGGTGGGATCCTCAATATATAAACCTGCACAGGAAGACCAAATAGATGACCTATAAACAGCAATCAAACAGTTTTATTGTGGTTAACAAGCTGGTAGCTCTGCATTTGGGTTAAGAGAGCAAGATGAGGCACCATTTTCTCTCTCAACCCCCCCACCCCCACCCCCCACTTCTCTGATCATTAAAACAAGTGATTCTCTTAGCTACTGATGATCATTTACTTGAAGTTTGGGGTGATCCCCACATTTTCTTTTGAAAGGTGATTAGTCTAATTATCAGTCAAAGTAGATGTCTGCCAAAACAGATGATCTTCAGGATTAACATTTGATGCAAAGTGGTACTGATATCTACAAATAGACAGCAGTCTTGAATCTGGATAACATAAATTGCTCAGTGGTACACCACTTTTTATCTACTTTATGGTTCATCATCAGATTGTTGTTGGTTGCATTAAAAAAAAATGGTAAAACATGGTATATGTTTTGCAGTAATTTAAGATTTGTACACAATCTTAATTTGTTAAATGGAAATTTGTCTTGTAAAGTCTGAATAAAAAAGTTTTTGCTCTGTTCTGTCAAACCTGTGCCTTTTACAGCTGTAATTAAAGATAGATTTACACATTTAGCCAAAAACAGTGCTGCATACAGATCTGCAAACCCATACACACACACCACACCCACAGTAGCAGATCCAAACAAGCACTTAAAATGGGTTGGAGCATCTTAGTGGTATAAGTAGTAAAGGCAAAAACTATAGCCAAGGTACTAGGGCTAATAAAAGTTTTTTTTTTTTTTTTTTTTAACTTCATTCATTTTACTTCAATCAAGATTGCCTAACCAACTTTTTTAACTTTCAGAAAATTTCCAAATCCCAGTCAGTGGCAAGAAAACAGTCACTCTCACTGACTATCAATACAGAGAGGAATTACGCTGGACAGATTGCAAAACATTAACCTTTTCCCATATATGACACACATTCTGTCCAGATCTAATTAATTTTCAACCCTAACCATTAGCAGTACATGTTACAAACACTTTTCGCTTGAAATACCTTGAAATTAGTTACTGACAACAGAATTTTTTAGGATGTCTCTTTGATAGACATAGTAAGAAAAACATTGATGGTGTTTTTTTTTTTCCTGACCTGTTAAGAGGGTCGACAACAATGGCCCTTGGGTGTGACATATTCCCTTCCAACAGAGTCTTCCTAGTCTGTGAGGCTCTCTCCAGCCTGGCGACGCTGATGGTCTTCCGGTAGCCATCATTGGTCCAATATAAATTATTCCCAATCCAGTCCACTGAGATTCCTTCAACATTGTCAAGTTCTGTGACAGAATCATTGGCAGAGAATTATAACGCTTATGAAACTTTTATGTGGTTTTATTGGTATACAAACAGAAATATTAATTTTTTAATGTAGGGAGAATAAGAGGAAAAATAACATTCTGTAGATAGAAGGTAACATGCAGAGTTTTCTTTTGCCGAGTTGTATTTACACAGAATTATCATCCAGTGGCATGAAGTTTATTCAACATTGGACTGTATGGTGTTTAATTATTGGAAAAATGTTGTTTATATTAATAATACAGCAGTGAAAGCTGTCTGTCTACAGAACATGCTTTTTGTTAAACTTTTGCAAAACAATTAAAGGGTCACTATTGTAAGGCACTGCATATAATAAGTGTAATTTACTCTAGGGAAATACTGTAGTTGACATAAAAACCCACCATCTTTGAGTATTGTCTCTCTGTTGCTTCCATCTATTTTTTGCCGCCCAATGAGGAAACTGGTCGTGTCTGCAAAGTAGATGTGTCCCAATTCTGTGTGGTAGTCGATGGCTCTAGGGTTGACCAGGTCCTCAATTGGCACCATATGCTCATCGCTGGACTTGATGTTCATATCCAGGCCTCGGATGACGCCAGGACGCCCCTTGCCGTAGAACAGGAAGAGATCATTTTTGGGCTCTACAAGGCAAGAAAGGATGGACCCTTTTTACTGTTATTGTTAATTAATTGGCCTAATTCATCAATGCTGATCCCAGCATTAAACCCTCTTACTGGCCACATTGTTCTTATATGCGAGCAAGAGCCAGGGCCATCCATTCACCTTAATGGAGCCGGTAATCAGTGCCAATGACTATACTCTCCCCTCTCAATCACGCTCCTGCTACAATGCTGCCTTGACAGTAAGAGAAGGAAAATGCTTGAGCAAACACACAATGGCAATACTTACCTTGGCTGTGAACACTGTTTCTGATCTAAAATAACATGGTGTCTGGTTAGAAAGGCAAACAGAGAGGCCTAGAAAGCTGAGGCAGCTCCACAGCGGCCCACCAGCCGCTGAGGGGGCTGTATGTTCTCAAGCCCTTTGGGATCCTCCAGAGAGGCAAGAGCAGGAATGAAGGAGGGCTTCCAGTGAGAGAAGCAGACCTCTCCTCCCTCTCAGCCCCTACCCAAGAGACAGGGATGCTGGGGGTGAGGACCACACATGCCTCACTTCAATTTATCATTTTGTGAGGGAGAGACCAACTACCCAAGAGACAATTAAACATTGCAAGAGACCCAGATATCAAACCCCACCGTGACTGCTGTATGAAGAAGCACTACCATTTAGCACCGAATCTCATTATGCTTGGGGAGAGGGAAAGCGTGAGCAAGAGAGAGATAGCTGGTGTCATCAGAACATCTCTGAGAGGGAAATAAATCAAATGTGTCATGCCAAGCCTCCCAGTGTCTCTTTACCCCAATCGAAACATTGTGGGCCCTCAGATTGTGTCATCAATTTGATCTTATGCTTTTATTGTCAACTGCACAATGTCCAGCAATTGATCAGAACAGACAACAAATGCAGACAAACTTAAACCCTCATTAAGACAATAATCAATCAGGATCGCGACAGGTCGATAGTGGAACGTCACTTTCAAACGGGTCTGTGTCCACCAGCACTCATCTTTATCACTGTCAGGCTGATGCATGCGTGGTACACCCTCAGCTCTAATATGACACGTGACCTTTATAGGCCCATGTTAATATCAAAGAAAGCAGTGATGTTGAACGTCCTTTTCATGCCTAAGACACGATTCTTACCCATGACAAAAAGAAAGCACTAACAATAACAATCCTTTAGAAAATTATTTTTATGGAAGAAAAAATAGTATTGTAAAGAATATATACAAAAATACACCGCTATGTATCCATTTACATTCAAGGGGAAAAGTACTGTATGTACTGACTTTTGCAGGACTGTCCATTCGAGCTTAGGCTGAAACCAGTGCGACAGCGGCAGGTTCTGGACTTGTAGCTGCCACTCAAAAGGCAAATATGAGAGCAGCTGCCTGGCTTTCCATATGAATCCATGTCACATGCATGACTCCTGACTGTGGACAAAAATCAGAAAGGATGGCAAAATTATTATATGCCAATGAGACATCATCTTTCTGCACCAATACAAACTCAAGCTTGTGCAGCAGATTCTTCACACATTCTTGTACATGTTAACCTATATAGAAGATGTTCTTTACCTTTTGGCTGAGTGAGTTTGTGGTAAACACGGAGTCCTCTCGTATTCCCCAGGCTGGCCAGTGTCATGCTCTCTGCTGTGATGTTGAACCTGTGGATCTGCAGCAGCTCCACAGAGGAACTCCCTTTGGAAGGGTCAGAGTAGGTAGCATAGATGTAGTCCTCAAACACAGCCAATGCATAAATGTACGACACCTGAAAAACAAGACAGATTCATGATCCTTTTTTCTTCATCCATGAAGTGAAAAATTTAGAAAAACACAGGGAGGAATACAGAGAAGAAAACAAAAATAAATTAATGAGCAGTTTTGTTTTTTTTTTCCTCATTTAACATGCGTTAAACAGCAAGCGTGGGGTGGGGGGGGAGTGGTGGGCCGTCTGTACATTTGGCAGCCTAAAGAGGGTTGAAAACTGGACTCTGCGGGGAAGCTACTGGCCCTGACACCACAGGCTCCATGCTACATTTATCAGGCTGACACACACTAAACGACATGGCTGGATGATCTGTATTCATGAGAAGTAAACCTAAGCACACTGGGTGTCACCTTAACATGAGGGGCACCAAGAAACAAGCGTCAGAGTAAATAAATAAACAGACCACTCAACCATTTCTCTATGGAATTTTCCTGAGCACCTTTATATGGAAACGTTCACGGCCACTGCTTCAAAGGAGACTCATATACTGTGCTTGCACCTACAGTACACATAAAGTGCACTGCTGTGTGGGACTTACTGGGTTGAATGTGATAACAGAATTAACCAGACAGAATCATCCCCATGAGAAGGAAGATGCAGGAAAATCAAAGCCACTGTGTGCAAAAATGATTCCTCAATTCAGTATCAAAATGCAATAATTTGGCCATGCTAATTAATGTCACATAACCTAAATTTAATACCGACTGTAGTGGTAAATATAAATAGAACATTTGAGGAGTTGGGTTAGTACGGTTGAGTATGTTTTAACTTTAGGGAATTGAGCCAAATTTGGGGGAACTGGCAGAAAATATACAAGGAATGCCATCCAATAGCTGACCTAGCATAAACTGATGAGGAGAACTTTGGTTGGTAGGTCTCAGGAGGGAAAAGAAAAATAAATCTAACTCCACAGGCAAAGGCAGCAATCACTGTCAGTCATGCACAGACATTATTTACACCTCATCCCTGCAGGTATTACAAAGTAATTATGGGTTGGCAAGGAAATCCAAATAAAGGGTAAAAGACGACCCCAAGAAGGTAAGGTGCATACATGACGCAAATGTTTGCTTATCATTTGTTGAATTTACATGGTGAATACATGGCTTATCATATGAAACACATAAGTAGCGATCCAGCATGGCCCATGCTATAACATTAGAGACCCTAAATAAATAGGTGGCGTCCGGCTTATTCAAGTATTTGCGGGTAGTTTTTACTGTTGTTTCCATGGAAAAGACAGAAAGGAGCTGTGTGTCATTTGTCATGTGGATGCAATTACATGAATATCCTCTGTCTAATGAGGCCATAAACTCAGAGAAGATAATATTGTGGAGAGGACAACTGGACACACAATGATGTACTTGAAATTTATGCTTTTAAGGGTGAATAACCCAAATTGCTTGAAAAGGTTATTTAATGAATAGTCATAATCCATGATTAAGGCCTCAAAAGTGGACCACAGGAGTACACTATTCATAAGCTTGTTTAAAAAGACACACATATGCCTCAGTTTTTTTTTCAAGTTAATAAATCATCCGTTACCCATTCAAAAGACTTGAATTTACCACCTGTCTTTCAGTGCGCACAGTGGCCTAAATCTGAACATTAACACAGAAACAGCCTCTCATGTCACAATCTCACAAGTCTCTCAAATGAAGGAGGTGGTGTCGATAAGAAGCCAATTGTATATTTAGATTCCCATTGACGTTTGTCCACAATAGTTCTTTATGATGTGGAGCCCATGGAGGACAAAACTCAGTGCTTACGGTGAAATGTGATACTCACTTGGCTCCCCTGGATAATGGTGTGCCTATTCCTGCCGTGATAATCCACCACATCAATGTAATCCAGGTAGGCGTCTGCCCAGTACACCAACTTCTTGACCACATCCAATGCCACAGCAGTGGGCTGCTCAATTTTATAATCCACCAGCCGGGTCCGGTTGGTGCCATCCATGTTGCATCGCTCCACTTTGGCCACATTCCCATAGTCGGTGAAGAAAAGCATTCTGCAGAGGGTCGGAGTGATTAAATACTACAAAGGCTGTAGTAGCTCCTCTAAGAACTAGTACAGAACTTCTATATACAGTAAGTTAATCACAACCACAATAGGCACAAATATTTTTACCTTATAATACACATTTGTGCATTATCTGGGCTTGTTTAGTGTGATGCTGCTTCTATCTCAAGACATTTATATTTACAAGTATTTGCATATATAGCATAATGTTAAATCAGGCATCAATTCACTGTTCCTAAGATTATCCAATCATCGCTTTGCAACCATAATGACTCAGGTTTGTCAAGATTTTTATATGTCCACATGTTGAAGTGGTACAAGTGGAGCACTAGTAAGTCTGTTATAATATAGCAGAGGTTGGGGTGGGTTGTATTTTTTAGTCTTTCCAAAACCAAAAACATGAGCTCTACAGTATAAGTAATCACCTCTCTCTCGCTTGCCAAGTACTGTATGTGAGGCATTCAAACATTATGTTAAAATGAAATAATATTCCCTAACACTACATTTTTCATAACTCTTGGACAGTAATACTGGGGCATATTTGCACTAAACTGTAATACAAAAAGGCCGCTTTCTTTTAGCACAATAAGGCGAGTGAAAGTGTAAGACCTCACATTCTTTGTTTAAAACAAGTTGCTTTATTGTGTTTTTAACCAGATATGGAGTTAACATGAGCCACTTTTGGCCAGCTATCTAATTAAGCTCTTAAATCTGACAGTTATTTTTAGCTGTCAAAATTGACATTTATCTGCTAGAAATTTGCAGCTGCATTTTGTCTAATTGTCCACAAGGAGGGACACAGTGTTTTATAAATTAGAAATGTTTTTGAGTTGAGTTTACCCTCACTGTTAACTGTAAATAACAGGAGAGGCCAAAGAGACGGTAACAAAGGATGATGGGGTTTAGAAAACTGAACCTTTTTATTAAAAGATAACTGATTCTGTGCAATATATTTGAGATACAATATGTCTCATATATAAGTGGAGACGCACAGTATTTAGAATGATCAAGACTGTGATGCTTTGGTGATGGTTGCCTAGCTAAACAACAGTAAGTGTTTTGTTTTTTTTTCCAGGAGCATAGTTACTGCACCAAATGAATCTGTGACTGTACAGTATGAGTCGACAGATTACACATGCTAGATCAGATTCTAATAAGACCAACTACTTCACAGGGTTGTCAGGCTCTAATTATGCTAAGGTTTTAATATTAGATTAGTGGTTATGTCAGCAAAGCTCTATCCACAGTTAGTGCCCTGCATCCAGTCACAACAGTACCAGACTTGTACTTATCTCTAGAGGAGAGAAAAGAAGCTTTAACACAGCTGCATAAAACTGCCTGCACTTCTCTCTCAGTTGTATCTACACACCTGCTGTGGGCCCGCTGCAAGTGGGGGGGAAAAAAAAAAAAAAAAAAAGATTTGCTTCTCAGACACCCAGCACAAGTTTCACTTAAGATTAAGTCCCGATGAGAATTCACATGGTTTTGTATTATTCTGATGACATTAATTTCTGTTCGGAAAAAAATGTCCTCTGTTGTAACAATTCCCCCAATCCAGTCAATATATTACTTTCAGCCCATTCATTTGAAGTGTAAACTATGTACTGTCTGCAGAGCACAACATGAAATGAAAAAGGAGTCAAAGGAGTGAATGATGACAATCTAAAACATATGACATCTTTCTTTCAATGTGGAAACTCAGCACTTGAGCTATTTTATTAAAGTCAACTTTAATTTTAATGATTATTAGACATAATATTAGGATCAGATGAAAGCACCTTTTTTGTGGAGCTTTTTCACACACAACAGTCAAATTGATAAATTACTAATATACTGATACATTTTCAGCATATAATAGTTTTGCTAGTGACAGCAAGCAATTTGTGCCTGTCCTTATGGGGAAAAAAAAAAAAATGGCATTAGGTATTTTTTAAAATGCCATGTTTTCATGCATTTCACAAAACATTGTGAATATATGAAATGTGACTTGGGTCTGTCAAACACAGGAGCAAGAGAGGAAGAAGTCTGAAGCACTGAAAAATAAGGTTGAAGGGTAAAGCTGAAATTGATAAAGTTGAGAAAAAGTAAATCACTCTGACACTGAATTACTGTTTGCAGCCTATTTTCTACCAACAGGGAAGGTAGCTAGGAGAATAACCTTTTCTAAACCCTAACCAAGACTTATTGTGCCTAAACCTAAGCAAATCTTAACTGTGGTCAGAAAAATGATAATATTTTCAACATTATGAAAAAGGCTCAAGTTCAGAGGACACTGATTTGAAACATTATAGGAGGCATTTGCTGCCTCTGTGGGTGAAGAAACAGAAAAAGTACTAACTATTACAACAAAGGTAAACAACAAATACAACTACAAATAAATGAAAACACATAAGGCATTTATTACATTAAAAATATTTTAACATCATCAGAATGTTTTTAAATGACCCAATGAGGCTGATACATAGTAGCTCCATAACATGGAGGCAAGAGCAATAAAAACAGCATTTCCCATTTTCTTTGTGGTAATTTTGGGGACATTTAGAAGGCAGGCTGCAGAGGACCTCAGGCTATGTGCTCAGACAAATTGATAGACAATATGTGTTGCACAGAGGAGCCAAACCATTGAGGGCCTCAGAAATCATGAGCAGGGCTCGAGAATCAGTTCGACAAAGACACAGGGAGCCAGTGTAACTCAAGGAAAACAGGTGTTATATTTGACTTATTTGTTTCTGAATAAAATCAGACAATAGCTGAAATGTCCTTTAACTTAAATAAAAATCTCATGGACTGTCACTTTAAGTTGTTGAAATTGCTAGGTGTGCATATACAGTAATTAACATGGAGGGCTTGCCATGCTGTCTTACTGTGACACTGCGAGGATGGAGCTCCAACAGCTCCCAATGATAACGAGCTCTAGCCAGGGAGCAGTGGGAAGCCGACTTAATCTGCACAAGTCAAGTCAGGGGAGAGATGGGCTGCCCTTTGAACCCTAGATCAGGCTGTGCTGAAAAACTGTCAGCGTCAGCAAGGAACCTGGCTCCCCAAACAGGTGCACCTCCATGTGGCATACAAATGATAGCTTTCTGGGATTAGGATGGTGCTGATGCTATGCTATAAATCTGCAGCTACGAGATCCATGTTGGATTCTGGAACTGAACATCCCTGATAAAATGAACTGTGAAAGATCTCAGTGAAACAGAAAACTGCAGACACTGTTACAACTGACTCACAATAAACGCTATTCCATTAAGTGTTATGTGTTACTATACGCAATTATTTTTAAGTACTAGCTTTCTGTCCATTTCATACAGTAATGGGAAAATGCAATTCATCACATGTTTAGAGAGGAACAGGACATCACCGCTGTAAATATTGTTTTCACCTTTGTATGGTTTTTGCACAAATCCTAAATAGTACACTGTGGGACACACAACACTGTGCTACAGTTATAACATTTTAGCAAACTAAATAAATTCTGATTCTACAGTGCACTGGGGTTTACATGTCAACCCTCTCAGCAGATTACTATATGGATACTTTAAACCATTGTATGGAAATGTAGATTTACATTTAGAACATAGCACATACAAAAATGTAATACAATGAAAACATTTTATGCAAATATTTGATTTTGAGATATGATTATGATTCCATGATTTTGAATGCAAAATTTTGTTTTGTAGCAGATATGTGAAATTATATTTGTGTGTTCAAATAATTTTGTGTGTTAGAACTAGTTTAGAAGATGTGTGATAGTGGTTGTGAATAACATCGTAAATTCACACAACCTTGTAAAGCAGAATGGTCAACATAATGAGAGAATATCTTAAATAGTAGTAGTTAATAATAGTAGTTAAATATGTATATGTAGACATGACATGACATGAGATAACAGTTTGTACAAACACAATGAGAAACAATGACAAGTTGGGGAAAGGATGAACTGCTCTGAGAACAACATTGAGAGTTGTGAGAATGATGTTTCTGGCGAGTGAATTGCATGAGCAACTGAGGAAAAACTGTAAAACAAGGGTTGAAAATGTTCTTGCATAAAGCCCAGTGACTCAGGGTGACTTTTGTGATCCCATGACTTTTTCAAAAGCACAACTATAGAGGTCTTTGACTTTTAGTAAAATATCTCAACAACTATTAGATGGCTTCATGACTCCCATAAGACTGATTGCCATAACGGGGTGAGCCCCTCATGTTTAATGTAGCAGAATCATCAAGCCATCAGTGAAAAAGCAAAAGAGAAAAAAAAAAAAAAACATGTCATATCCCTCAACTGACAAAATGTTGCCACAGAACATAATCCAGGTAGCAATTACATTTTCCCAAAATGTATTTGGTAAAACAAATTAGCAGTATACTAACATAATTTCCCAGGGACAAGGGGCTGACTCAGTGATGTAATGCTAATCTGAAATCTTGATTCTTGCACTGATCAACACACACCAGTGAATATAGTATACTATATTATCCAGGCTTGACTAATCTTCCCAAACATGATTATATTGGACTTTCAGAAACAAAGTACATCCGTTCTTGTCACAGGCATGAATTAAAATGGGACTCACAGGAAGCTCTGGTTTTGTAGTGCTGATAAGAATTTTAGCCAATGGACCATAAAAGAAGAAAGGGTTGTCCATCAAAAGGATTTCTTATAGCAAAGTTAAAATGCCTTACTCAATAGTAAGAGAGGCAGGAAGTCAAATAACAATAAAAATGGAGTGCCAAACCAGAATATATTCTATAAACACTGCTCCTCATGCTGTGCTACTCTATCACCTCCTTGATTTCTTTTGTTTTCACTCCATTGCTCCGGGCTGACAGACCTCTCTCGGGCTCACTTTTTCAGAAACGGAAAACAGAAACAGAAACAACCATGTCTCCCCAATTAGAGTCAGGAAAAAACCTTGGAAAACTTATTATACAGTCAATCTAGCCAGCAGCCTCAACCCATGTCCACCTCACTTGTGGGCCACCAGTTATCTATATATAGAAAAGCACGGGTACGTGTGTGTGTGTGTGTGTGTGTGTGTGTGTGTCTGTGTGTGTGTGTGTGTGATAAACTGTCTGATCAGAGGTGATTCACTGGAAGTCATCTTAAGCAGAAACTTGAAAACAAACTATATTTACCATCAACCATATTGCTTTCCAGTGGTTGACCAGCATTTAATGAGAACACAGAGGCACCAAATCTAAACTGTTCAAGTAATTGAGAAACCAGCAGCTAGTTATTTTGATCAGACCTAGTTTCTTATAGTTTTAACCCAAGTTGTTGAATAAAGAATAAAGTACAGCTTATAAACTCAAAACCCAAAATATGTAGCTCAGCTTCAACCTTCAAATGCATAATGTTAAAATAATAATCCACATTGTCTTATGCAAGCAGTTTAACAATTGCTATACAACAAGGTGCTTCCATTGTTGCTGATGTCTCAAGGTCATCATTAGTGTCTGGTACAGTACAAATAATACACCATTTTAGGTGTTTATTATTATTATTATAGTTACTACATACTCTACTACGAACATTATAGTGTCAGTTGCCAATATCTCAGAACAAGGTGTATTATTTAAAACTTGCTTTGACACTGAGCTGTCTGTTCTTCTGTCTTATAATGTAATTACTACTGCTGTTCTTTTGCTTGCATAAAATAAAGTACAAAAAAAAATGGTAAATGGTTCACATTGTGGTCCAGCTGGTGCATACAATTTATTTAAATTATTTGGCAGTTTTGTGCTTTTTGCCCAGTGACACAGTAAACCGGTAAGAAACAAACATAAGTTATGCAACATTATGAGGCACGTGACTGTAAATCACATGCTGTAAATGTTTCAGTTCTCCCTGAGAGCACTGTAGGGATAGTTTTTAATCCACAGTTGCTTCATTTTTTTTGTGATCTTAACAGAGACAAAAATCCTGTAATGAAAAGTCCTGCTGGGACTTTGTATTGAGGGATGTGGGGTGAAATCAGTGAATACAAATGAATGTCTAGACAGTAGAAGCTGCCTAAAACATCAACAGCTATCCACCAAATTACGCAGCTCAAAGAGAAAAGGGCAGAGACGAAGGCAGATGAATCATTTAAAACCCTTAATTGTAACTCAGTAACATCCGTTCACACACATCAATTGTTAGGCACAGTATTTTTTTTAATTTTCTGTGTTTCTAGGAGAAGATGCATGAGGATAAATGAGCCTTGCAGGGTTTTCAGAGATGTTGTATTTATAGGCTGCAGAATACTCACCCCATGAGAGGATCCAAAGCTATTCCTTTAGGATTCAGTAGGTCTAGCTGTAGGATAGTAACACATGTGTCCCCACCATGGTCACAGACAAATATCTTGTCAGTGACCCGGTCAACAAAATAGAAATTTCCAGTCAGCCAGTCAATGGCCATCTGCTCCACATCTGCAATGGGACAAACCAGACTTAGATGCTTGTATAAAATAGTGTATGTCTGTGTAAAACAAACAAACAAAAAAACAAAAAAAACCACAATGTACTTTACATTTCCAAAACTCACATACTTTGATCAGAAAATGTGGGGGGAAGAAAAAAAAAAATCATTAAAATTTTCTTAGTCCAAATACATGGGATCCTATGGACATTTTTTAACATCTTTCAACCGTGAGGCTTAAGTTTGTAATGCTGTGTTTCTGTTAGATATATTCTGTTCTTCAACTAAAACGCATAAATAAATGAAATATAGGTTCTTTTTAAAATATTGTCAGGCATTGATGATACACACAGAAAACCACATATAAAAGCTTTAAGGACTAAATGGTACTCGCCACGACAAGTAAACTAATCTTGCAAAATTGGTGCAATTCCATGGCCGCTGAAAATCTTGTGTAATTGGAAGGTTTCCATTGTTCTTTTTTTTTTTTTTTAAGAACAAACATCTATAACCTGACACGAATGATGCACGCGTTTATTTGCAGCACAGCTGGCATAGCCTGCATGATTGAAGGACAGCTGTAGGAGAAAGGCACATAGCCCAAACCACTGAGTCTAACCTTCCTTCAACAAATAATGATGATGAGTATGAGAGGGAGTCTGCGAGGAAGAGAGAGATGCAACACAGGGGTATATCTCAGCTATAAAGATACACCACTATCTCCTATTCTGAGGTGAGAGTTCAGTAATCTTTAAATTATCAGAAAAGGAAAGAAGGAAGTATGTTGCAACTGAAAACATACGTTCCAAACTTTGTTGTGTTCTTATTTCCCGTTCCCGTGTGAATCCACGCAGATTCCTCGTTTCAGCACAGCGGAGTTGCCCAGAGGACTCTGTAGACAAAACCCAGCACACACTTTCCTGCTTGTGCTGAAAATCCAATGCCAGTGTTCCATTTACACCCAAAGACCTCAGGGGCTTGAGGCCTGTTCCATTTAGATGCGTGATGACAATACGATCTGAACCACCGATGAGAAGCACTGGACGGCTGTCACCAGGATCTGGAATGAAAGGGAAAACATGGAAGTTTTTTTTTTTTTTTTTTTCCTTATTTTGCTAGCACTATTTTTACTGATGAAACATCAAGAGACCAAAGAGGCCTTAAGGAAAGACAAGATTACATTAAACAAAGGGATAAAGGGAAAATAGTTTCCAAATATGGGTTTAAATCACAGCAAAAATACTTGTGAGGAACACAAAAACAGACAAAAAAAAAAAAAAAAGAAAAAAAAGAATTTAAAAAAGTCACAACTAATGGAGGAACATTAATATCAACTTAGGTGGCAGACTTGACTTTTCCTGAGCTCATCTCACCGGTTTGGACTCATGGTAGCAGGACTATATCCATGGTGGTAAAACTGAGATAAGCTGCTTTATGGTCTTAATTGACCGTGTAAATTCTCTGACGTCAGGTCACTATTTCAATAGGATCCTTACCCCCTACTTATCCTGATCTTCAACACAAGTTAAAGGGCTACTCTCCTTATCAGAATGGGTGGTCATATGACTTAATCAACTTAACACATTTGGTAGCTGAGGTTTTGAATAGACTTTGATAGTGGTCTGGTACAGATTTTGTAAGATAATATAGCAACAGCAGCAAACAGACAACCATACAGTCGACTTCAAAGACTGCCAACATTCAACATTTATCATTCTTAAAAAGAATTCATCCTAATTTGCCAAAAGCATGGTGCCATAGACCTCCACTGTTGAAACTGTTGCTAAATCCACCACTGACACATCTGATCTACTGGCATTTCATGTTGCCTTTTCTTAATAAATAGACCCAAAGAAATGCACTACTTGCTGTTTTTTGAGCTATATTTATCACAAGTCCACAGTGCCTAAGTGGCTAAGTGAACGTGTATTTTTAGATAAATAAAGTTTATGTATAAATTGTATTTATTGTCAGTTTATAAAGACTTACATCTTCAGTACAACAAATGGGCTTGAGAACGAGTGCAACAGACTTACCAGGCAGCATTGACAGAGAGACAGACTGTTGGTCTTTTTACACTATTTTTTTAAATATATAAAATATATAGAGGCAGTAAAGTCAGTCTGTCCTTGGAATGTAAAGTTGTGGGTCTATCATTTGGACATTCATACAATTCCTGCCAATATGTATTCTGCATGGGTCAGATGAAGGTATTTGAAACATGCAATTATCCCATACTTCCCTTATCTGTAATTTGGCATTTAGCCTGAGCCAATGAAGCACATAATCAAGCAGACATGAAAACCATCAGTACAGTCAGATTTAATATAAATAGAATAAATATTATACTGTTCACTTTAGTCTGGGCCAAACAAGAACAGATTAAATCAATATTCCCCACACACAAATAAAAACAAAAAATAATATGCTTCGGAGTTTTAACTTCAATCTTATAATCAACACGTTAATGCTTTTCATACCCTGCTGCTCCTCATCTTCTGGCCTTAGAGAGTTCTGTCTGAGCTGAAATTTATATTCATAAGCTTTTACAACTAATGGTAACCCGATAGTTATCCCTCTACCACTATCGCTCTCTGCTAAATTAATATTAATGCATGTGAGCATTGGGTTCAGTTAAGTTTATGGGTAATCATATTCAGTTTATTCCTGGTAGGACACCAGTCACATTGATTAAAAGCTGCAACAGTGGTGTTCTCCCCAGCTAGGTGTATTGGGCCTCCAGCTATCTTCAACCCATATACGCCATTGTGACAACACCCTAAAAAAATCTATTTCATTTTAAGGTTCAATGCATGACACAAATATATATTGCACAAGGTTAAGCTTGCACTTCTGCATGGTGGACCACCAAAACACAATACCTCTTTTGGTTGTTTTATTTCTAAGTGGGCTGTTTTGCTCATCGGGACAGATTTGTTACCAGTATCGGGCATCAACATAAATCAGGGTGACGCTGGGCATTGTCTCGGCACAAAATACTCCAGACTGCTCCCACTTAAAGTCTCATGCTCATTAATTTTATCATTATCCTGGCCTGACCATGTCTACCTATTCCCACATGGGTGATAGATGTGGTCACTTCTTAAGCGCATTAATCTTACCCTTCCAACACTGGTGATGATAAGCTAGAATTCCACTCTGGTCGAAGAAAACTGCCCCCTGTTTATTATTAGAAATGAAACATATACACTATGCAGATTATGTTGTTTCCCGATGCGAGTGTGCCGCTCACCTTGTTTGGCTTTGCAAGATATTCTGTCAGGCTGTAGGATGTATCCCTCTGTGCAGCTGCATCTGTATGACCCGTAGGTGTTCGTGCAGGTTTGGCTGCATGCGCCATACATGGCACATTCATCATGATCTTATGGAAAAAGGAAGAGAGTCATTTGTAACAAATTAGGTGTGTTCAAACATGACCCAAATACATAAAGTATACTTAATGTGGCCTCACTCTGGCACCTCAGGCATAATTACTTTTATAACCAATGAGCCTTTTTTTGGAGCTGCAGTACCCTATAAACCACACTCTCATATCTTCCACAAACAGGATCAAATTCAGGAAGCACTGCTACTGTGTTAAACCTCTTCCTCCAGCACAATTATGAAATTTTATGCCATGTTGTTGGCACAAGTTATTTGCAAGAGTCCAAGTAAGACTGTAGACTGAACTCTGGAGACACCTTTGACAGCAAAATCCTGTCTTCCTCAGTGGCTGTCAGGAACCAGGTGCATAAGAGCATCAGGAAGAAGAAGATACACAGAAACAGTGTACTCTGTATACAATATGCGTGTGTATGCCTCTGTGTTGGGAGTGTAATGCACTGTACAAGAGCCCTTGCCTGCAGACAGATGGTTCTTATATACCCAGCACCTCCTGCTTATTCAACTGAAGGAAGTCTGGCCGAGGGCAAAAGGAGAGATTGGTGTGAGGAAGCGGGAGGAAAAGCGGCAAGGGCTCCAAGGCAGGAGGCCCCCACCAGCGCTGCAGAATCCTACCTCTGCAGCTTGTTCCGTCCTCGCCGACCTCAAAGCCGTCAGCGCAGAAACAGAAGGTGCCGTTTCTTGTCATGACACAGCCATAGCGGCACCGGAGCTCGTGGCAGGCTGACAGGAGCTCTGCAGGGGGAAAGAGAAAAAGAGAGGATTGGAGGAAAAGGGTATGAAAGGCTAGGTGGAATGGGAAATTACTTTCTGATTTGGGAAATTACTTTTTGATTTTCCTCTTGTCTGGGCTCTTTTAGTTACAACTGCTCCGTTGTCATTCAGCAAAAAAAAAAAAAATTTCAGCTGACAGAGTTTCATACCATTCTTAGAGTTTGTATGATTCATCAATTTTTTTATGTAACTATGTTTTTTTATGTGGGGGGAAAAAAAAGCCTTGTTAAATATTAAATACATGGCATAGACAGTTGTGCAGAAAAGGGTGTTCATTACGGTTTAGTTCAGTGACACCCTTTGCCGCATGTCATCCCCTCTCCCTGCCCCTGACTTTTGTCTATCATTCACTATGGATACCAAATAAAGGCAAAATGCCTCAAAAAAAAAGTAATAATAAAAAAGTTTTGGATTTTTTTATATAAATAAAGACAACACAATTGAAGACCTCTGATAAGAGGTATTAAAAGTTATTATTAGTCTTGACTTGTACAGTCATTTGACAAATTGACTGGGAGCAGCCATCAGGGAGGGCCAACACTGTCATTTCCCATGTATTTTGTGAATGTTGTGTTTGGTGACGATGCTCCGTATAGCACTAATCTTTGAACAGAGAGGAACAAAGAGCAACTAATTATGGCGTGATGAATGTTCAACAGAATAAGTGGAACAATTGAGCAGTATAAGTCTCAAAACAAAGCTTTAATTGCATAAAGATTGATATACTACAGCTGAACATTAATTAACGTCAACTTACTGCCCAACAGATAAAAGCTTACATTGATTGTCCTTGGTATTTCCTATGCTAACCATTTCAAGACATTATGAAATGCTGCAACAGCAGACAAAATCATTTTTTGACAGGGTGTATTTAATTCAATAGCAAAGTGGAAACTGAATGACAGTCAAAGCTCCAGTTATCATTTCTCTCTGAATGAAAACAGTCTTTGCTTTTGATTTTGAAGAGTTGGAATTATGTGATGTCAGTAGATCAGACATTTTAAAACCCTGAGTTATCAGAGGTCTGTTTTTCATTACAGTATCTAAACTTCTTGCTGGCTCACTGACACATTAAGATGGATGGTGCAGTTGGATTGTTTGGAGAGCAATATATAAATCTCAGTGAATGCTTGTTGGAGAGCAATATGTCAGCTGATCATGAAAACTGTTTAATAGTGAAGGGAAACAAGAATGTAGGAAAGAAATATGGCTTGTGACTGTTTACTAACAAGCCAGAGCAACAGTATGCATTAAACACCGACAAACATGCATGAAACAATGACAAACATGCACACAGTTACACCCCTTAACTGTTATCAATCTTAAATCAGGACCGATAGGGCTTTTAATAATTTCACAATAAAAATAAATGGCTCTAAATGACTCACAACTAGGTAAGTGTAAGCTGAAACACTAACCCTGTTACCTTTATCAGTGTCAGAGAGGTCTGAGATGGACCTACGGGGTGAACTGCATGTGTATTTGGTTTTCATATAGCCCACAGAGGAGTTTTGACTGACAGAAGGTTGAGTGGAAAATGACTGCATTTTCATTTTGGAGCAAACTGTTTTTGAGCTGATAGAGAGAGCAAGCAAACACAAAAGTATTAAAATGGTAAAAGCCTGGTCGCCTTTGGTCCTCACTGACCAGAGAGAGCCTGCTTGGATATATTAATACTCTTCACTGGCTCATAGTGGTCCAACGATACTGGGGTAGCAAAGAGCTGGAACTCAATGAACTTAATCTGGAAACATACCATTCCAGAAATGGCCTTGTGTTCTGGACATAAATCAGGCTGTGCCTATTAAGTACCATTACTCCACAAAAGTGCAACTGTCAAGTAGAGGTTGTGATGATATTCATTCATTCAGCTATAAAAAGATCTTTTTTTTTTTCACATGACATGTTTATTTACAAGAATAATGAAGGTTTTTGAGTTGAAGTGGACAGCAATTTCCCTCAATTGATCATAATTGAAAATAAAAGCCTTTTTGCTGAAAAAAATAAACTTTGATCATGGTCAGAAAAATAAAAGTTATTGTCATGTGGATCAACGTATCAAAAGATTCTTTGAGAGTGTTTTCAGACCTGCATGCTGCTCATGCTCAGTGAGAAATACCACAGTTGTTTGTGATCATGTCATAAGAGCTTAGTGATGTTGTCAGGGGCTTAATTGTTCTAACTACTGAAACTACCCCAGATTCAAAGTGAGCAGAAAATGAAAGGTTTCAACAATCCAGCCAGGAGAGATTTTCACAAACAAATTCATTTTTACTGCCACCAAGGCAGACCTTTAGTTGCCCCTTGAGAACAAGGTAACATCTTTACTAGTAGAAGAACTGAGTTTTCAAACTACCAATCACATTACAAAAGTTAGCAAAGGCCTAAAAATTCAAAAACAGTGACATTAAAGCCTGCAGGAAGCTCTTGTTACATGTTTAAGCTCTAGTTCCTGTTCCCATTTTGATTCATTAATATAACCCCTGGAGATAGACTGCTGTCTCCTCACCATTATGTTTTTGCAATTTGCATTTCTTTATAGGTTTTTGCAGGAAACTTAGTGCTGCCAAACAATGTTTTAAAGTAACAAAAAAACACTTATGTGGATGGGGGTCAGAATGCAAAGGTCAGACTCAACTTCCTACATCTCAAAGTGTTACAAGGGTATTCTGTTGAAAATTGAGTGTCGACATCTGTACCTGCCTCCGAGGTGTCATTAACTTTGTCTGTACATCTGGGAAAGATATCACGTGTCAGGAGCTCATTCCATTACTCTGTGCTTTATTTAAGGATAGTAGTTTTTATTTCAACAGTCAAAAAAAAAAAAAAAATCTCAAGTCTACAGGGTGTAGCACCATGCACACAAAAACACACATACATACTGTTGACATACATGGAAAAATACACAAGCACTTAGAAATACACGCTATTGTCATTTTCTGGCTCTTTCCACAATTGTAAAAGGCATTTTCAGCTCAATTTACCAAGACACCATTAAAATTTTACCCTCTGGGAATGAACGCAAGTACGTTGGTACATGAATGTACAGTCTGTCGGTTCACTGTTGCAACATTTTTAATGTACTTTTAATCATTATGACACAGAATAATACAACTGCATCTGTCTTGTATTCTTCAATTACTCATGTTTAATTAGTAATTACCTTTCACGGGTTAACTAAATGAAAAACATGAAAGAACTTTTTTTCTTAGAAATTGATTAACTCAAGAGCAGAATGGATACTGCTAGTCTGCTCTTTGTATGGGAACTTAAAACTCTTAAAATAGGAAGCAGGATCTGAGTTGTAGGAATAGATGTGTTGATTTTCAACAGTGCTGCTGACCATACTGTTCAAACCATATTTTATGTGAACAAGCGAGGAACATTCATGGCAAACTAATGCAGAATGTGTTTTGGTTACTTTGAGGTATAAGGAGTGAGATTGTGGCAGACATATCGGGGTGGACTTCATGAGCAGCACTCCTGGAGTGGAGCAAAGTGGAGCAATGTAAGCTGAAGCTCTACAATGAAATGACAACAGCAAATATACTCGGCCATTACGATAGCTGGAAAAAGGGCGCAGGTTAAAAATAACCACAATTACACAAGGAACTGCATCCTGATAACATTTTTGTGTGCTTGCGTAGATACATTGTCATGCTATCTTTCTGAGAAATTAGCATTTGAATGATTCAGTTTAAGCAGGCTTTCTCTGCTCTGTCTATACACTTCAAATGTACTTTATGTCAATCAAATCAAATAAAAACAACGGCTTTGTCCCCAACTGGTTTACTGTTGTGGTGGCTCTACAGTTCAAGTGTTAAAGAAAGCTTCTTTGTGCAACTGCTCCTTCTCTGCTAACCTAGTATAAATCTGCATACGAGTTGGGTTTGATTTCCTGTACAGACCAGAGACAGGAACAGAGACAGACAATTTCCCAAATAATGTTCCTTTTAAATAATGTATATTTACATCCCTATGATACATAAAAATCTGCAAACCTTTCAGGATTGTCTGAATAAAAATATCACAAATCATAAGCCACAATGACAAATGTGTATAATGTGTAATGTTAACTAGTTTGTTATCTTGAGGGAGTAGGTTCTTTTTAAAAATTGTCAGCCCTTGAGTGGGTCAAAAAATGATGTGATACAACCATCTCTGTTTACTCCTTGAGCTTGTGTGTAGACCCCATGTGACCTATGCATTATTATTCATCACATGGCAACAGTAACTAGCACGCTTCCCTGTTGTGAAGCAGTATGCAAAATGATTGCACGCTGGGCTGAAGACATTCAAAACTAATCCTTATATCTGTTTAAAGACGCCAGATGATCAGCTTTGCCTCTTGGCAAACACACTGCTGCAGGGATTGTATATCTGTCAATGAGCCTGTTTGATGCTTTTCACATATCTGAAGTGCTACCTCTGAGAACATGAGGCAATAGAAGTGCATTCAGTTGTTCTGATACTATGGTCTGCAAATATGCTACATGTTGAAAAGATATGCTCCATGTACTTAGCTTTTCATTTTCTATCACGTAAAATCTCTTACTTGATATTATTCAATAATGGCACTAATGAAAAATATACTATGAAACTTATCCCCGATAGATGACTCTTTTATGCTGTCTCCAATACAGTGTCCTGCAAATGTGAAGGATAAAAGGGAAGCTGTGAAAGGCACACAGGCAAGGGAAGAGTACCATGAATTATGAACTGCTGGCACAAAGTTAAGAAAGAGGACATTAATTTGTTCAATTATCTTCTCCTAAAAGTATAATGACTGCACCTTCAAAGAAGTAACTATTGAAGTTCAGAGCACATGCATAGTTATTCTTGTGTTGCTCCACAAAAAGAAATAAAACAAACAAGCTCAGCCTAATCATCAGATACACTTCCACATTTAGGAAAACTGGTGAAGTGTTTGCATTACTGAACTATGAAGTCAAATGTTATTCATTCTGAAGCACAGATGCATATGCATTTTAAAACAGCAATCTAATTTCTACTGCAGTATAATTTTCTATAATCACATGTATCAAAAGAATGCTTCCAGCTATTCTATCATTTTTTATACTGTGCTTTTTTTTAAGGTTCTGCTGCTTTCTTGTGTTGAGAAAAAGGGTTTGAAAGAAAGTAACAACGGAAAGTGATCTGAAAATTGCAATGTCATCTTTCACAGAGCACAATGAGTCCAAGCCTTCTTATTACATGGGGTGTATAGGCAATTTAGAACAGATACTAAACAATACTATACAATCATTTTCCTGTCTTTGTATTGATCAACTGTTGCTTTTGGTAACTTTGTGCTGTGTCATGACAGAAATCTTAAGTGTATAAAACTATTGCAATAATTCTGAAATAAATCATTATTTGTTTTGATGTGTGTAATTATCAGGTAAGAACTGTAAAGAAGAACAAAAATGGCTATAATAACAAAAATAAGCTAGTTTGTCAAATTGCTTTGCTTCCAACAACCTCATCTAGCTGTGTAGCTGTGGTTGTATGTTTCTCCATGCTGCCATACATTAATGTGCTCGGCCAGTGCAGCACCACAAAATCTGACAACGCTAACAGCATTGATTCTTAAGTATTAGTAAACAGCTGTATTTGGGAATAAGATGGATGATGATCTGGGTAATCAACAATAAGCGATTGCCGATAGTTTGTTTTTATAGCAACATATACATATAACCAAAGCTTGCAACACCGACAGGTTTGTACGCACCTCTATCTGCACAGTGACGCGTTATTGTGAATGCTTAGATTAACAAACATAAATAAATTATGCTTTATTTGTGATATGTTTTGTTTGTTTGTAACATAGCCATGCAATATATTTGTCATTTTACTGCCACCAATCTGGGTATCTGAGAAAGAGAGAGACTGCCAAACATAACTTGCCCCCGCCACCAACGCCGTCTAGCGTTCGGTCTCAAAGAGTAAGGATAGGATAATGTAACTATGGATAACACACAGCCCTAACAGGGAATACCAATATCTCACTCCTACAGCATCTGCTGTAAATATAGACCCCTAACTAATGTTATCTCTCCAATTAAACAAATGTTAACTGTCAAAGTCAGCCTTGAAAACCCATCATTTATGTAGTTAAAGATTTGGGCAGTTCTATGAAGAAAACCAAGCATTTGTTTCCCATGGCAATCAACATGCCAGACTCTGCTAATTGTTCCTCCTGTCTATGCGACTGATTACAAAGATCAGACAGCATTTGCTGAAATTAAAAACAAAGTGGAAGGACAAGCAACTCTTCCCATGAGAATAACTCAAAGATTAACTTAATGAAAATTTTGGGATTTAAATGACAAGAAGAGAAGCAATTCCCTGAAGCAAAGTCCCTGAAAAACGGGATAATTGTGGTTGTAATTCTTGTTGGGATAGGGATGAATGCATATCCATATAGAGTGCACTCAGAAAGTTTCCAGACCTGTTTACATTTCTATGTTGCAGCCTTATGTTAAAATCAAAAAGATTTTCTCCCTGATCAAATACTTAAATATCAAATTAATGGAAGTATTCAGCATTCATATGACACCCAGAAATTTAGCTGAGGTTCCTCCCATTTCTCTTGATCATCTTTGAGATGTCTCTATACCTTGACTTGAGTCAACCTGTGGTTGAAACCCAGATCCTTCTCTATACAAGGTCTCAGCTGACGATGCACATCAGAGTAAAAACCAAGCATCTCTTCAGTCAAAAAACACCTAAAGGTCAAGACTGTGAGAAAGAAGATTATCTGGTCTGATGAAACCAAGATTGCAACGTTTGGCCACAATTCTTGGCATCATCATGTTTGGTTTCATCCAGACATGGCATTGTTTTAGATTGGTTTAATTGGTTGGTTGAAATTTGGCACCAGAGAAGATTAAAATGACTGACCAGTGCACTTGTGTTAGAATCAATCTGACTCACCAGAAAAACAAATGCAGCTTAATTCGTGCTGTGTACGGTTTCTGTTGTTTTTATGAAAAATAAAAGAAGGTTCATCATAGTTATTAGTTTCCACAAAAAGTGTGACCAATTCGATTTTCAGTTTAACTAAAAAGTTTTATTCATAGAAGAAAAACTATATATATAGTAGCATTGATTTTTCTGCCCATTTGGGATAGAAAATTCACTCTGCATCATCAGTCAACCAAAAAGTCACACTCTGGCCGACAACTTGAGCAGAAGTTTCTCAAACCATTCAGCCACACAGATGGCAGAGAATGACTGGTGAGTGTGGCCCTGTTCCTTTGCCAATACAAACAAGAAGCCACACCATGGGCAATAAAAGACTAACCCAAGGCTAACAGTCAGATTGCCCCATCTGGCCTAATTATGGCTTCCCTTTAGGGATGGCTATGGCCTTTCTCTCTGAATAGTCAGCTTTTCCCCAAAACTCTTTTTGTAGTCAAGGCCTGTATTTAATGTGGGACCAAATTAAGATGCAAACCCAACACAGAAGGTACACCCATGGCTGGCACAAGGACCTTTAATGAGTGGAATTTCCAGTCCATAAATTAGACACTTAACCTATTCTCCAAGTCTGTAGCTGTGGTTGGTATCCTCTGGGTGGTAAAAAAGACAAGATTGATTCCACAACGATGAAATTGGGTCATGTATTCTCTGGAGTTCAAACATTCAAGTGTTATGTGCAGGGAAATATTATTTCTTATTATCTTATTTCTATAAGATGTGCTGTGATTGCAGTGCCACAATTTATTGATATGTCTTTAGACAGTTATCTGAAAAGCTTAAGTGTGTCAGCTTTGATGTGAAATGGAGCTGTCCGGATGGTCTTGAAGGTATAATTTTCCCTAGAAATTGAGAGCTACATGCGCATATACATGTACGTTTCAAAAAATGTAATCCTGTAGCTCAAACTAGGGCTCAAATGTGACAGTAAATGTTGTTAATCCCTCAAAGCACAATTTGTCGAGGGATTTGAGAACTGGTGCACTGCCAGGCTTCTGACATGCCCTTAAATATTGGAAGAAACATCATGGGTGTGGGTGTAGAAATCTTCCAGCAAACAATGAAATTTTAATTCTAACCACTCCTGAGGAAGAAAATCCGTTGTAATAGGATTTGATGACACCAGATTGTTTCTTCATATTAGGGAAAGTAATGATATGAGTGACAATATCATTCCAGACTGTGGAACAACAAAGTAAGATGCATGAAATATTGATTGCCAGTGTGTGCTGTTGTTTGTGTTTCTGTTAGTGTGTAGTGGCAGTCAATCGTAACCAGTGTTACCAGGATAACAAGACTTAGAACTTCAACTTCTCAAACAGCAAAGCAAAATCGGACAGAGAATTTAAAATTAGATGAGTTTGATACAATACTTTGAGAAATGCCTTGGAAATGACCTTCAAATCATCACATGCATCCGTATCAAAAGCTGAAATACGAAATAAAATACTATTGAAGATTACACCCTCATCTTCTCTTGTAAAGTGCCTGCAGTGAGGTAGAATAACACACTAAAAGCACAGCACATAACAGTGTAGCACCAGAGAGAGCAAAGTGATCACTTTGACTACTTACTGCAAATGTTCCATCCATTAGAGGGGCAAAAATTTAATAAATATGCTAATATTTTACAGTCTACAAGGCTGGTTGGCAACATATTTTCAGCCAAATGAGAAACACTGGGAAAAAAAAATAGTGAACTGTGTTCATGGCTACTTGTTTTGGAAAAAGAGCATCACTTATCACAGGCTCCTTCAACCTGTGTTTGTTTGAGATGTCGTCATGAAAAGTTAATCAAGGGAGAGAATTGAATGTTGTTCACAAACAGATTACGGGGAAGGAAGTTGCATGTTTGACATTTTTTTCAGAGGCTTTATCATAAAAAAATAACAGAGTATACTATTGTTTTCTGCATTATTTTTAGTATCAGAAGTCAGCCTTATACTTATGGTTTGTGTTTGCCAAAGATGATGAACCAAGAGACACTATTTTACTTCCACATCAGTAATAAGATTTTTCCTGCTATTTTTCAGCCACTGTACTCAGAAGACAACAATAATTCAGGTCCACAAATAGCTTAAATCTGTGTTCTCCACAGAGGGCAAACAAGCCGTCTTTGACAAGTTGTGCTGTGACATGGAAATCATTTGTGTATAAAAGTTCCGATTACCCTTATATAAGAGGGAGTGATCCATATATTTTGGAATCAAAACAGAGTGCTAGGAAAGGCTGCAATACCTAATCACTGTAACATTTAACAACATTCAGAAAATTATTTCTGCTGATGGTTTTCTGTTGCAGTGAGTGAAAGTGGTGCAGGCTGACAATGAGGGCCAATCAAATATGAAATCACAAGCAGCTATACAGAAAGCAATTTGTTGCAGTTCGTGTTATGTATCTATAAACCTTAGATTTTGGGGGAGATCATCAGCATTGCGGCTAAAGTATCGCAAAATCTAAATGCAATCCTATCTATTTTGGCGACTTCAAAGAAACAAAGTTCAAGTTACAACTGTATTTCAGTTCCACATCTGCTTCATAGATACGTTACATATTGCTTTTTTTTTTTAAGAAATACATGTTGTAATAGTGATACAGTATTCTGATATTTGCAGTGAAGATGCCAATGACAATGATGTTGGTAGCCCTGTACTGTACCTTTAAAACCTAAGACTAAGGATACATCACAGACTAATAAGACGACCTACTTCAAAGCACTTCATTGTGGAGGCCTTAATTCAGATCTTTTAAAATGATAAGATTAAAATGATATATGTGTAACTGACAGACTTTAAAATACTATGTCGTGCTACCTCTTTGAAACTCACGTAAGGCATATTGTTTATGTAAAAAGACTGGTCACTCTATTCCTTCTTTAGGAATGAACCACATATATGCAGAGTGGTTCAGGCTTAAAATCAGCCAACCCCATTGTCTTGTTCTCACTCCATCACTAGATCTCCCCCATGAACCAGAAGGTTTCTTTTGTTGTTTTGGTTGTTCTCTTTAGTTTGCACCATACAACAATATTCTTTCATACATCCACTCACTAACACTACTAGTCTACTGGCTGTCCAATCCACACTGATACATGTTGTGATATGTTTGTCTCTTATGTAAATAAGTATAATTTAGTTTTTATTTCAAGTTTAATTGTGTGAACATTCTTCCTTTTGTCATGGCTGAAGAGCCTGGTTGTGACACTGTGCCATTGCCATTTTTTAAGGATTGAGTTATTCAACTGCTGAAGTAGTTTGCTGATGAAAATTGGCTTTGAAATGTTTATTTTTCCCCTCTTCTTTTAAAGGTTGAATACACATCACAAGTTCTCCCTTTGGTGAGTCTATTTGTCTCATATGAAGTTGTAATTTTTTTTTTTTTTTTTTGCAATATCAGGTTTGTGCTTAAAATTCCATAAACCAATGGATCTTAAATCAGCACTCAAAGGGGACAGTGGCCTATTTCATGTCTGCTTATGACTTTACAAAAGGCTGAAAAACTATTTTCTGAAGCTCATGGACTGATCTTACACAGATCAGTTATTACACTGTTTCAGCAAGTATCTTTTAAGGGGGAAATATAAAAATAATGAAATGGTTCAAGCAAGAAGAAAGGTCACAATTAACACGAAAACTATCCTGGCGATGAATCACGGAAGAATGTCAAGCAGAAGCAACAATCAAAAAAGCCAAAATTCCCATTTCACAATTTCCATATGGTATATAGAGGAATGCAAATCTTCAAAGGAGGCACATGAGAGTGCCTAAAATGACAGAAAGGTGCTTTTAAAAAAAAGCGAACTGAATATCTAAAAAGGCAACAACAAGCAATTTAATGCAGATGAGAAGAAAACAATTCAAATTATGGTGGAATATGATAATTAAGAGATTATACGGTAAATATTTGATACCTGTAAAAATTTATTCAACTGTAAAGGTTGCTTCATGACCCCATTCCAAAGGAAAACAGAAATTGGTCAGAGGCAGTGGTACTTGCCAAAGAATTTCAAAATGTTATGCAGAAATAGCTCACCAGGAGAACACAGCACAACTTTGGATAAACTAGATGACTAAGACTCTGTTGTTTCTGCTGGAATGTTAAGCAAAGTGAGAAGCAGAAATAGTGGTTCTTCATTTGCATCATCAGAGTTGTAAAGCTGAAGCCTAGAGGACCAAGTAAATTGCTGAAGCTGATGGTCTCAAAAAGAAACTCTTGAAAGGGGAAGGTTGTGTTTTTTCACCTTTAAGCATGATATTATTGACATAGGGGGTGGTGCTGGCACAGAAAGGCTCAGTGGCTTATAAATATATTTTGAATGTAAAAAACTGATTTTAAAGTGACTGAAAGACAAGCAAGCACTGCATGTCACCTATTGCTTGGGAATATATGCAACATATTGATAGAGGGAAGAGAAAAACTAACTAAACCTCAAGCTGAGAACAGCTTCACCACTATACCAGCAGAACTACCAACACAAAATGTTGCAGCTCCATCAGTTACAACAGGACAAAACAAATTTTGTCTATACATCCCATAATGTAGTGGGTACATGCTTATATGTACGTGCCAGTGCACGTCAAGCTGTCAGATGGCAACCAGATCAGTTTGATGTATGCTTTCCTGGGCCCAGGAAGTGATGCCAACATTTGTATAGGGGCTATTTGAAAACAAGTAAATGGGAAAGAAAAGAAAGCTAGGATCCTCTAGAAATCCTACAGCAAGAGAAAATTGTTACCTTGGAAAGAATATCTAAGCTAAAGAAAGGAAAGCTCCAACTTCAGGGCATTGCCAGCAGCCTACACCAAAGATACCAGTACCAGCATCAATACCAATAAAAAAAAATTCCTGCATCAGAATGTCTGAATAAATGGGATTATCTAAAAGAGGTTAAAGTGACCCATATTGAGGCTGATATTGGACTTCTGATTGAAATTTATCCGCCTACAATAATGGAATCATAGAAGGTAATTAACAGTAGAGATGATGGACCATAGCTGTTCAAACATGGCCAGAATGGGTAGTTAATGGGCTTGATGGTGATTGTGAAGCAAAACAGTGAACAGATTCAAATTTCAGTGATGTACATGCATGAATGAAAAACAGCAAATGAAAAGAGAAAAACTGTTTTTTGCACATTATATCCACAATAGCCTGACTGAGTGGTTGACATTATCTCAAACTCCCATTTGATAAAGAAATGATTTCTATTAGTGATGCATGATTCAGAAAATCTCAATTTGATGTTTCAAAAATTATTTTCAGTAGATGGTAATAGGTTACATAGAAAAATATACTACAAGTACTGGAGCACACCTGCGTCATGCCTGCATACAAGCACAAGCACAGTTAAGTTGCGTCTCGTTACAAAGGTTATGTAATCACTGTTCATACAGTGACAAATTTACAAACAACACTATAACTATGACCACATGTTCAAATATGAACACTGATCACGTTGAGGACGTGCCGCAGCACCAGACAAACATCCAGCTCAGTGATAACAGATGACTTCACGAATGCTATATGCTGTCATGTCATGGCGTTGAGCAGCAGGTGAATAAACACAAGCAGTTTTTATTTGTTTGTAGTTAATTAGCAAATTAAGCCAAATTAGAAACATTCATTCAGAGGCAAAGCTGCAGTACAAGCAGAATTTCAACCATTTCATTTTTTATTAGCTGTCTTCATATGCTTTGGTGATGATAGAAATCTTAAAGCGTAAAAATGTATATAAAACCGGCGTATAACAGTGCTCTTATCAAGCTCCTTCTTCCACTTAAGGTTAGAAAATCTAAAATGTGCCTAAATACTGCCTTTAATGAAGATGGGGCAAGTTGAATAACTTTTTCCTCTACGTTTTCTTTTGTGCACGTGCATGCTCACGGTGCACTCTCTTCTTGTTAACACAACAAGGAGTATGTGGGTGGAAACTGACAGTGCCATCTATAAGACTGGCAAGCTAAACTCATGTCAGGAAAATATCAGCATTGTTACAAGACTGAAATATGAGATCAACTTTTTGTTTCTTTATTGATTTTGAATCTCTAGAAACAGAATCATGATTCTAATATGAACTGCTTTTTTGGGACACCTATAATTAATATGCCCAACAGTAACTCACTGACGGTTACCATCTAAAAAGAAAGTTTCAGAAAAACCTAAAATGTCTTCAGGAATTCAGTGATTTCCTGGAGGACATGATCAAAAAGGTCAATGCACAGGAGGATTTACCACATCATGACGTGAGGCACCCAAAAAAAGCAGAAGACTCCTGTTGTGTTAGACTGTTCTGTATCATTTCAAGGAGCCTCCATGTACCAGGAGCTGCTAAAATTACTGACATAGCTTTTACTCTTCCAACAGGAGCCAAGTGCAGTCATGGCAGAAACTAATTAAGCACCATTAAGTTAAGGTTCCAAAACTACCTTTGATTTTTGTAGTGGCCTAATGGTGACATTTAAAAGGGCCAAAAGAGTGCAGAGTGACACTGTACTCTTGTTGCAACATCTTACATATTCTGCACCAACGCATTAACAAGAACATCTTCCAAAACTATGAAGGATACAAAAATTTTCTTTAGAAGGTTGGAGAACAAAAAATATGAGACCTGCCACTTGGCGGGACTGCTCCTAAATTACCACCCTTAATCCAAGGTGGAATGGACAACTTTGGCACCATCAGAATTAAACAAGGAGGAAGTAGTCTGAAGAACTATGGTGTTATCTTAACGTTGGTGCAACTATTTATCTGGAAGTTGGCCCTTCTCTTGACAAAGACTTGTCATCACACTCAGGAGAGGGCAAATCACTAAATTAAGATCTGACAATGTAACCAAACTGTCTCATCAGTAGGAGAATTAAAGGAATTCACTGAGGCATGGAATCAAAAACAAGATTGAAAAGGCCCTGCTGCAAAAGAACATTAGGTGGATCTTTAATCCTCCCAATACTGCACATCTTGGAGGAGCATGGGAGAGGTTAATTGCTGTGCTGAAAAATCTTGCTCTCTGTGGTAAAACAAACATTGAACAACAAAAATCTACTCATGGTCATATGCGAAGTAGAAGCAATCCATAATCGCCACCATTAGATGACTTTAAATTTAAAATACGCCAAATGATTTACAACCATCGGCCCAGACCACCTGCTTTTACTTAAGGTTCAGTATATATTGCTGCCGGGGACCTTCAGGCAGGATGATAACTATGCCAGTGCAGTATATAATCTCTTTTGGTCAAGATGGGTAAGAGAATATCTTCCATTTATACAAGAATGCCAAAAACAGAAGAGGACAAAGAAATTGTGAGTAAGGTGATATTGTACTAGTAGCAGATGCCAAATGCCAAATGATTATTGATATGAAAAGAAGTAGAAGTGTAAAACTTCAGACTAAAACCAACAACACTGACAGACCAGTCAACAAGATTTGTCTGCTGGTTCCGGTCAACCCTGAAGTCTAATGGGATTTTGACTTTTCTCTTTAGTATATTCTTGGTACACTTGTGCAGTGATGTTATGCTGCTTTCCCATAAAAATAAGGGATGTGTGAGAGTGATTTTTTGGAAAAGAACATAATCAAACCATGCCAAGAGTTTTGACTAGACAAGCATAGGTATGTGGCTCCAGACTTTCTATCTCCACTTTTTTTTGAAGAAAAAGATGCCAACATGCAAGTGCCGAAAAATGCAGTTTTTCAAAAGGCTGTTTTAGGCAGGCTCCAAAAACCAGTCAAGTCCATAGACTCCCAGGTAGGAAAAATGGTTTCGGTCTCTACAGCCAATTTCTCCCTTACTGAAGACTGTATGGAGTTGCATTTTTACACAACTCATCTGTTTTAATGACAATAGCTGAGTGGATAGAGCGCACACTACAGTGTTGCAATGGAGTGAATCACTGGTTTGAATGCCAGGTGGTCAGTTTGACTTCTTAGAGTTTCCTATTTCTGATCCCTGTATTAAGGATCAGAAATCTCTACATCGAGTCTCTACATCGTCCTATCCAGTAAAGCCATTAAAATGCTCCCAAAAAGAACGCGGGCCCAGGTGACATTTTTTCCATGCAAGCTCATCACAATGCTACTAAAGCAGTAGGTAGCTTTTTGGTTTTGGAGATGTTAGGGGAGTTAGGTGGTTCGTGAAGTTTATTTTAGTGGCTAAGTAGTCCTTGGTCTGAAAAGGTTTGAGAAACTGAAATAGAACAGGGAAAGTCTGTGTGTCTTTATGCAAATTAAACTGTGGGCCAAATGGGGTTAATATGGGGTTGCATGTATATGTTTTAACGGTAAAAGAACAAGAGGAAATTTAGAGTTTAGAAGAGTCACATGAAACAATTTCAGACAGGAGTAGATATTAGATAGTCGATAAAAACCATTGATAATTTTTTCCCAAGATATCACACTTGAAAGCTTAGAACAAAGAGAGAAGAGAGAGATCAGAGAGCAACAAACCTCCCTACTGGGGGAAAACAGAATCAGAGCCTACAGAGGGATAAAATGGAATAGTAAGTGCCAGCAATAATTGAGGCAGCTATGGTTGTATTGTGAGCAGTGAAGCAGTTCTTTCAGAGAGAGTGAGCGCATGTGTAACAGCTTAAACAGAACACTATATTAGAGTAGGGCTCCAGATAGACGTATACAATATGCGAGTCAAGTGTATCGTGAAGTTTGCAGTGATTCCAGCTGCCAAAACTAACGCCAGAGGCTTCCTTCTTTTAAGGCTGGAAGTTTGGAAACATGCTTGAAATATACATTTTGTGTGTGTGCCATTTATGATACTGAAATTGACCTGTTTTCTGTGTGAGTATGACAAATTCTGTTCCACACTTCCATACACCATTAGTAAATGGACTGTTTTTGCAGTAAATATCAAGCAATCACAAGCTATTTTTAATGAGGTTATTAATGATTAATATAAGTGTGTTGGTCAAGTTAAGTCAGGGATAAATATAAAATAATGTGTTGTCTAGATGACGGAAGTAAATCTCAGTAATATCTGCAGTTGCCTTTTAAATGTAATGGTCACCTAAGTCTATTACTGAAATTAAACATTGTCATTATGGAATATTCCAACAACAGAAACTGTTATTTGCTAAATATGAAGATGGTAACTGTGATATCAATCATAACCATTTTAAAATAATTAATTGATAAATAATTAAGATAGCAGTAAATTATCTGGTTTACTCTTAAGTATTGAACATTTTTTGTCGAAAAGCAAAAACATTGGGTAAACTGTTTGAAAAGGCATGGATTAAGCCTAGCATCACAATTAAGATTTAATTTCTAAATCTAGGAGAGACCTAATTCCAAACCGTACGGCTTGACAAAGTCTGGAAATTAAGTTTCTAAGCAGCTTCAGGCTTTTTTTTTTTATAACCCATGTTCATTTGGAAGAGATTGGTTTGTGTTCACTTTCTGGGACTTCAATGACGATAACATATGAAATTGTGTTTAAGTCTGACATTTGTCTTACTCAATGTAAGCAGTAGAGACTTCAGAGATCCCACGGCACAGCCATGAGCATGCGATTAAGAATGAGCAAGTCTCCTGAAGGTGAACGAAAAGAAGTTTAGTGGTTTTCCATCTGGGCACCTTCATATCAACGCCTCTCGGGATGTTCAGCATGTATATTCATAAGAGGTGGGCAGGAAAGGGAGGGAAAAAAGTTTTGTAAGAGACCCAGCTGGTTGCCTAAAACTTCTTTTTGGTGACCTCAATTTCTCCTGCTTCCCAGTGAGTTTAGCCTGTCCATGTGGGACTAAGCATAAAGTATACAGTATGTGTCCCTGAGTGCACTTAAGCAGAAGGCTGGCACACCGCAGACTCAGACACACCATAACGTGTTATCATTTACATGCAGTAAACACAAATACAATGAAAGAAAATAAATTCATATCTTATATAATATTAATTTATTCTTTGAGAAGGAATAATTCTCTTTACCGCTTTAGGGTAGGAAGTGTTCAAAGCAGCTGACTGCAGTGCTGCATTACTAGGTGGATTGTTAGAATTCAATCACATGTTTTTACATATCAGATACCATCTTTTAGAAGAATTCAGAACAGAGATGTCATGACACACATACACTGACAAGGTTGTGTGAAATGACATAAGAGAAAATAAGATGTCTACAATTGACAAGGTTTAGAAACTATTGGATCCATGCTATAACTGTCAGCAGCCTTTATGTAAAAGGTCAGATTATGAAGACAAGGCCAACATAGATAAATTGGTATAAGTAAAATATTTTATACAATACCAAGTTTATCTAACAGCACTGACCAAGTCCAATAAAAGAAGAGTTTCATGTCTTAATGACAAACATAAAAATACAGTTTTTAGTGACAGCAAATAATAATAAGAGAACCCTCAGGGTATTCTAGGACAAACATATCAGCATTTTAAATGTTACATTTAATTTTGATTTTAATAATGATTCTCAAAGGTTCAAGGCCAGCACTATCTCAAAGGGGTCTGATTAACAAAAAGAGAACAGACTTGATCCACCTCCACAAGCCAGCAGGAAAACTAGTACACTCACCCTTGTCAAGCAGGAATGAGGGAAAAAGCAGAAATGTAGAAATAAGTGCTGCAAATCAAATCACTGAAATCACTCACATCTTGGAATACTTTTATGAAAAACCGCTTTTATTTTTTATCCAGTCACTTCTGGACTAAAGGAATATAAATAATGGAGGAATAGACAGAAAGTCAACAGCTGCTTCACAGGTAGATGGTCTCCACCATCTTGCTGGTTTGTGATGCTGGTAAATCTGAATGAATTATATTTTAGTGCTTATAGTTACTGAAAAATGAACTGCACGGTTAAATAGGTGATAATTTATCCAAGCTAACAGGGTGTAGCATGTTGACAAATATTTAGGCATTTGTATGTTTGTGCGTGTTGCTACCTGATTCTCATTCATTAATCGGGTCACTGGTGACCCAGTTAAACATCAGAGATCCACAATAATAATGCTGACTGACAAGCTGAGTCTGCTGTTGGGCTGTGGGCCGCATTAAGTGTGAATTGTCCTGTATTTCAAAAATAACCATTTGGAAAATAAAATATCTGTCACAGTTTCTGAGCCATTCCTCCTTTAAGTGGTGGGCTCACAGTATAATGTTTGGAATGGGGGGTAGTTTGCAGAAGATTTCTCTACGAAAGTGAGAAAACATTTTGGCTACAAAATTAAACAAAACACTTAACTTTAAGTAGTTATGTGTGTGGACACATGCCAAGCATGCAGGGGAATTGCAGCTTGCAGGTCGGCAGTACCAAGGGACATATTTACATCAATAGGTCTAGGAAGTAAGGTCTGAACCCAGGCATGTCATAAAAATCACAAATTTTGTTTTTTTCCTGAAAGTGTTCCTCCTTTTGGTGTGAACTTTAAGCGTTGTGACTTTGTAGACAATTTAGATGCACAAAAAGCTATGTAACGCAGAGAAGAGACGCAGAAACACAGACAAGCATACTACACCCTCTTCAAGGCTGGTTGATCTAGCTGGAACACTCAGTCTGCCACTGTGATTTAGTTTCCTAAAATTTTGATTTCAGTTCAAGTTAAAATAGGCGTAACATTATTTCCTCAAATGCACCACTTTATGGGGGACAGTTTGTAAGTCTGTAAAAAATAAATAAATAAATAAAATAGTTTCTGCACAGATTTTGAGGGACAATTTCTATGTGACTGGTAAATACTGCAGTGCAACAGAAAGTTCTTCATGTGCAGTAGATGTTTGGTAGGTGTGGGCTTTAAAATACCTGACATTCTAACCCTGATGTTTGAAAAACATTTAAATGTAAACCAATACATCCAGATTTGGCTGTTGAATAAGAGAATATGGCTGTACCCATCATTTAACTTGTTGCATTTTCAGTTAGAGAACAAAAAACAATAATAATAATCTGGATCAAGATCCTGTTGTATTGAAGAAGACTTGAAACTAGAAGCTGAGACCATAAATTCATTAGGAAAATGTTTAGTGAGGTAATAAATCAAGTGAGGAGCAGGGACATTTTTACATAGACTTCTATGCAAACAGTCCTTTTTGCAACCAGTGGAATTGCTGATGATCATTAGATAGAATGCCAGTTTAAGCTACTTCTGCACTGACTTCACCTTTCAGCCCCAGAGTTGACATCCATTTTTACATACAGTCTAGGGTAAGGATTAGAGACAAACAAAAATAAATAAAGCTGTACTTGCCTGGGTGGAATTATGTGCTCTACTGAGTGTCATTCCTGTCATTTTATTATTTGAAGATGCTGTTATGTATGAGAGACACATATTTCAGTGTGCGGGAAATAAGGAAAATTGTGAGCAATGAAAGCCTTATTATTTTTGCATTGTTTCTGTACGTTTGTCTTTCTTGCATTACAGTTGAGTTGCAAGTTGCACGGATACACTTATGGAGAAGACTTTGGTAAATCTTACCAAATCGATAAACCTAGCACATGGTATTCAACCAGATGAATCATTCAAAAGAGTTTTTACTTTCTTTGGTATACTGTGGCCAGTAGAGACTAATTTTTGCTCCCACTTAGTTACAGCAAGGTGAGGCTCACTGCACATTTTATTCATATGCAAGCAGTATGTTACATTAGTGTCTAATCAGTTTCCTTTCATGGGATCTGTAACAGAGGGTAATTAATTACCTGTAAAGTCATGCATTATTGTGTATCACATTGTAAGTGTAAAGGATTCCCTCCATTAACATACTCTATATAAATTGAATGTCATAGCTTATAGGTGATAAGAGACATTTTTTGTTTTTATCAATTTGTTCTTCCACTGTCAGTGGATTACCTCCCACTTTACTTCCTGTGTTGACACACTTTTGAGGTATAAGACAAGTAATGGGAGATATCTGAGCCCGCAAAAGCTGCCTGTGTTTTTTACCAGGGCTGACTTGAATGTCTCTCCCAGGTGGCATTTTGCATTACATTAAACCTGACAAGACATCATTGCAGTCTCTATTTGAACCACACATGCAGAGCTCCTATTCTGCATTACTGTTTAGTTGGATGAACAGACCATAAGGTAGAGGCATTGATGATGTGTAGCTCAGAAACAATTCAGCAGATTTGGAAGGTCTCTATAAACCCCAGGTCTCTATGTAGCATCAAGTTGTGTAAACAATTTCTCCCTGATCTATCCATTTGAGGTGATCTATAAATTTCCAATGGCAACTTTTAAACTAAAACAGCTATATTGTACCCTGTTACAATGTCTTACCACTTCACTTTATACTGATTTAATCCCATTCTCCTGTCAGAGGCTGTCTGTCTAGCAAGGAAATTCATCAAATCAAACCTTAGTGTTGAAAGTTTCACGCTGTGGCCAGAAGTTTTCTGCTCTGTGCCAACAGACATGTTTTGGACTTTACACAACTATGAATTAGAGGGTAACATTTCCTTGCACCTTGCACTCACACAGAGACAAAGCCCAGCATGACTTTAACTGTCTTACAGGTCAAAATAGGTCATGGTTTCTGCCAGGCAGAGGCTAATGTTCTGCCAAGACTGCAGCAGTCACAAGGCAGATGCCGCCTTATCACAGAAACCAGGTGTCCATAGCAGCTTGCTATAGTTGCATAGAATGTGAGCAACAACAAAAATTTGTGTACAACACAACACCTGGTGCTACTGTCCTGCTGTGTCTCCTGTCTGCTCTGACAGGAAAGATGATGAGACCTTGGCAACCAGTTTAACCACAAAAGTTGTGGCAACTCAAGCCACCATATCATGAATAAGCATTTTCATTACCAAACAAAGCATAGCAGGTTAAATTTAAATGCATTACAGGATAGATCAAACAGTGATTATCTGTGTGAAAGGGGGGAAAAAAAAACAAAACAAAAAAACTTACTTGTACAATAACAGAAAAACACAATTAAGCGCAAACTTACTTGACTGAATTATCATTACAATTAATGAGCCTCTTATGCAAAGCACATTAGAAGGAAATAAAAGTTAAACATTTTCCAGTTACATATTTTACAAATTCAATGCAGATTTAATGGGTAAAATAAATTTCACAATCTTAATAAGCCAAATAAGATGAGAATGATCTAATTAATTACCATAATAATGAGAATACAAATTAATTTATGTGTTCTAAACCCTAGGCAAAAAGAATTCAGATATGAAAACATCATTAACTCCTACCTCTACAGTGAACTCCTTCATCATAGCCATCTTCACAGTCTCTAGCCCCATTGCAAAGTTTGTTGAAGTGAATACATTTTTTTGTCCCGATACACTGTATGTGATTGAGGGGGCATCTGATCACCACCTCCTGTGCACCTGAAAATAAGAAAAGAAAAAAAAAATCTTTTATTTCAACATTAATAATTCATGTACTGTGCAAAGTGCAAATCTAAATGAACTCCAACAACAAATTTTTTCAGCATGTGGAGTAACACTTACAGTGTAAAGAAATGCATATTTCATTGTCATTATCGTTTTTTGCAGGTAAACATTTTCCTGTATTTTTGAGTGCCTCTGCTCAAGTGCTGATATGACCTCTTATACGAAGGGGAAGACCCTATGCATATGCAAATGTGTTTATACTTCACAGCATTGTTCTTCACACATACCAGATGTTCACCACACTGCTTTGCAGCCGCACTGGTGAAGTCCAATAACAAACTGCCCAACTCTCCATGCCAGCAGAGAGCAGCTGTTTAAGGATTCATGAGGCACATAGGTGACCCTTATTCATGTGGCAGCCACAGGAGCACATAAAACACAGCTGACCACTGCATCACCACTGTAAATGTGTCACATCTCCACCTTAAGTACATTGGTATCAATTACCAATGTGCTGTTGCAGCCACTTAATTGGAAGATTTATCACCCACGTGATGAGATCTGTAAAAATTCCTGAGTTCCCCCACCCATAAGAATTCACATCCCAGCACACTTCGACCATCTTGACTGGGTAATCACTTATTCACAGCCTCCATTTCTACTTTGTAAGGTAAGAGATGCTGCAATTAATGAGGCTATTACAAAGAGGGCTGTCATCCTGTGCTGATTTACAGATGGGATATGTGGACAAGTAGGCGTACGTCTGTATTGACACAATAATGACTCATATTAGTTTCTCCTCCCAAGCATTTTATTGACCTAAGAGGGTGACGGGAGATCTTCTTTATTAATAAATTTATCCTGGCTATATCTTTAAACCCTAGTAGCTCACTATTTTATGCCACATTTAGGTGAGCCCAATATAAGTGACCTTGTCTCTGAGAGTTCATATTTCATACATGAGCAAATTGGCAGCTTCATCTGCTTGGCTCCAGTTTGTGCATCACTTTTGGGGTGGACTTTTTGATATCTGTGCTTCTTTCAAGCTGTAAATATAAAATCTATTTGTGGCAAATATTTGCAGTATGACATTAAAATGTAATATTAGAAGAACTAGTTTTTTATATAAATAGAATCCAATGTCATAAAATGTGTCTTGTAATATAAAAAATGTCTTCATAAGAAGTTAAATACTTATATCTCCATATAATTACATTATAGTGTTTCATAAACCATTTATACTATATGCTAAATGCTAAACGAAGACAAGATGGGGTGGTGATAGATGTGAAAGTTAAGTTTGACTGATATAAGTTTCAAAAATACACAGGAAAATTTCATTCACTGCAGAAAATTGACACTCTGTCACAGAGCATTCAACCCAATGCCACACTATGGCACATGTCCATTTGGCAAATGTGCTGTTTAACACACAGCTGTAAAGGTCTCTGACAACGTAACAGTGTTGTCAGCCTTTCCCCTTGCTTTCTCACCACATGGGTTCTAATCTAATGTGATAAGGCGAGGGATGGTGCATGAATATTCAGTGGCTCTAATCCGTCATGCAGGGGTACACAGATGGTCTTTCAACGGCTGAGGTACTCAGAATTCCTCTGTCAACTCCCCCACTACTGTACTTTGTTGGATGATTGCTCAAAGTTGAATATACAGCATAGTACACTATTTTATGTAACACATCCTCTGACAGCTGTGCTATCCACTGATAATCACATCTCCCTAGAGACTACTGGTAATGATGAACAGTGAGGTGAGCATGTTCAGATGCAAATATGCAATGATATTACTATCAGTTGCATTGAAATGTCATTTTTTTATATATATATATATATATATATATATATATATATATATATATATATATATATATATATATATGTGTGTGTGTGTGTGTGTGTG
>CM076658.1:17633299-17802166 GCA_038496675.1 Rachycentron canadum
ATATACACATACATATATATATATACACATACATATATATATATACACATACATATATATATATATATACACATACATATATATATATATATACATACATATATACACATATATATACACATACATATATACACATACATATATATACACATATATATACACATATATATACACATATATATACACATATATATATATATATATATACACACATACACATAATATTATATATATACATAATTATATCTATATATAAATATATATATACATGCCCTGGGTTCAAACCATGGGCCTCAGGCTTCCTTCCACAGTCAATTGGTGACCCTAAATTTCCCAATGGACATGAGCGTGAATGGCGTCCCTGTATGTCGGCGACATATGGCCCTGTGATAGACTACTGAACTGTGCAGTGTGTACGCTGCCCTCGTCTGTCTGTCTACATATAAAAAAGCATTGTGCTGCATTTGAGTTCAGGGCAGGGCAGGGCTGAGGAACCAAACATGATGCAATTAATTCTCATTGCACTTGCACTCCGTCACATTAAATGTTTTAAAGTGTGCTAACGATATAACCTGTGAGCTTTCACATCACTTCAGTGCATCATCGTTTCAGATGGCAGCCATATGAAAGCTGAATGTCAACGTAATGGTCCCCTAGACATTCAAAGAGTCGAGTACCGTCTGTAAATAAACGTCACAAAATGCAGAAGTGGTTCTTCAATGCAAACATACAGCTGTTGTAATAATATGTTCTAGGATTTTTTTTTTTTTTTTTTTTTTTTGATGAGTCAACAGAGGGGTTCCAACTCAGAAGGGAGGGGGAGAGAGAGAGAAAGGAAAATAAATGTTACATAATGCAAAAGGCCCTGTCCTTCAGCTCAATAACAAAGTGCTACGCTACATTACCCCCTAAACCTCCATCCTACTGGTGCCAATTCTCATGGGAACTAGACACATTTGCAATACATTTATTTCAATATGGCACTTGCCAGATAAAATACCCTGCAGGATGTTGATAGGCAGCCCAGAATACACCGACTATTACTGCAGCTTCATCACAGACAGACCAAATATTGTATGCACTTCTAAGCAGCGTTTCCACAGGGGTTTTGTCAACTATTTCCAGACGTTCAAATAGCAATGTGAGTTTAACATCTAAAAAATGTTTGTCACAATCAGAATCAAATTTAACTGTTGGGCATGGTTAGAGGAATCTCACTGTGACAAAGGATCGCGCCACCTACATACTTCCAAAGAAACACGCAAACATAGCTGTGACGTACCAACCATATCAGACAAAAACACGCAGACTAGAAAAACCCCAAATCTGCATCTTTAAAGATTTACTTTTTTTTCCAATAATTGCATAATATTGCTTTGGTTAAGGTTGGGGAAAGAGCATGATTACTTCAAATAGGGCTGGGTGATATTACCTCAAATTAATATAATTGTCTTTTTTATTAGCCATACACTATTCAATTTTGGCAACATGGTTGTGTTCCAAGTGATTAAAGAAAGTGGTGGTTACCTTTGGTTTCTGAAATTGATTCTCTGCAGTTTTTCCATTTGACTTGGTTTTGTTCTGTGTCGCGTTCACTGAATCCAGGATGTGCCAAAACACAAGCCGCTCACACTGAGGCTTAGTGTTTGTGCTTTGGTCATCCATAATGTCAGGATTGCTTTGAATGGACACAGACTAATGTTAGTTAGATGGGGTGGAGAGCATAAAATAAGCAGAGTAAAGTAAATGGAGATGGACATAAATGGGAAATTTAACTACAGAGATCAAAACCATTTTGTACCAGGCTGTAAAATTGGCCATTTTAACATGGGAAAAGGGACAGTATTAACTGAATTAATCAACAAAAGCAAAATTCAAATGCTGAAAAGTCTTTAATCAGTTTTGATACTGTTTACAGTCAATACAAAATAAGCTTTAGTCCATTTTACACATCCAACGATCAGCAATGATGAGCAAAATGATGCTCAGACTGAAGCTCATCATCATAAAGTAGTACGTCTACTGTAAATATTAAATATGCTGTAGCGTGTGCTGCATCATGTTAGAGATTTTCTTGTCTTGCTGTGTTTTATCATGCTGCTTGTTTTAAGCTCTGTAGGATGCCAATGAACTCAGTATAGAGAATCTAAGGACTTTAGAGGAAGGCATGGGGAGATACGCCCTCCCCTGCAGTTGAAGGGGAATAAATGGAAGAACCCCTGAGAGAGCTGTCTTTGTACAGTTCTCCTCCCCTGCACCTCGAGGACACCAAGATCAACATCATTTTTGACTGGGTCGAGCCAAGCTACAGCCATGAAACACAGCTTCAGTGACCATGCTTTTGAAGTCAGTCGCTGACCCTTTTTATTGTCTTTTCCTCTGGGAACGACAATTCAATCAGAGGATTCGCTGGTCTCCATGTCCACCAGATTCACAAAGCGTCTCATGGCAGCACTACTGAGACGAGCCAAAAGTCCATGAAATCCTTTCCCGAAGGATTCATGAAGGATTTAAGTTCTAAGACACTGTTTGCAAGCGTGTAGCATCAACAAAGGGAGAGGGCTGCATGCTGACAGCCATTAGAACTGAAAGTTTGTTAAATTTGACTGCAAGAGATATTTAGAGAAAGTAAATTATGACACTCCCACTTTATCTCAAATATACAGCAAACAGCAGACGTGCATGCCCACTGACAGTCTTGACATTTAGACTTTAATACACAAACTAAGAATATGATTATCATGCTCTTGGCAAATTCTCAATCTTTCCACTTTAACTGTCACTACACAAGATGCTGTTTGGCCCCATAACACAGCAAAGGTGTGACTCTTTATTGCACAGAAAGAATACAGAATTGAATATTTGCTAAACAATTGGAGAACTGCCAGCTTTCCAGGTTTTCTTTAGCCATTTGTGGAGACAGACTGTTTTTCCCAGCTCCCTGAGTAACTGTCGTCAGCTGTCTTGTCCCACGGGACCCTTGGCTGAGCGGATAAACCAGGGCCTTCTTCTACTCTCGAGATATTGCAGTCCAAGGCCACCTTCCCTCCCTTCTCCCCACAGGCTCTGAAGATGCAGTGATTACATCTCCCTGACCAAGCCAGAGGAGGATAGAGAGAGGCCATCAGTGGCACCAACATTTATATATTTCTAGTTGACAGTGTGTAATGTATTACTTTGTGTTTTTCTTAAGCGAATAGATTCCTCTGTATAATGCTCAAAATATTCACAGTTAAATTAAAGTACTGATGACTTCACACCATGCCAGATTTTTTTGTGTTTTACTTTAATCCTTTATGGCTCGGTGCACATCATCCTATAGAAAATGTTCTCTTTTTTTTTTTTTTCTTCTCTCCACAGGTTATTTCAGCCCTTGCTGCCATTTAAGAAGGCAGAATATATTCCAATCCCGTCTTCTGTTTGCGGGGCAAAGCTGATCTAATTCCTCGTTCTATCAATACATAATCCATGATAATGAGCTGTGCCAGATTCCATAGTTGAATATGCAAGGTCGTCTTTCTGCAGGCATTGTAAATAAAATGGTGCCAGCATTAATTGAAGTGATAATTAATGCCCTTCTGGAGATTATATGACTTGGCCCACAGCGACCATGCAGGGCTTATATTATATCTATTATGTTTAAAACATCTTTCACAAAGGCAGAGTGAAAGATCATAGTTAGAGAGAAGCAGTCATGGAAGACATAAGAAATTAGCTGCAAGCACCAAAAGTGTATATAATTTTCCATACAATTAAACTAAATATGACATTAATTTACTCAAAACTAATCCTAATACTAATAATATGCACCAAACATTTGTTACCATTTTTCAACAGTAATCCAAAGTTTCATCTAGAGAAAATATTTTCTGCCAGTCTAAGGTGTTAAAGTGGTTTTACAGCAATTTGACATTGGGTAACTTGTGGAAGACAGATTAAAAAATTGATAACCCACTAATGCAGCACAGGTTTAGGTATCCTGACTTTTAGTTCGCAGTGTAGATAAAACTCCCAAAAACACTTGTTTCTACATTTCCTATTATCAAAGTTTTTAACAGGAAAAAAAAAAAAAAAAAAAAAAATCTGGCACACATGTGACAGGCATTTAATAAGAGAAGAACAAGATATTAAAGGGCGAGCAATATAAGTAGCAGTGAGCAAAACCTACAACTCCCTTTATCAACAAAGCATCCAAGGGAAAAGATGCTACAGCGCTCAGCACGATATCTGCTTTTGCGTTTGCAGCCATGAGGAGAGAGCATCCATCCTCCCATCTTCTCTACAATCCCACTCCTACCTAAGGGCGCATTGTGTTGCTTTCTCAGTGTGAGTCTAGGAAAATATTGGATTTAAACATTAGAAGCTATGCAATATGTATTCCTTTATAATGTTGAAAGTATATAATGTAATATAATTTTAATATAAGGCACAACGCCATCTTTTTCTGAAACAAGCATTTCCACCCACAAGTAGCCCACTTGATAAATGAGCTGCTGGGGATTAATAATTATTGCATGCCGTGGTCAATTTATGCACAGATGTCACTGCCAAAACTATAAAGTCCTAATTATACCCAATGACTCACATTGATGAGGAACCTGGAGTGAATGTTAATAATTTGGTTTTGTTGCCTTCTTTCCCGTCTTCATAATTTACTATGGCTAATTTAACTAATAATAATGTGAAACTGCTGCTGTTTATAACATTAAAGGAAATCTATGCTCCATATGTGTGTAAATAATCACACTAAAGAGCATGACGGCCACAACCAACCCTGATGTGAAGGGCAACTGATGGTTTACGTGACTGCAGTCAAACATGCCACGTGAATTCTTCAAAGAATATTACAGCACTCCAAATAACACCACATTTTCAGCTAGATTGGTGTTTTGCTTTATGATTTAATTGCTTTAGTCAATACTTAGCTATTTAACTGTCCTGCCCTTGCAAGTTAAGTAGTAGTCAAGAGTCCTCTTAGATAAATAACTATTTAAACTGAAGAACAGAAACATTATGGCAACCTGCAACTTAAGAGCCTGTTATGTAAACAGATTAAAAATTACTGAAGAATAATTTTATTGTAGTTACTTAGTTTTTAAATATTTTAATAACTGGAGATGTTGATTTATATAATATATATAAAAGACTAAATGACATACTACATTTACAGCAATCATACATGATTGCTGTAAATGTAGTATTTTATTTTTAGTCATGACAAAATATACAATGAATTGTGTGTGTGTGTATACACACACACACACTCCATCGTATATACAATATCTGTACACAATCTAAATACATCTATAGGACATACTGTAGGTAATTGGTTTGCCACAGTTTCTGCTCAACTATCTAAAACAGTTTTTGTAAATCAGTAAAACTGAAACATAAATTGTTCCCACTCACGTTATCTCTATCTGCCCAATCCTGTGCAGTGTTTAGAAGCTGCGACCTTTAGCAGTTTACATAGGAAGAGGTACACCACAGACACCTCACTATTTATTGTTTTTAAAGCTTAACCTTTGAACCCGTTCCTGCAGCACAATTATGCTGTTCCACTTAAGTGCAAAGTATGTTTTACCCACTCATTCACCTTCACTATATTCATCATCAAGTGTTCTTAAACACATTGTTTTGTTTGTAGCCAGCTTTTAGGGCATCTACAGTAAGGTGCAAGTGTGTTTCATACCCTCAAAATGACCACAGCAGCCGTTCTGTGACAGAGGCATCCACAGACTTCTAACACCTTTAAGCCTGGAGGGGAGGGGTGCATTTGATCCTAGAAAGGTACCTCTCTGGTGAAATATCACTTAATACATGTTCACACAGGTCCTCATACCATAAAGGTGAGACTTGCTGGTGAATGAGGCACTCATATGGTAGTGTTGCTTTAGTGAGGAATGGATGGAATGGGTGACTTACAAGTTTGATCAGTTTCATCTGAGTTGTCGGGGCAGTCGGGCTCACCATCACAGAGCCAAGCCTCGGGAATGCAGGTTGTCTGGTCGTGACAGTGAAACTCCCCTGTGTCACACAGTATGGCTTCTGGATGGCATGAGGAAAAGGTGGAGAAGGAGACAGAAAAGATGCAGCATGAGGTGATGGTACTAAGCAGGTGGATCACATGTTTTCCCAGAGAACATTTACTGGATGTAAACTTGAGCATGAGCGTGGGAGGATATGACGTGGCTGTACTTGGACTCTTTAGAACCACATGCAGTAAATAGTCATGAGGCATTGACAAAAACACATTTATCATATAATCTGCAATGATAGCATGTAGCTAAATGAGGCAGGCAAAGCACTGCGGCTGACAGTTAATAGTGTATGTCCTTTTGTCTGTGGTATGCGTTTCGAAAACTGCAATTCTTTGTCAGAGCGGGAGGCCATACATTTTCTTCTTGAAGATTCAAACTGTACCAGAAGAGGCAGACACAGATGCTGCCCAGGCATTGTGATTTTGACAGCTACTCTCCTCTAACAAAGATACGATGTCCTCTGCGCCTTGGCAAACTATTACAAAGCAGTTTGGCAAGTTTGTTCTTATCTTTTTGCCTCCTTGGTGTGTGTTTTCATTTGATGGTGGAATGGGGGAGTTCAGTGAAAGCCCAGTCAACTAAAAAGTCATCATAGCCTTTCAATATAGCAAGCATCCGTCAAAGTGTTGACATGTTTCCTGCCGGTAGCTGTCAGAGACTCAGCTCGATCATTCTGCAGAATGACATAAGCTTTTGCTAAAGCTTTGACACCAAAAAGTGACCTACTGCTACTTCTCTCTGGTGCCAAGCAAAAACAGTAATTTGTTTCTAAGCTTAACCCACAGACAATCAGACAGGCTCTAACTCCCCCTCCCACTCTTTCTCCATTTTTTTTCCCAGTGTGTTCCTAACCCATTAGTGGTGGGAGTGGAGCAAGTGGGGGATCAGGTCTGCAGCGTTTGAACAGTGGGAGTGATAATTCAACGCACCACTGCTCTCTGCCCTGGCACCCTCCAGCAAATTCACTACCCAGGGACAAATCTGAAAAGGTCAAACATCTCATCCATTCTACCTCTTCTATTCCCACTGATGCAATATATCTGAAATCTTACAATTTAAATCAAGGTCTCTTTTGAAATATTCAAAGACTTTTCTTCAGGTTTGAAAAGGGGGTCTTAAAATTGCAAACTAAAGTCATCAGCCCTTTAAAGAATGACTTTAATTCATGTCATGCTGATTAGGGAAAAAAAAAAAAAAAGTACATCAAGGCAGCCTACTGCAAGAGGAATCAGTCCATGATTATTTTTGCCTGTAAACAGCAGAACAGCATCAGAATTAAAAATGTATTCTACCAAACATTTCTCAAACATTACTAACTTTAAGTAGCACCCAGAACTATTTTACATTTAATTGTATGTCAAAAGCATGTAATCAAATCTAAAGGCTGCACTTTTAAACACGTGAACTGTGTATAAGCCAAGTGTTCCCACTACATTATTTACATTTCTCCTCAAAGAAATAACAGGGCATCAATAAGCACATGCTGGGATTGAGGTTGGCAGAGGGAACTTGCTGAAGTCTCTAAAGGGATGTCTCCTAAGCCTTTAAAGCTGAATTGATTACCATTGAAAAGCAGAGGGTTGGTGACAGAGGGGCCATTTCCTCAGCTCGTGACAGAAGCCATGAAAGAAACTGCCACTGGATCTCAGAGCAGCCCAGTTTCCTATTGATGTTCTACCTTCTTTCACCTTGAAAGCTAAGGGGCCAAATATGAGTCAAGCATATGACCTCTTATGTCAATTAATCTTCCCTGGCTCCAAACAGCAGCCTCTCCGACTGTCTCTGCAGCCAGTGGGGGCACAAAGGGACAAACTGCAGAAAAGTAAACATCTTATTGTTCTTTTGTTCCTCTTCCATATATCGCTGTATTTGCATTAGAAAGGTGCCAAACGGTATAGTATTACACAGCATTATGCATTTTGCTGACAACTCTATACAAACATCAAATGAGTGGTGATGACAGGAATAGCAAATAAAAAAGCAGCAGCTACCTTCAGTGAGTGGAAAAATAACCCCAAACTGGTGCCATTATCATAACAGTGGGAAACACACAGTGGCACTCAGCCGGGCACATTATCATGAGTTTCATGGGGCCACCACTGGCACAACATTGTGGCTCATTAAAGCCATTGAGCCTTTGAAATGTGCCAGATTTTCAGAGGAACAAAGAGTTATTTGGAAGCAGGCAGACAGGGAAGATATTTTACAAACCTGCTGAAGGAAAAGCAGCCAGACGTCCCTGCAGCATGTATTTTGATCAATTTTTTTTTTTTTTTTTTGGTTGTTGACCAGCAAACTGCAACATGAACACTCAAACAGCAAAATACATTTCTTCGTCCTGCATTTTGCAATATAGCATCCACTCTATTTGCTCAGTCCTATTAAATTCTGAATTACATGAGAGCTTAGGTCTTCATTTATCTCTCTAAACAATATTATATTCCAATGACATAAGCTGCAAAGCACGAAGGCATTACAATCCCCTGAATTGCATCAGACACACAGTTCACAATATGGTACAGTGGATAAGTCGTAAGCCACAGGCCTATTCAAACAAAACCTGTATTATAAAAGCAGCAGTGCAGTACACAGCTCAAAATGGAGAATTAAACATCAGCTATGTTGTACAGCTGAAAAAAAGCAGATCTGAGAATATTCTTAAGTCAGAGCTATCTTACAGTTGCAGGTTGGCAATGAGCTGCTTCTCAAAGACTATTTCCAGCGCATTCAACTTGCTTAGTTCTACATAGAAAGCTGTGTGTGAACTTGACAGGGCAGTGATAGTCCATTAGACCTATGCTGCATTCAGAACGTTCAAGGTCACCCAACAACCAGAGGGAGAAAATAGAAAATTCAAAGTTTGATATCTGCAATGTGCAAGCCTTAAAAAATAAATACTTGCACGCACAGGCAGCTTTATGCTTAACGCACATGACACGTAGGAGTGGTATTGATCTTGTCTTCTAACTCTTGGCAAGAAAGGAAACAAGCTTATTGTAAATGTAGAATTAAAACTTAAAGGTAAAAATACCAAAAGCAAAAAACAAAGTCAAAATGAACCATTTATTACCATTTCAATTTATTAAGTAAAATTCGATGGGTTATTTTTTTTTTTTTTTTCTGGCACAAGATCACACATGGTCTGTATCTCAAGATATTTTGGGAAATGAGGAAAGTCACACACACACACACACACACACACACACACTATTGTCACACTGTCAGAGCAGACCAAGTGTCCTGGCCAGTTCGAGGTCGTATGTATTATGGATGAGCATAGGGCTATGAGCCAAACTAAGCAGGTTATTAAGTATAACAACAGTATAATGCGGCCTCTCCCTTAATCTTCATATCTTCAATCTGCCAAAAGATGTAGCATGGTGTTGCATCTCAATGATGCCTCACCTGCATAATGAATCTTTATTACAAGCGAATCTCGAGAAGTGACATATGCCGTGTGGTGTTTAGACTTAAATGCCATCCACGTCAAGTCCGATCAGAATATGCAGACTAAAAAGGAATTGCGGCTCTGCTGACTGATGAATGATTTCAGAATGTCACAACACTATTGGATGCATGCCCACGATTATATGTGCACAGTGCTGCAGCACACATTCTTCTTACCTCTAGATCCTAGAAAAATCTTTTAAAGAATTCTTAGAAATCACTAAGCCAGCTCAGAATAGGGAGCTTGGTTGGAATAAAGGAGAGAGGGAAAATAATGATGTAGTAAGAAAGGGAAGTAATTGTATTTACAGAATCTGAGGCTCCAGGAAACTTACCAGCTCGTACCGGGGGCCATCCCCCATGGCAACGCTGAACAACTCTGCATTCTAGCCATGAAATGGGTAAGAAATCAATGTTGTAAGACTTTGGGGCTTTCATTAGATACTGGCTGACCTTCACCACAGAGCGAGGTCACTTTTATTTTCTCTACAACAGCAGGGGCATGTCAACAAATTATTGAAAGTAAGCGCCATATGAAAAGTTTCAGAAGACAATCATAGAATGGCCTCCTGCTCCCTGGCATAAATCCCTACACCAGCAAACAATGAATGATTCATAAGACCGATCTTAAGCTGCATGCTGTTTACTGCCCTTTTACTCCACATGCAAGGGAATACCTTACAGCACATTACATTCACAGAAACAACTACATGACAAGGCTTATTTGAACATTTTGAGTTTCTGTTATGGTTATTATTTTATTGTACTTTATGAACAATTGTGGGAGTCAAATTAATCATCAAAATGAAGCATAAAAAGCATGACTACTGTTCATGTTGCCCTGCTAATTCAAAGAATAGGTGGGTTTTTTTCCTAATGGACATTATTTTTAGATTATCATCATTTTAGTTTACAAAAGTTAAGAAAAAAATCTGTTGATACTTATTTTTACATATGGTTAGATGCCCATTTGTCTGGGTCCACGGCTTATCATTTCATGTCACCGCTCACATCGATTCTCACTGAGTATGTAATTATTCCAGTGTGAACTCATGACTAATAACTAGGAACAAAAGTCATTTTGTTATTCAATCCCAAACCTGCTGGTTTTCTAGCATACCAGGTGAACTGGGGGCGGGGGGGGGTGTACTTTTGGGTCTTAAGTACTAATTTGCTTATTACTAGTTGGATGAAAGCCCCCTCTTATGATTGAGGTCAAGTTACTAGTGGGGACCATCTGGGTGAAAATTGTAGCTGTAGCTTATCGACATGGCCCCTAAAAACCTCCTGTTAAACAAGAACAAACCACAAAATCTAAACACAGATTAGAGCTCTAATACAGACACTACGTTATGGTGGGTCTGGAACTGTGTGGCGAAAAAATACAAACTGTCAACTCAACTGCACAGAAGATACACAAGTTTGAACAACATTTTCGTTATGACCATCCTTTTGATCCTTTGTTCACCTTAAACGCATTGTATGTTGCTAGCTGCTGTTCACCCTATTGTTCTGAAAAGCAGCATGTCAGTGCTTATAATGCTTATATTGCACTTGACTCACTTCTTGCCACACTTTTTGTTCATTGTATGAACAGGAAACAATTATGAGATAATTTGGTATTTCTAGTACCAACCAAGATGTATGGGGGAAAATAAAAAACAAAAACAAAAAAAACATAGCTGTGTCTGTAAACACAACTAGCTTTTTGACATGAACATGTTTCATAAAGTTTTCACGTTATGAATATAAAGCAGTCATCAGTTAAATGATAGTGAGTGTGTGATGATGTAATGTAAAACTATTGACAATACGCCAAGCAAAGATTTTGGGAACTTTTAAATAGTGGGGCAGCCCTTATTGTAACTGTCTCAGCAAAATATCATTAAACCAGCGTCATAGGACCACAGTTTTCATACAACATCACAAATGAACGTGGGCAACCAATGCCATCTCATCTGTGCATATAAAATGCAGTATGATTCAGACTGATAAGACCATTGAGTGTAATTGTTACATATACTAAGAAATCATTCAACACATTTTTAAAAGGGCTCTGAACTGTTCTCTCTAAGCTGAATGTAGCCTACGTGTGTGAATTTCATTTGCATGAGAATGTGTCATTATACTGCCAATAATAGAAAAGTATGCCCCCCCCTGAGCTTCCCCTCGCCTGGCCCCCTTTCCATGCTCCATCCAAGGTCACCTAATCACTATGTTCCTTCAAAGACCTCTATCTTAACCAGCAGCAGTCTGAGGGATTTATGTCTCACTTCATGTCATGATTACCAATCAGGTGGAGTAATAGCTGCTTAAGCAGACAGGGTTTTTGTCATCACTGAGGGGTGAAGTGCCAGTCAAGGTTTCCACTGCATTTGTCCAATGCCGGCTGATACTCTGTGAGGCATGTCAGTGCCTTGGGTGTAGCCTCCAGATTAAACTGCATTATCAGAGTGGAGTGAGAGCTGTTATAGAGAGGGATCACATCCACTCTGTCCACCTCTGTACCACTGCTGACACCAAGTGAGCTGTCCATTATCTAACACCATGTCTACCTTCAAACTCACAAGGGATTACCTCATTAAAACCGAACAAGTTGAAATATAAACTCCAAAAGATATTTTTGCTGAAGATATCATTCTAATAACATTTCTTATGTACGAACATCTAACATCACAAAACAGATTGTTAGATTTCTATTTCACCCATTCACCCACTGTAGTTGATTTATAAGTACAAATACTGCATTCATTATGTTGCAGGCATACTTCATGGAACAATCAGGAAGCTAAAACCATTAAAAAAAGAAAGATAAAGAGAGGCTGGGTGAGCTCCACACAAGGGTTTTCTTAAACACTGCTAAGTCTTGCAGTACATCTTGCCATTGTCAAAAGACATGGATGACTAACAGGGAAAAATCTGATCTTGTAATGTTTGAAGACAAAAGTGGTGGCAAAAGAGTATTCACCACATTGTGATAGTATTTTGTTAAAACATTTAATATTTAAAAATTAAAATTGTCAATGGTTGTAAATAAAAGAAAGTGCAAGAGTTTTTAAATGGCCATCAACCTGCCAAAATGCAGTATTAAAAGGCCAAAATCAGCGAACAGCACATTGGTTTAACTGTATATGATGTAATAAACCACTTTGCATTACTAATGTGACATTTCTGTCTCATTGCCTGCCACTGGGCCAAAGAAGCATGTGATTAAGATAGACTTGCCCTTTATTTAAGTTTTTCCACTTTACTCCCCAGTGAATTCTGCAAAGTTGCGCAGCTGGGGGTCAGTTTACAGAGATCTGATTAGCTTTGTTCCATTTGAAATGGGGAAACATGTCTCATCCAATGTGGCTAACAACACAAAGGCATCTTATTAGCCATGATAGCGGCGCGACTGTTTAAACTGCATTATAAACCAAGAACTGGAAAAAATGCCTCCCAGGAGCATTGTATTGTCCTTTTCACGTTTGGACCACAATTAGAAAAAGAAATACAGTTAATGCGTTCTGAAAATATATCCAAAATTACTGTTGAATTTAAAATACCACTTTGAGAATAAAATTGACTTTAAAGTACCAACACACACAGAACCCACTGAAATCACTTAATAGTGGAGAGGTGATGAGGAGATAAGACTGGCTAACAATTGTCTTCCTGCTTGAACAAAAAGCTTAATTATGATATTCGTAAATATAAACAAAGGCACATGTATAATGTAGCTGCCACTAACATCAAGCATAAACTGCATGTGTTGAGTCAGTCTTTACTCTCCATTATTTACTTTGTTAGCATCTTGTTACTGATAATTGATTAATGAATTCGTTACTGGCTTAAATTTCTTGTCCAACCAGTGAAACTTTGTTACTGATAGAAGTATGTCATTTAAAATAAGCACAGAAGACTAAACTGCTGGTTAGATTTATTCAAGAAAATTATCAGGTTTATTCGCTGTGTCAGCAAAATATGTTCAACATTTAGTACAATATCTTGCCTTGCTTCATATTCCTCCAAGAGGTGTAAGTAGGACCAAAGTCAATTCATTTCAGGGAGCATTTGATGCTGCCACTGAGGTAGCAAAGCTTTCATTTCAGACATCCAGGGACAGGTCCTGTCTCAATGAAAATATAAAATCTTTTTTTTTGTTGGGATTTGTTGTTGGTGCTCCATAATTACTAATTGCAAAGATCTCAATACAATGGCATGGAATTTGGTCCTCATTAAACCACGCACATGTCACATTCTTGCACATGGATTAGTGTTCATAAAAATAAAACTTCACACATTTTGACCCCGCATACGCATATTTTAGAGCAAGCTAAGTTAGAGTCAGTGAGGTGAAAATGTAAAATAAAGAAGCGCTGCACTCATTATTGTTATAGGCTTTACTGTTTACACACATACATACATGGAAATAATTGTGTGTTCACTGTTTCACTTATTTATTATATCATTTGTTGTGGTGCATTCTGTAAAGTGTAAAGATATTATTTTAATGTGTACCATCACAATATTCAATTTCTGTCTGTAGCCTACTGTCTTTTGTCTTGTCCAGACAAAATGAAGCTCAGTGTAAAACAAGACTTTACAGTTGTAGTTACTGTCCTAAAGTTTACTGATGAGCTCAGTTTGTAATCCGATCACAAATCTGTGAAGTTGTGTTTCTTTTTTGTTGTGACACAGATAGTGATTTTGTATGCAAAATTATGGTTTAAGACATTAGTGACTAATTATGGGGGTGAAAATGAGGCTTGTGAATGTGCACCCAATTTCTCAATGACTATGCATTATTTTCATCCAAATTATGAGGCACGTGTACGCACAATTGCCTTTTGTAAATCTTAATCATATTTCCACTTTTGTACATAGTTTTATAAACATGAATCTACACATTTTAATGCATCTGGCCCTTGGTTGCTAGTTCAGCTATGACTTGCCATAAGTTTTGTTTGTTTTTTTAAACCCCATTATTGTGTATGAATTAAAATTTGATCAATGCCATTAAAATAATCTTTACATAAAATGGAAAAAAAAAATGTAAATTATGTCTGAATTGATTAATTTCCTGCACATTTTAAATTGAGATGATGGTGGAGGTTCAGCCATTTTGCAGATGGATATGTATCAGTTATGTATTTACATGCCATTGTGTATGTGGATCTTCTGTGTGTTTAGTGTCCGCCGTAGGTCCAACAAAAGTAAGGAAATGATAAGCAACACACATTACTTGTTAAACAAAGCTGAGAACAGAGTGCTTTCCACATCTTGGCCTGAAGCAAAGACTAATCTGGCTCCATTAATACTTCCTAAAAGAGAAAATAACTAAATTCCTCTCCAAAGCTGCAGGACAAGAAGCACAGTCTTGCAGATATATAATGCAATTTGTATTATAGGCTTATATGCAAAGCCTTGTAGAATCCTGAATGAATCAAGAATATAAAGGCAAATCGAGGAATTTCTGGCTTTTGATCACAACCTATGACCACTCATTATTTGTCTCTACAAACCTGGCATTCTGAACACAATTGAAGTTTTATTCAAATACATTTTAATGTGCTCATTCACAATGCTCTCTGTTGCAATTTTTTCACTACTGCCTATTAGTTTTTGCAATGCTGAAGTTGCACAAACATTTCCAAAGGGACTTTAAATCTTAAATGCAATCTGAAGCAAGACATACAAGGGGCAATAAAATGATGCACCTGAAGAGTTGAGCTGCCAACATTTTAAAATGACATTTCAAAATGAAAATTATTTTTTGATGTGGAATGTGTGTAGATTTAATAGAGCTTTTCAATTTAACACTTAAATGATGGACTGAAAAAGTGGTGACTGGTAGAATTGTATTTACAGTTAATTAATTTAATTGACAAATTAAATTTGATTGATAATTGAGAACACAGGATCTGGTAAACTGTTGTATAGAAACTAGCTTACTGTAAATCTTTTTACAGTACAGGTACAGTAATTTGGAGTTTGAGTAAACTACAGTTAGTTAAACTTAAATAATGATGTTCAATAAGCACATCAGGGAAATATAAACTTTAACTAGTTAGACAATATCACCAAAACAAAAAAATATATAAAATCACAATCACCACATTGAGTATAGTATGAGATGAAATTTATTGTTCTTAGGTAACTGTAGTTAGTTTATAAAATTTCAGCTCTTGGATAGCATCTATCCCCCTTTGGGGAAAAGACTAACTCAGATCTTAAAATAAGTGTCCCATAATTTCATTTGCACATCTCCATAAAATGTCACACCAGCCTAAACAGTATTTTTAGTATTTAGATCTCACAGCAGTCACATATTTACTGGCATCACTACATAAATAAAAGTGAAAATGAATAAAGGTGTCTGAGAATAAGGCAGGAAGACTGATTATCTCAGTGTCACTTTGGTACTACTGGATCTTTCCGAGCTCATTTCGGAATGAGCTATTAGGGGGGAAAAACAGCTTACTCTCACATTCAGGCCTGCACATCTTTTTCCTCTTGAACAGCTCAGGAAGACAGGAATTAAAGGATCAAAGTATTGAATAAATAAACTGCTGAAACCTCACAGCAAACACCAATAACGCATCAGTCTCTTTCTGAATGCAACTAAAATGAAAGATTTTCTGTACTGAACGTTGCTATAGGCAGTTATGAGTAAAATCCATCAGAAAAGTCGATCAGGTCGGCCCCTTTGGGGCATGAAAGTGAGTCAACAGAGGGAGGATCAGATCTACTTTATTGCCTGATTAAAATCAATTTGGTGTGTCCAACGTTGAAGATGGAGGGATGGCAATGGGAGATTGTTAAGCATCTCCACCTCTCTCACTGATTAAGCACAGTGTGTGGGGGGAAAAAGCTGGCTCCGACATCTGTGACAATGATTCATTACATTAGATATTGTAAATAAAATAGAAAGGTCATCAGATTTGCCCCATCATGCAAAACAAATATGATTATGAAAGCTATTTTGACACGCCATGGTAATGATCACTGCTGCTTGAATGAATGAATGAATAACCCAAGTATTATACGTCACATGCAAGATCAGATTCAGTTACTTCAGGTTCATGTTTTCACTCATTTTCAACAGCACGATCATATTGTTATATGCAATGAGTTTTATATGCTTATTGGGTTCTTTATCAAAATGATTAGTTGGACAGAAAACATGATGTGATCTCTCTTCACGACCAGGCAGAGAAACACAACCAAACAGCATGAATGCAAAACATTATACAACATGTGAAAGCTGTGATTTTTTTTATACGCTTGCTCTATCATAATTATGTGTGGAAATAAAAGTCGGACCATCCTGCTCCAAATGACCCAGAACATTGTCCAGTTGTGGTGGAAATGTGTAACTTGCTTCATTACTTGGTATATGACCTTTATACAGCTAATTAACTCGGTTGTCAACAACTTGTGATTTAGGTTTATATGTGCAGCCCCATTTATGCTTTCTTATAAAAAGCAATGGGAAAAGGGCAGTTAAACAACTTACAGTGTGATCTTTTGGGAGCCTTATAGCATCAACAACACAAACAACAATGAATTATACTGCAGAAAACACTGTACAGCAAACTGGGATGTAAGGATCTCATTTGGTTGTATTTTAGAAACCGAGAGTGAGCTGACTAGGCTTGCCATACTTACACCCAAGGTACTTGTTAGCAGTGTGTGTGTCCATTTCAATGGTACACTGAGCAGATTTGAGAACACTTAAATTTGCTACTTCTCTTGATATATTTGAAAGAAACATGATGAACACAATGGCGACCACAGATTTGTGATTAAATCAATCAGACCAATTATATTAGCACGTCGGGCAAGTTGAAATCGTGAGTTGAAATAAAGTTCCCCAGAGCAAAACTATTTTATTTTCATCATAGCCTCCAATAATGTCTGAGGAGGAACTGTGGGGTTTTTAAACAGTAATGAATCGTCATGGCAACATAGGGAAAAGATCTGTAGGAGCAGCAGGGTATAAGCTATAGATGTTAAATCTGACGCACTATGACCAAAGGAGAGGGATAATCCATCAACACAGACACCCCACACATTCATGCATACCGACTCATCTAATTATGTAAATTGAGGTGGTGCCACAGAACACTACCACACAGTTGAGTATGTCCACTTAGACTACGTTAAAACTGCACCCAATTATAAAAGGTAAGGTGGGCAATATTAACCAGAGAAATGTTTAAAATCAAAAAATAATAATAATAATTCTTAGGTTTAACATTGAGTACAGATTCTGAACGATTCAGCTATTGGCTGACAGCGGACAAACAAGCTCTACCTCCATCAACTTTTCCCTCTCTGCTTCTATCACACCTAATATACATATTTACTTAGAAACTACATTTCCTTCATCTGTCCATAACTGCTAACAGTGTTACTGAACTACCGACTCCAAGTTTCCACAGTGGTACACAAACGCTTTATTCTGCTTTACAAAACAAATTACTCAGTACGTATTCAGTACTGAAAAATTGCTATCAGTTTTTTTGCAGTTCTGCTGCATCATATTTGTATAGATGAACCCAAAAATAACAGTACAATAGTTTAACCATGACATTGTAGTTTAAACCTTTAACATCACTGATGCTATATCACCACAGTAACTGATAAAATAAATGTAACTATATTTTCTTCATGTTCATAATTTGTTCATAGCTCAACACTAATTATCTGATTAAGTTTTCTGTGTGTTCCCTCTTCAGTGGTTTCCCATGAAGGGAGACAGTCAGTTGGCTTTTGCCATGCAATAGCCAACACTGTCAGCAGAATATTCGTATCACGCCTACATCAGTAAGCCACTAACAAACACTGCACAGAGATTTTTTTATAGTTAGTTATAACTAGTTTGTAGTCATTAGGCCACAACACAAAAAAAAAAAAAAAAAAAACTGATCAATAAAAAGAAGAGTGTTTGCTGAATATTCACATCAGGAGATGCAATTAACATTTTCACTTTTGCAGACAAGGTGTTTGCAGAGGTGTTGATTCTCTCTGGGCCTTGTGAAAGTCCTGTTTATTTACTGCACTGTTAATGGAATCCAATTAAGAATGACAGTCACACACACAGTATGAGCCTAGTCTCAGGTAAACATTAAATCAGACTTCTTGTAAGCAACATCAAACACCATATTCAAGTGCCTTGTGATGGACAATGTTTTCTGATTCTTCATCTGAGGAAGAGACGATCAAGGGAAGGAAATATATTTTTCAAGCTATTTGGTCCAGAGGGGGCATTTCAGTCAAACAGAACAGAGATGCAGCTATTTGAGTCACTATTGAATACTACAACAGGGTTCAGTACTGTGTATACAGATATACAAAATATTATAAAAGAGTAAGACTGGATATTTTATCCTGTGTGTCAGGTGCCGACAGTCCACAACAGGGCCAACAATGACACACTCACGCTCTTGTGACAGTCAAAGTGCTTGAGATACTGATCATGTTAAAGCGAGAGGCTGGTTGATCTTTTGGCTTCAACCCATCTACTGTTGCAAAGACCCCCCCCCCCCCAAAATACTCTTCACTTGTCTTGCTTATTGTTCAATGAATTATTGTGATTCCTTCTTGGAAAAAGCTGAAAGCTTTCAAGCTTTGCAAGACAAATGATAGCAATTCCTCCTCTTGAAAAGAAGAGAAAGGCTTTCAACCTTTCAGATATGACAAGAGAGTTTTGTACTTGTATGGGTATTCAACTTATTCACTGAGCGGCAATCAGAAAAATACTATAATAGCACTTTGATTCAAAGTTTGGAGGACAGTCATATGGTGGTGTTTTTTGAATGTTCTCTATTTAGTTCCATACTTAAGGCAGAAAGTCGTGACAACAAACCTTAAATGGGTGGGGGGAAAAAAGAAAAAAAAAAAATTGCATTTGATAGTGAAAATGGAAAAAAAAAAATATTTTCTATACCTTTTGAGTCACTAGTTAAATCTTAAAAAAATAAAAATAAAAAAAATGAACCACAGAAATAGTGCACAACAGCAAAATGCAAAACTTTGACATTATCTGCTTTAATAAAATATGAATTTATTGTGTGTTCCTCTCTCATCTTCTCCCTTCTTGGGATTGTTTAAAGCTTGGCTGTCAGCGATGTCAAAATGTAACCCATGGGTTGTTTGACGGCTGCTTTTCTGAGGTACAAGATAGCTAGTAGCTGTTTTGTGAGGCTTGAATAAGGGCTGGCATTTTGCTGTTCCTCCAAGACACAGCTGCAATTCCAATGTAGTGCAAGCACAGTAGGTTGCTGGAAGCAGACATGAAACAGTTGTTCAAAATTGAAGTTGTTCAAATTGAATAAATGTTTAAAATAAATAAATAATTAAGAAAAGGAATGCTAGTGTGAGCGTGGACATGCCCTTCTTGTAGGTGATTTTGCCTAAACAAGAAAGTGATGATGTAATGTGATGTGACTCAAAGTAGGAGATTCAGTTCAGTATTGAATAGTTCAAGCACATAACATATTCTTTACTGAACTCCCGAGGCAACATTATGTCAACACCTGAATTTAAGCTTATACATATTTAATGAAAGGCTGTTGAAATGCTGCTTTGATAAAGACCTCATTAGGTACAAGATGTAAAAACCGTGTTACAGCTCATATGCTGACAGTCTAAATGATTCTGGCACACAGAACTGTCTCACCTAAATCATGTAGAAAAAAAGCCCTTCAGGTAATATATAGTCACATCCAACATTCACTGCAACTGTGACTCATTCTCACCAAATGCCTCCTTTTTTGTCTGCACAGGAAACAGGTGTGGAGCCACCAGACTCAACATATGACTTCATTTAATGAATAACTTTGGTTTGTACCACCTCACACAGCTTTCCAAATCTGAACGCCAGGGTAACAAAGTAACTGCAACATCCCTCTCTCCATTCTACATGAAATGAGAACTACAAAAATAAAGAATTTTATGATTTTATTTACTAGATCATAAAATATTCTGTACACATTTTAAACCTCTAACAATAGAGAATGTCAATATGGCCTTTTTTTTATAGCAGGAAGGGTTGGACAGGATTTAGAGAGACAAATTAACAGCAACAGTAATGTAACTGATGACTGGAGATGAACGCCCAACACACCACCCAGACTTTGCTCCAGAAGTACATCTGGAGCAATTAAAGAAATAGTTCCTCTCTTTTGCTGCTTCTGTAACTGGTGGACGGCCAGTTTGCTACAATAGTTCATCTTAGTCAAGTATGAACAAGGAAATTTCACAGTAAGGATACTGGTGAAAATGAAAATATCAGTCTTAGTCCCCAAGACAACTGCAGAGGTTTGTGAGGTACGAAAACAAAATTGTAAGACTAAAAGAAAGATGCCTAAGATGCAGTGTTTTGTGGATAGAAGTAGATTGATGTTGACAGACAGCAAATCCTCATGCTTAGAAGCCTAAGTGCAAGAAAATAAGAGCAGGAAAAATTCCATCATACTGTAATCAGATTTGTTTACACTGAAACAACGTTGTGTCAACGTAAATGCAAAACACAATTTAAACTGCACAAATAAGATTGTGGATGTGCATCAGATATCAAATTCTTTATGCTAAACTCAGCACTAACTTCAAGGGTTTGTTTCCATTATTTCATCATTTGGTCAGACTGTTAGTGACAGGTTATGAAGGTGTAATTAAATAAAGTGTTACCTATGATTTTCTTAGGATTTTAGCTTTTGTATTAAGCAGTCACGCAGTATAAATACAATACAAAATATGTTGAGGAAGACAACGTAGCATTCTTGTACTTGTTATGTGTAGTTGTAAAAAACAAATTGAAGAAAAATTCTCACAAACAGCTTCTATAAGCAATGCAGCCATCACTTCAATTTATGAGGAATCAGATCATGCTTCAAATAACACTGTTCTCATCTAGAGAGTCCATTTTTTCCTTTATAATGGGATCTGCCTGCCAAGTGGCCTTTATCTTTATATGTAGTTTAAAATGGTAGATGGTATGACATGAGTGACAGTTGATAACCAGCATAATCACATTAATCAAGGAGATCATCCACATGATCGTCATCGACTTTGCCTGAAGAACATTATGGTCATTGTAGCTTGCACACAAAATATGCAACAAAAGAGAAACAGCACAGCCCTGTAGTATTGCAGTCAATGACATTAGCCGTTCTGAAACACACCTATTTTACCCTCAGTATCAAGCTAAAAAACAGACAAACATATCTGCAGATCTGTGCAAAGTAGTAATAATGTACCCCAGAAAGGCAATGTCAGTGCTGACGTTTTGTAATTAGTGTTTTAATTAGTGCTTTGGATTACATTCTAACAACCCGATGACTAAGGTCATAGCCGTTACAAGGGGTGTGTGAATGGTGCATAGAATGGAGTGAATTGAACGATTTGCACTAATCAGTGTCTTGGGACAACGTTGCGTGGGTTTACCAGATCCATTAAAACAATGCTGCAATCAAGCTCATTTGCATTCACCATATTGCTGCATTTGCTGCTAATAAAGCAAGAAAAAATGACTATAAATTGAAGTGCAAGTCTGATGTCAAGATGTACAGTGCACACAAAATTTACTAAAAAAAAAAAAAAAAAAAAAAAAAAAGGAAATCAAAGTTTATTGCCTTTGTTTCAGTGCACAGACTGATGTCATTTAGGTCACTAAAAGGTTAGTTGGTTTGACATAATGTAACATTTGACTGGTGTTTTAGGATTAGAAAATACTATAATTGTAGAAGAGTATTTTTCAGAAATAATATCCAGTATCCTGAATATATCTACCGTATATTCCAAAAAACTGATGCATAGGTACATAAATACAAAAGCTATTTTAGTGTGGTGGGCAGATTATACCCTTGTGGAGAATATGCCTTGGTAGTGTAGAAATGGTTTGATGGTTAATACCCATTTTGGGAATACTAGAGATTTAATGTTTCCATTAAGTGGAAGCACAATGTGAATAATGCAGTGCCAGTAATTAGATTTTGGTTGGTCATGACAAGTGCAGTAACACTGTTAGTGCAAGCTTTTTTGTCTGTGTCTTCTTTGAGAATGTCAGTCAGGTATCAAAATCATGTCAAAACCTCACCCAGTCCCAACTCATTGTTTGGAACAACGCTAAACTTTGTATGTTAAAGTTTTACGTTTGGGAGAAACAGCTGTTCAAGCCCACACACACACTTTGCCCCTCTTAGATCAAAACAAGAATATTTTTTACTTTGTTAATTTGCAATTATTTTTAGAAGTGAAGTTTAAGAGTTTCAGCTCAACTCAGAGTAAATCCTCATTGAGTTCCAGGCCCTGCATTTTCTAATTGTAGTTGTAGCTTTTACCACAAATCTGCAAAAACAAAAAGGACACAGGGGAGGGGAAAAAAAAAAAAAAGAAAAAAAAAGAAAGACATGTCTATAAGACCTGATTGGATTTGTCACCCATGCACATGACCACAGGCAGAAACATGCTGTAGTAATTTCACACTAAAGCGTGGCTGATGTTATGGCACTTTGTCACTTTTGTGAGGGTAGAGGAGATTTCCACTTCAGCCAGACCCTGCTTACTATGACCAAATCTGCCCTATTTTCTCTTGCCTGGTTGCACAGACCTTGCATGATGAATGCTCTTCTCGAGAGAGAGAAACAGGGCCTGTTATTGATGTTCTCAATTAATAACCCCACACACCACCAAGGATTCACACATGTACAATTCAGCTCACTGCAGCATCTACAGCTATCAGGCATTGTGAGGGATGACCCTCAAACACTTCAGTGAACTGAAAAGGGAATAAAATGTGCTTTATGCTGGAATATCTCATAATACATATTTATGCATTAATTTATTTGCTATTAATAATCTAATGTCAGGGGAAGTCAATCTTATTGAGGCTTATTGCAGAACCATGTCTCCTTTGTCCATTTTGCAACTCACCCAAATTACCACCTGTTACTGTACTGATTCAAGAATTACATAATCAGCACAGAAAGGCTACTGCTACTTTCTACTGTAAGGCATCAAATGTCTCAAACACTTAGCTGTAATATAGAATCATTTGAGTGAATATCCTCAATGCAGAGTTGAGATATTCTCTCATTGATTAAGGACTGACGCCAAAGAAAGACGTCCCCATTGGCAGCATGTTCGTGCCACCTGCTCTATGTATGAGGCCCTGTCTGTGAGCACCAGCAGTCAAAGTTCCACTACACCAATGGGCAAATGGCCATTTGAAGGTGATAGACTCCAGTGGCCTTGGGCCAGCATGAGTCACTAGTTCCATGTCCTCAGCACTAACACCAGATACTGCGTAAGTTCACCCCCCTAGGCAAGGTGACTCCAGTTCCCAGTCTTCCTGCTTGAAATGTTTTCCCACCTGGCATCTTGAACTCTAATCACCCAGTCACTACATTCTAAAGGGAAAGGGGCTGAAATGCCCCTTGCCACACTTTTGTGATAACTATGACACAAAAGTTTAAGAGTTTAAAGGCTAATTCAGTATTAAGTGTTTACAGAGTAATCATAGTTGAAGACAGAGTGGCTTCCATTAAGATACAAATGAATAACATGACACCTTCTAGTAAGTACAGATGCATTGATCAATTGTTTAGCAATAGGGAAAGGCCAGTTTTCATACATCTTTTGTTTAATTCATTCTCATGTATCACACACACACCGCACCAAACATACCATTGGCATGTAAGTTGACTCAAAAAGACAAAGCTTATAATTTGTAATACTTGTCAGGCTAAAGTAACAACCAGAAAAACAAGTTTATTCCGACACTGAAAACATTACCCTACTGAACACGTTCAATTTCAGAAAGCTGGCAAAGGCAAGGCAGCTAAAGCTAGTGCCACACCACTTACCTTATCTGTGCATGAAGCCTGTTGTGAAAGCATTAAAGAAGTACAATTCAATCCCTGTTCAGTCATTGGGCTAACATTGGGCTTTTTGTGTTATAGCTCCTCTTTGAGTTGGCCTTACAAATGTGAAAACAATATTACAACTAAATTTATTGCAAATGAATATTTTCAAACTGCCACTAACAGTAAAGGTACAATAGCTACATTTAACAGCCAAGCAATAGTAGAATAGCAATTATAACATGTTATGTTAGCATGCTATCATAGAGCATTAGTAACAATGGCAGTTTTATTTGGCAGCTCATACCTATCAACTCCTATATATTAATTTCTATTTACAAACGATCCTCTGCTTTGTCATTTCCCTTTGTGAAGTATTTCCATTATCAATGCAGTCACAGGAAAAGATTATAACCACAAACAGATCAGCTGATGTTTCTTCTTTTGCATGGTATTACCCTGCAACAGAAAGCAAGGGTGTAATTTATACTTCAGTTGGGGAGTAGTTGTGTTGTCAAGTTTGTTTTACATGCTAGAATCTCTAAACAGTGCCATCTTACTACCCAGCCGACTCCAGATATTGAGAAAAAAAAATGTTGGTATGCTTATCTAGTTTGTTTCTAATCATGTTGCAGTGTGTGATTTATTAACTTTATTTCCCTGCATTTAGGCTTTCAGGCTACAAACAATACAGGCCATTTTTGACCCTCTTACAGTTAGAACTTTGATTGTCCACACAACTCATTACTGAAACTCCTGACCTCACAATGTTTGACATTGGGATTTGTGAAGAGGGGAAAATCTAACCAATGCTTTGACACTGCTGTGTTTTCCTAAGTCAAATGTGTTAAAATGATAAAGATCCATGGAGACCCTCTTTTTGTTTTAATCATTTCTATTTACAGCTAAAATTGTGCAATTATAAAAGTATTTAACTTCAAAGATAAAGTTGTTCTTCTAAGCAATGATGCAAATGTACGCTTATCTGTCACCAAGTAACAGATTAAACTTGGTTAGTACAATAATAAAACAATTTCTTTTCATCTATATTATGTAGATAAATATATAAAGACCTTGTGGCTGTATCAGTTCTGAGTCACAGTAATAAAGTTTTTTTTCCCCCTCAAGGTGTGTGTGTGTGTGTGTATATATCTATATAGATATATATAGATACATACATATATATAGATACATACATATACATATACACACATACATATACACACATACATACATATACATACATATATACACACACATACACATATATACACATATACATATAAACATACATACACACAAAACTCAGCAATCGAAGCATATTGAGCATATTGAGCTTCAGAAAGACAGGAGAATATCCTGGATGCTTCTCTACTTGATGGGAGATGTTTGCCAAGCACAGCAGCCAATCCTTGGGATACAAAATAATGCTTTCCTCCATAAGAATGACAGCTTATCCAATTTTCTCTCTATGCAAAGCTCCATTTGGCCTTTCACTGCACATACATCAGGCATACTCCAAATGTGCAATACAGGCAAGGCTGAGATGAAAGAAAAGCCCTCCAGTCTTAACAAGGAAAATGTAGCTTCAAGGGCAAATTAGCTATGAGCATCCTCAGAGGGATGAATGGAAATGAAATGATAGAGGTCTAGAATTAATATATTCTGCATGTTTTAGTTAATCTCTAACTGCGCTAGTCCTGAGAGGAAACTCAAAGTGCTGAAACTAAAGTGACAATGTGAGAGTAATTGTTTTGGTGCCGAACAAGAAATTAGTTTGAATGTTTTTATTGGGCTAAGAGGACCCCGATTCAGTACTAAATGACCCATTTGTACAGTTTTGCATGGCATGAGCAATGGGGTTGGTTGACCAGGTCTGTCAAATGTGAAGATGAAATGAATTGTTGAGACAAAGCATGTGACCCACTTTGGTAATCATGACCATCCACAACACAGGGACATGATGAAGGGTTCTAATAAAGTGACATCCTCTCACTGAAATGGCCCCACAGACCTCACCCAATAACAAACTGACAGCAAACAACTCAAAATGGAATATTTATATCCTGATGAACAAGCCCTCTGTGGTAACACATCCTTATAATCTGCAGAAACTCATTCAATACTGTCCCCTGGCTTACTCAGGGTCAATGGACATAATGTATTAAAATGTGACAGAAGTAGTGCTTTAAACTCTGCTGAAAGAATAGGTCCCAAGTTTGTGCCTTTCATGTGCTACTATTACATTATTAATAGTACTATTATTACATTTGAAGCACAGAGCTAAGAATGTTTCTCATGTTTTTTCATCATGGGATGAGCTCTTCTTGTACAATGGAAAAGAATGCATTACACACAGAAAACAGAAAATAAATATAGATTGTGGCTATAGAACTAACATGTCCATAACTATGTAGCAGGTTTTGCCCTTGTTTATTGCTTTGCTATGTTCTCAACTTTGTGTTGCTTACAATAAAATTGTATTAATATAGCATTCATCTATGGCTTAAAAACAAGTAATGGAAAATTGAAGTCAATTCTTAAGGTCTCGAGTAACCACTGCAAGAAGCTAAGAGAAATATGGTCATATTTTCAAGTTCTTGTGAGAAGCCTGGCAACATTAAGTTGGAAGAGCTGGAGCCATTCAATTGATTTCTGGGGAAGGCCACCGAATATGGAAGTGCAAATTGCTGTATATAAAAAAGGCACAAGTAAGGGTTTGTGTGTCCTGGAATGAAAAAAGATCTGATCCTAGCAGAGCTCCAGAGCACACAGATGGCTGTCTTTGTTATGTTATAGAAATAAGATGAACGGTTTTAAAAATCAACCCCAGATTTCTAATTTCTGCCACACAGAGTACTAAGGGCTAAGAACTAAAGCCTGCTTTATGAATTGTGCTGTCGTCACTTCACTTCTACGATGGATTTCACAATACCAGAAATTTGGTAACTGGCAACAAGACCAATGAAATTCCACAACTGTCAATACCAAATGCAGACACAAATATAGAAGGGTACCCAAAACCAAGTATTAAATGGGCTCCAGAGATAGATTTTCAAAGACCATAGAATTGATAAACTCTACATAATCAGTTCTCCTCTCAGCACTGAAAAAAATTAGGAAAATAAATTGTTCATTTGTTACTGCCAGTTAATGTAAGTTTTCACACGTTTCATCTCATTAAAACATTTGTCTGTTACATGTTTTTGAATCGCAATGCAGAAGAGACCTCTCTGACTCGGAGAAAAAATATGGTCAAAGATTGCACCCCTCTTAACAGTTAATGGTGTAATTTTCTTCATCACAGCAGCCACTACTACTACGCCCAAGCATCCATTTTTTTTCTTCCCTTGTTTGAGCGACTTTCTCGCCAATTCCAGTTGTTACTTACTTTAGCTTAGCAGTTAGCCAGTCAGATGGTGATGTGGGTCATTGGTCCACACCGCTCAGTGGTGACTATGGACAGGCAGCTACAATCATATATTATTAAATGAATATATTTTATTGGTTGAAAAACAAGAGAAACAATTTAGATATAAATAATAGATATGTAAAAATTCTGAATATTGAAACCAATAATCTAACAAACTGATAATCAATCAATCTTTAGTCATGAGCACCCAGCTCACGGTCCTTTTAGCTAAACAAGCCATCGTCAAAAATTGTGAGTTGTTAAAACAAATGAGCTGCCGCAATTGATACTATGACAGTACATTTCAAGACATGAACATTGTAAACTTAGTCACCCTGAATTCTGCACAGGTCTAGAGGTGTTATGTTTGATTTTTTTTTCTCATTTGAAATCCAATGTGGCACTGTTTGCATACTGGCTTTTGGTCAACAATGACTTTCCCGCCCCCCACAAGTAGCAGTGGATTTGTTGCTGCACCTGCTGCTGCCCTTCCACATGTTATCGTTGACATCTCCAATACCAGCTATAACTACAGTCCTTTCAATACTGTAGAAAGGCAAGCACTGTCACATTTTAATTATTCTGGCATCAGATTGGTACAGAAGCATTGTTTCTTGAGACATCCTGAGTTTTATCTGTGTGTATGCAACATCAGGAAGCTACAATACATTCCATTATATTACTGTTATGGTTCCCTCACACAGCTCCAAGCTGAGAAAAAGCCCTCGAAACACACTGCACACTACCTGCTTTGCTTTGAGTATTTAGCAGCTAAAGAGCTTCCTCTTAAGTAGAAACCAACCACAGATCATGGTTGAATATCCACTCATCATGAAGATGAGTGGATATTGAATTTCAATTTATCAGCCAAAAATCTTAGACATGAATAATACTGTTGATTTGTTACAGTTATGTGCAAATAAGCAGCTAATTGCTCACAATAATAAAATATCATGCTCACAAGTTCTTCCTGCTGCATCCCCATTAAAAATTACTTATTGTAGGTTTGTAAAGAGAACAAATGTGTCATTTTTGACGGCCATCTATTTTTGGATTGTATTGTTTAGCTGATGTAATATTTTTTTTTTTTTTATCCAGAGGGTTAGGAAAGTCTGAGTATTGTGGAGAATAGCAGTTCAAAACAAATTTTGTTGAATTCTGATTTTTGAAGATTGCATTTCTTTCTCAGAAAATGGGACTAGACACCACAACCAACTGCTTCAGTGTACTCATAGGATAAGAATAGGCAATATACATTGATTTAAATTTGTAAGAAAAAAAATTTAGATTTTTTCAAAGTACCCATTGGAGTGATAATGAAACCTCAAGATACCTTTGTTTATAAAATGTCACCTACGACAATTAATGAGCATCTTTTCTAGCGCAACAAACCATCCATATTTAAAACTTTAATTATTATCTAACTCATTACAACTCCTCACTTGTGTGATGATTAATGTTTGGATTGCAGTATGGAAAAAACACCATGTTTATTCAGGTAGACCAGTAATTAGCTACAGATGATTAGTATCACCTGAAGGTCAGTTAAGCTTATGAGAATGCTAAAGGGGACATGAGAGTAATGAGAACAGCTTTTGTAAACACACTGCTCCTTTTTGTTTTCTGTGTACTTGGAAAAGTGCCTTGTTCTTGACGATTAGAGTTATCTTTGATATGTCGTAGATCGGAGTGCGAGCTTGTTGTGATAAGCGGTACTTCAGTGCTGCGAGAATTGCACCATCCAAGACTTCAAAATGCAGCTGTATAATGGAATTCATTTCTCTGACAGTAATGGGAAGCCCTTTGTTACCATTTAGGTGATTTTACTTTGTCCGGGCCATCCACAAATCCAAGGACACCCAACTGTGGTGCGTGACAGTGCTCACCAAGGCATTGCAAAATAAAGTGATGTGCCAGCACAAACAGTCAGTTCCCTACCATGAGATCAACCTATGGGCAGGATAAACCCATCAGCTGTGGGCAGAATGCAGGTCAGCTCTCAGCGTGATAGCTGAAACAGCAGCGCTTTACAACTTCCACCTATGATGTGAAGAACTAGACTAGCTGTGTTCCCCTACGCAGAGACTGCACCTGTTAAATTGCCCCCAAAAACTTGATGCAGTGTTTACACCAGCCTTTAATGAAATTCAATGTCACCATTTTAGCTGATGTAATAGGGTCTCATTAAAATAAGTTCTTTAAACCCTTGTCCCTTTTATTTCACTGTGCTAGATGATAATTGGCCATACTACAGCCCTCAGCAGACAAATGAGTCTTTCCAGAAGTCAAGATCCCGTTCAACAGTGAGACCTGCACCTTAAAGTCTCAAATTCAGCTTCCTTTCTACTACTAGAGTAGCATGCCTGTGATTTAGTCCATGGTAAGTCTGCCTTAGGTCTCAGTTGACACATTAAAAATGCACCCCACGTCACAAGGCATTTGCACAACACAGCAGGTCCTTCAGAATTAGCAGAGCAACAATCAATCCCAGCCACCAGGTTTAGCTGTAGGGATGACAAAAAGTTACCCCCTGGTTTTTGGACAGCAGATATGCTTTTAGACATACAGTTCAACCATATTTTTGTTTGAGAACTCTGCTTTTTAAACAAAAACAAATATAAAAGTGGATATAAGACTTAAATCCAAGAAGGAGCTACCCAGTCTTCTTAGCAGGTAATCAGTTTAAAAAAAAAAAAAAAAAACCTATGACCTGAACGTCTCCAATATCAATACTGTAATGCAAGGGATTAGGTAGTTATGTCATAACATTTCCTAATGCATAGTCTTACAGCACAAGGTTTTGGCATATGGTGTGATTAATGTGCAGACAGAGGTACTCATTGAAAAACATATCTTTCCATTACCGGATTGGATCATTTCCTTTTATTAAAGACCAGCGGTTATACTCAATGTCACACTGCGGCAGCATCTAAGAAGAATAAAGTTGTCACACCTCTTAGCGAGTCCCCCGGGTATATTGAAAGGAGTGCATTGGTGCCTTGCGGGTGTGGCTGCAGGCTAGCTGGGTCTCGGAGGCTGCTTTGGGCATAAATGTTTCATCCTGGCCTCCCTCTGTGCAGCAGCACTAAATCGTTGCTCCATATAGATACAAACAAGCACCCACACTCTTGGCTTCCTAACAATCTGATATCACTTTGTCTCCACAATTGCTACACTGCAATCTTGATGTTTTCTGCATTAGGGATATCGATCTTTTTGATCTGAGATGATAGCAGCAAAATAATTTTTCAGTTCAGCCAAGGAAATAACTCAATGCCATTATCCTTGACTTATCAGAATACAATCATAAAGTATCTGATTCGGTAACAATCTCAGTTAAAAAAAAAAGTGTCTAACAGCTGAACTGAATCCAAATACATATGAAGTACCTGAAATGATGGACAAATACCTTTTTGCTTAAAAATATGGCCACAAGCAGCACAAACAGGGAGACATTACCCTATGTGTGAGAGAAAAAGGAGCGACCCTAGACCCACCTACAACCTCCTCTCGCTCTTTCGAGAATCCCCTTAGTGATTGCACACAGAAACAGCTGTTCAAGTCTGTCTGTCTCTCCAAAAGTTCTGTTTACAACCACTAAAAAACAGCAGTCGAACTAAGTGACGTGTTGTGTCTATCGATCAATCATCTCCACTCTGTTAAAATACAGAGCAGGACCTACATACAACAAGCAGCGCTTCACTGCCCTTCCACACAGTCAGCTGGTCAGAGCATCAGTGATATGCAGTTATATACATAAAACTCACTAAGATTATTGGCCATCGACTCAACCCTAGTGCACACACATCACAACTTGAACCAATCAAATTTCATGCAAAAAAAAAAAAAAAAAAAAAAAAAGATTAAGATAAAATATAAAAAACTTTGGCACTTCAGGAGGATGAGGAAATCACAGTTCAAATGCCCTCACTATAAGCCTTGTTAAACCAGTGTTATTGTGATTATTATTTTTGAATAGCACACAGTATGATCAGTCATAAAATTGTTAAGGATTACTTCATTAGTAAGTGTTTAATTAGGGAAAGCTTTTTAAGCTCTCTTGTCCTTGTAGTAGCAAAAATACTCTCAAAGCCACAAAGTCATCTGTCTGGTATCTTGGAATTTCCATTGAGTGTTTGAGAAAATGTTGAATCACCATTGATTGAATGTGCTAGTGTGTCATTTAGATTTTCTGGAGAATTCTTACATTAATCTATTGACTAATCAATTAATAAAATAGTGGCAGCCCTACATGTCTGTCTCAGTTGCAGTAGCATCTGAATTGACAAGGTGGGCAAGAGATGAGTTGGCTTTTAAAAGACTCATTAGTACAATAACCATCAGTAGCAATAAGGTTCAAAGCCATTACTCCAAAGTAAGCAACATACAGTCAAAATCACCAGCTTGAGTAAAACAACGTCAGATAAAATGAATAGAAAAGGCACCATAACTGTAGGGTCACGTGAGTTCATTGCATTTTACCTTCCTCTTTGTACAATGCAACCAAGGTCCTATTCTTCAGCACCCTAGACAGTGCTTTTATAAAAGCTTCATCTGTCAAGAGGTTGATCCGTTTTCTGTATAGTTTTCATTTTTAACAACATTCAAGCACCACTTAATCACAAACAAACTATTTCATTTCACCTAGTGTATTGCACAATGTGCAGGGTCACATGGGTTTAACACATTTTTAAACCCTCCTATCCCTGTGCAATGTAGCTAAGGTCCTATTTCAAACACTATAGATAGCACTTTTATTGAAGCAACCAACATCCTGAGAAAAGGTTGAGTTCTGTGCTGTACTCATTTTTCATGCCAAACAACACAAATCCCATTTCTGCAAATAAATTTCATGTGCATCTCTGAAGTCATAATGTATTTATAGAAGACAAATGGAAAAAAAAAAAGTTATTCAATTGGTTTTCATTTTCATTTTAAACTTGGTATTGCTGATATGAACACAGATAACCCAATCACAATGTGATTAATGAAATCCTATATGTAAGATGGAGTATGAGGTAAATGTGTGACTGATTGTGTTATAAATGATCTAACAATCTTATATAACTTATCCAATATATATTGAATCAAGCTTCATAGATAAGTGTATTCCTATTATCATAACATTACCAGACAACATTAAAACAATATAGATGCTTGAGGATGTATGCCAAAGATGTTCTTTTAAAACTTCTGTTCTATGTTGAAATTGTTAAAAATTCTTCTAAAATTAAAGAAAGTGCCTTTGCAGTTTGAAATAAGTATCAGGATGATTGGGTTTGAGGTCCCCCTCTGGAGGGTAACATCATACATTTATCTGAATATGTTCAAGATGGAGACAAGAATATCAAAAGCAAACATGATATCACTAATTGTTACATCTATACATTTGTGGGCAGTGAGACTGCTGTCCAAAAATAAGTTAAGGAATAAATAAGCATTTGACTTTTCCTATTTATATATAAAAAATAAATATCACTTGGCCTTTTACAATTTGATTGCATCGACACCCCAACTGAGTATTGATGCCTGAGGCTCTGGTCATCTACTTATGTCTCAATTCAAAACTAGTCCACAGATTCCTCTCTGGAGTTTGACATGTGCATTTACTGGCAAAGTGAGACAACAAAGGATTTTAGCCATTATCTAAACAACTAAGATGTCAAAAATGGATCAGAGAAAGTAGTCGCTTTCCATTCCAACTAGAATTTCTGATTAAATTTCATCAGTAACCCTTTATTAATGACTGCAGATATATCAAAATATTAAAAAAAAAGTTTCACTTAACTAATGAAAAAGTAGCTATTCATTTTAAACTTACAATTCTGGGGTCTCTTTCCTATTGCCATAAATATGGATGCATCAAGATATCTATTGCTGGACCACAGACACACTAAGCAGTGGAAAAGCTAATGGATCATTAATTGAGGGAGAAGTTGCTTAAAAAGGTCTAATTGGAATTTATTGCAGCTGATATTAGCACTTGATTTTAAAACACTGGGAGTGCTGCAAATGGCCCAGTGCAGTGATTTACCAAACTACAATAATTACATCTACTGGCTCTTTTAAAAAGGAGTTCACCAGGCAAACTGTCACAGCAAATGTCAGATAGGCTTTACAGCGTGTAAGGGTTTTGTTTTCTCAGCTGACAGGTAGGTTTTAGCCAAAGGTCATTGTATATTATAAAAGCTGTTACACAAATGCTTTCATGTCAACAGTACAAAAACTACTTTGTACAAAAAAGTCCAGTGAAATGAAAACTGCCTTCTCAGTATTTTGGTACATCGCTACCAACCTATTGCAAATACGCAACTGGAACCTTATAGTGATCACATCTGTCTGGGTTGAACTGATCACAATAAGTAGATGATTGACCAAATTACTTTCCTTTATTTCTCATAATTAAATTAGCTTCTAATTGACATTTATTCATTCATTTATGATACAAGTATAAAATGAAACAGTATCGTCATTCACTGATCTAAAGATACAATTGTATACTATGCCATGACCCATTCATGCCGAGTCTCAATAGTAAGGATGAAAGCATTACACTTCACTCACATAATGACAATTATTGAGTCCAAATGCAAGCAAAATAATGCACAATGACAGAGTGAAATTATGTTGTGAGAGCAGGCAGGGATGAATGTTACACGTCATCGACAAACAGCAAAACATGAGGCCAACACGGAAGTGTTCCCAAAAAAAGGCAGTTCCTCAAATGGCCACTTGAGGCAGGCTTCAAGGTGTAAATTCTATTCATGTTTCAAGTTGTGTATAATTTTGATGTGGCTGCCTTGACACGGTGCAATTACAGTTGGCTACCCATTCTGTGTCTAGCCAATAGTTGTCTGCTCAGCGTCATCTCACTGAGCATGACCTCTGGGCAGCTTTTGCGGTGTTGGTGCCTCACTGTATGTGGTGCCAAGTCAATTTTAATTATATAGCACCAGTTATAAGTACAACAGACGTTGTCTCGAGGCACTTTCATCAAGCAGGTCTAGACCTAATTGTTTACAGAGAACAATTAAAACAATTCCATCAAAAGCAAACACTTGGCAACAGTGGAAAGTAAATATTTCCTTTCAAGAGGCAGAAACCTCGAGCAGAACTAGGTCCAGGGTGTGTGGCCGTTTGCCTTGACCTGTTGGGTGAGGGAGAGCGAGAGAGAGAGATCTGTCAGTAGGCCACCTGTATCTCTTCCATCATGACATACCAGATCTCTATAACTTCCTGTTTTATGGACAAAATAGCAAGAAAATGTTATATTTGCAAACAGATTGTACTTCATGAAAGAAGAAACCTAATAATCATTTTCACCTCAATCTTAAAAAGCATAAAAGACTGCACCATTTAGCCACAGGTATCCTGGCCTTTCCTGTTAAATTATTTTTGGGATAACCAATTAAAGGTCAAAAACATGTCCTTTCTAATGCCTTCATTGTAAGGAGGGCAACTATATTAAGACTATTTATACAGACAGAAGCAGAGCTGCATGAACATGTGGTAAATGTCCCTTTTATTGGCCTCAGGGTAAACTGGCTGCTATCAAGAGGCATTGTGGGGTGGGTGGCAGTGGAGGTGGTGTGTAGGGGAGAGGCAGCACAGCAGGTAGTGAGCTCCCTACTGTTCAGCTGTATGACCTCTGGAAATCATCCAGCCCTGCCTCTGCAAGACAACATGCCCTCACCTTTCACGTCACACATTCACAAAAGAAATTCCACTACTACCAACCAATTAAAAAGTTATGCATAATTTACCATGTCATTTGGCAAAATCAATCAAATTGATTTTCAGTTAACTCTTGGGAAGTTTTCTTCTGCTTACAAGGAAAGGGGAGAAAAGTGTGCCTGTAACCCAATTCTATCATTCATCACTTTAACCCTAAATATATAAAAAAAAAAAAAACCCTAATACGGCTGCACGCAACCATTTGTGCCGATATGATTAATGTAAGCCCTCCAGAAATGTGATGGCAATTTTTAAATACTGGACCATTAATGACAAGGCTAAAAAATATCCCTATAGTGCAATGCCAGCACAAAAGAAGCATCATGCCTGTGAAATGAAAGTAACCTCAATGGGAGCGCCATACCTGACTATTAAAATTGTGGCCTCAAGGTGAAATCACATTACAGAGACAGCTAGAGATTCTTATTCTATTCCACTCTATTCTTAGTGAGCTGATGGCAGGTAAGACACATCTCCTTCATCCTTGGTAGAAAATGACTCCCCTGTTTCTCCAATTAAAAGATAGCAGTAAAATACAGCAGACATGGAGATGTGATAGCGTAATTGCCCACTACAGTTGTCACAGGTGCAAGCAAAGCTTGTCCATTGAAGCCTGGAGGGGCACAGCAGACAGAGGTAAGAATGACATGCACAGGGACATTAGTGGACATCTCTCATGATCCAAATCCTCTCTTTTGCTTAACAGCTACAGTTTAATTGTTAGTAGCTCTGCCAATCATTCAGTGCACAGACTGTCATTTCTTTTCATCCTTGCTGTCAAGATAAATCCTTGGGACAAAAGCCCGACATCTCAATGTCAACCACACCTATGACTATGAACTTATTTTTCCTGCATCCCACACTTTAAGGTGTCTTACCAACAAGCTTGTATGCGTGTCATTTTTCTGTGCTGGTTTGGTCTTTATAATTTTTTTTCTGGCTGTGCAGATTTTTTCTTCTGGACAGAAACCTAATCTTACATTTCTATAGAACATAAGAACACATATCCAAAGTTATGACTTTTTCTGTATTAAACGATACCATTATCTTTCTCTAATCTGAACCAATTATAATTGGTGCCTTTGCAGGTAAATATTGTACTCGCGGATCTGATATTTTGGTGGAAACCAAATCAACTGCCTAAACATTTTACTGACATTTTCAGTATTAATATATTTGCAACATGCTAAATATGTAAATTTAACAGCATTTTAGCTGTGTATAAACCTAGTCTCTGGGAGGTGAATTTGCAGACGGTGGATGGCATTAACTGAGGAATATACAAATCCAGGGATACAGTAGATTGTGAAAGGCTAAGCAATACACATTTCTTTTAATCTCTGCCAGAAAACACAAATCATAATCACCATATATAGCAGTTGTTTCACTTAGTCAAGTCAATTTAAGCAAGTCCAGCTTGTAGACTGCTTGAATTGAATACCAGAGGCCACCTGCTGTTTAATGATCAGCTAATCTTGCAGGAAATCAGTTGTTTTTCCCTTCATCCTTCTAAATTCAATCAGGTACCTGTCTCATTGTCCTACTATATTATTCTGCATTCATGCTGTAATTGTTCAATGAGTAGGGGACTTATTTAACTTGATTATGCATAATGCACTTAATCCATGAATAAGGCCCATCAAGGTCTGCTGAGACTGACAGCGCTATTTCATCTCTTTCTAGTTAGTGTATGAATTGTTGGTTGAGAACTGGTGTTCCCCTATAAGGTTTAAGAGGAGTTACTCCTTTGAGTTTGGTCGTGCGAGATGTTTTACTGGTCCTGAGGAGACCATGGTTGGAGCATTTGACTCAAGAGAACATCCATGGTTCAGTTGGAGTCGCCAGTTTCTGGTTGCATTCCCTCAGCACTGGGCTTCAGTGCATAATTACCTGCCACCATTACCTGCATGTAGACTAGGCTCAAGATAGCTAGGTAAATTCAGTTTGCTAGTGGGGAGCACCTGTTTATTCAACTTAGTCTCAGTTTTGGCTTGTGTACCAGCTGCGTTCACCGTATTCTATTGATTTCACAAACACATAAGATACACAATAAAATAAAATACACAAGAGAGCAACTGCTAAGAATAGCAGAAAATTATAACACCAATGTGGGTGATAAATGTCAGAATGAGAGCATGAAGGCTGTCTTGAAATGTAACTTAATTGAAAAGAACATTTTGCCAGAGGGTCTCCAGGAAATGTGTTGTCTGTGGCAACGTAAAATTAAACTTTGGAAAAGCAGAAAGAGTTACTTCTATTACAGCTTAAACATGATAAGTTTTAGGTAAAAGGATAACTAGAAAAGTACTTGAGAGGCAGTGGAGAGGATGCATCAGCAGACAGAACAAACCATATTGGAGCTGATTAAGCTTTCAGGTGACAGTGGTTTGAACAGGAAGTCTGCACTCTTATTCAAGCAATCTGTGTCCAATGTTTGGAGTAAATTGTGATTGTTCTACTGTACATGACTTTTTCATTTTTGAATGCATTGCCTATATGCATAATTGGCCGGATTCAGCATGCACGCTGATGTTGCAGTATGTCCTGACAGGTAGAGCACAGGAGAAATACTCAGCTTTAAGTGATTCAGAATGTTTAAAATATTCCACTGTGAAACCAGCTGTAAGTACATTGGTTCCTGAAACCTACCAGCAACAGTTTAGGACCGGGAATAAATGCGAGAGACTCATCTTGAGTTTGCACAGGATCTCACAACTTATCTCACTCTGTGTTCTATCACGAGTGTTAAAGATTTTGTGGGGTTGTTTATTAAGGTTACTGGCCTATACTCCTATACTGTGATGCCTTTTAGTCTTTGAAATATGCCAGGTACATTCCAGCATCTCATGAACTGCCTCATCGGTGATATGCAAGGGTGCGCAGATTACTTGGATGATGCTGTGATGTATTTTGACACTTGAGACCTATGATCCATTTCAGCCAAGTGCGTCCTGTTGGCCCTAAGTTCAGGCTAACAGTATCCTCTTCCAGTGACCAAGAAAGAATTGAGCCATTTCCTTCGCCTGGTTGGGTACGATAGGAGTTTTTGCAGGCACTTCTCAACAGTTGTGGCACCTCTTACTGATGTGCTCAAGGGAGAGACAAAGTTTGCCTGGACCCAACTTGTCAGAAGGCATTTGTGAAGAGGACAGACAACGTGGTGGCGGACACAGTGTCTAGGGTTCCCTAAACCGCACTGCATCAAGACTGATGTAAATTTGGTCTAGCTCCTTGGTTCTCCTCTTGCCGCTTAAATTGCTTTCTAGGTGGACTGTTTGCTAAGTGGGAGTCGGGTGCTAGTGATACTGGACCTTGGGAGAAAACCAAAGTACATCGTCAAAATATGTTTGTATAACATACTCGCTGTACTATATGGTTTCTTTGGGGTAGAAGTGGGTGATTAATATTTTTGTGTTCAGGAAAAAAATGCTTTAGGGCTATGGCCTAGTTTTATGGTAGCTTGGTGTTGGGGTTCCTTTTAGGACCCCGCTCTTGTGGAGGGGGGGACGGTCCCTGGCCCTAGATTTTTTTTTCGCTGGTCACTAGATTTTGCTTTATCTTCTAGGCTGTCTATACTTCACATTTGTACAGCAGGTACCTGGAGGTCGGAGTCCTTCATCAGATCAGTGCAGTTGGAAGCACCTGGGCCCAGTGTTTCCACCTTATAAGAGGTTATCCCTTCGGGTGCTCTCTCACTCATCTCCTCAGCGCACTTTCATGCAGCCAACATCTCCCCATACACACACCACTGACTTTACTGATGATCACACCTCATACTTCTCCTTGGTTTCTTTGTGTTAACATTTTGTTGTAAATAAATTATTTTCCTTCATCCCCCATTCCCTCACTTTTTGTCACATCGTTAGAGCCACGTCATGATACCGTACTATTCAAATTCATAATGTCTTTAAGATTTTGGTGATTATTCCTGCAGTGAAAATTAAACTAAGTTATTCAGAGTTCATGTTTATCATTTTTAAAAACAGTGCATGAACTGTGCTAATTGTGGGGGTTGTAGTTTGTTGTTTCTCCACTGGCTGTGAATAAGAGCATTTGTGCAGTTGCTGTCAATTTCCATTTTTGCCATTGCAGTCACCTTCTGTATCTTTACAAATTAACTGTGCATGGAATAGTAACAAGGAAGAAGCAGAGTTTTGTCTAAGGGATAATGAGCAAGTCCCCCCCTTTACTGCTACAGTATATTGAGAAAGACACCCAGTCAGACAGTAATTGAGCTGCCCATTTGGCCAGTGTTTTCACTCGGGCAGCAGACATACACCCTTGACTGACTTCTGCCAAAAAAGGTACCATTAGCATACTCTTACTACAGTGTATCCTTGTAAAGAGAATTAAGAGAAACACCTTAGCCTAATCAGTGCCAAAAATACATAATGACAAAAAAACCTGGGGTGTCTTTTGTGTATGATTTGAAACAGAAATGCACTACCCTCGCTATGTGTTAGTCAACACATTGCCATGAAATTCTTAGACACTATCTCTCTCAATGCAAAGGTACAGTCTAAAGTAGCTTTGCTATTAAGATTATGTTGTTTGTACTAGATTTAATCCAGACATAACAGATCCCCTCTCTCAAATATGACTACCAATGTGGTGCCCTAAAGCAAGATACTTGTCCAGTGAAGCTGCTCAGTGAAAGCCAAACTTACAAGAGTGTTTGAATGTGTGATAGATTTAGTCTCTGATCTACATACTGTACATGTTGCCACTACCTGCCTACAACTGCACCTTTTATGTGTGGTCATCAAAAGCAATGGATCAGATAATTCTTAAAATATTCAAGATCTCAAGTTAGTTTTCCTTTTCTGGTTGGTTCATCATGTTGCAGCAGCCTCTGCCATTACGGTTAAAATTGTGGGAACTTTCCAGATAATTTCTGCTGTGGTTTCAGTGCCCTTGAGCAAGGCACCTAAGCCCCAGCTGTTTCATGGACACTACTGCTGTGGCTGCCCTCTGCTTTTGTGTGCACGTGTTCACTTCTCATGTATGGATTAAATGCATAGGTTAAATTCTTGTGTGCATAAAAACATAACTTGGTAAACAAAAGATTTTTCTGTTTTGGAAACAACTGTTTTTATCAAATGCAACCGATATGCTCGAAGTCTTGCCCACAGGCTAAAACTTTCAACGACAAAATGTAGAACTCAACTGCAACTCAACTTGAAATAGTAATTGCAACAGATATTGGGTTTCTAGAAACAACATTTGTTTCTTAAAAGCTACATACTACTGCATATTTCAATTTGATGTGTATAATGTATATTACATTAGTGTTACTACAAAGCAGCCAACTTGAAGAGTCATGGCATTTATTTACTGATCAACAGACCAACTTAAAGAGCACACACACCCAACTAGCTAACTCTCTGCTCACCAGCCTCAGCTGAGCTATTCCTGAAAGGAGTGGTGCTATTCTTATAACAATATTCTGTCTCAAACTAACTGCAGATCTTAACCAGAGGTGATAAATTTGTGTAATTTGCTTGTTTAACTGCTACTGCTGCCTCTTAACACTTTACAAGTTTAGTTTCATCACTAAATGGTGCATGATGCATGCAATTTCATGACTGATCTCAGAACGGTAGAAGCTGAGTCAAGGACAGCTTGCCTCATACGCTTTGCCTGTAACTAACCACCAGTCAATGATCACAGGATTATCCTCAATGCACAACCCTCCAAATTAAGCTGCTCTCCTCTCCTCTTGCCAAGCTCGAGCTTTTGTCAATGAGACACGGTCAACACCTCAAAAATGACAAACGATAGGTACAACAGCTGGGTGGCAAGCTAGCTTTCAAGGACAAAACCCTCAGTACATGATGTAAAAAGGCAACAGACCTATTATGGGACAAAAAGCTCTTCTGAGATCAGATGTAATGTCACTCCCACATCAGTATCATTATAATTGTCTATTTTTTGCTTTAACTGGAAAAGCATTGCATTTTTTACCCTAACAGCACACCAATGCAACAAACATGAATTATATATTGTTCAAAAGATAGTGTAACATAAGCACAAATTGGATGTCACACTTCTACATGCAGGTAATTTAAAAATGTCAGATTTCAGCAAGAAAAAATGTATAAGGTTAAAAGAAGCTTTTGGTCATGCTAATGGAAAGAACCTCTTTAAGATAAACGGAAAAGAAGAAACTGACTGAACTTAACTAGTTTAGGAGTCGTCCACATTGAAGGTAAATAGACACGGCCTCCACATCCTAACATTTCACCCCGTTTGTTTAATGTCCAAGTACCAACACTTTATCACCCTCTGGTGGGAAATTACCAAGGTAAACCACAAATGGATTTTACCTGCTGAAATAAAGGTTCTAAAATTACTAAAAAAAAAATTAATAATGGGAAAGATATCAAATTGCTGAGCAATATACTGGGGATTATGCATAGAGACTTGTATTCCCCTTTAGGACATCCTTGTATTTTTTTAGAGACAGTTGTAGCTCTAGTGCAGTTTTAAAAAAAAAAAAAAAAAAAAAAAAAAAAGCTATAGTCTGTCCTTACTGAATTTGTTTCTCTCAGCAACATGACTTGGTAACAATGAGACAAATGAAAAATGGGCAATGCGATGTTAATGTCAGGCCTACCTGATTTTTTTTTCTACCCAGCAGAGCCACAATCTATCAGCTCGCCAGCCTTGCTAATGATCTCTGACAGATTGACAAGGCCTCTCTTTGGAGAATTCTCATAAAAGAGGCACATGTATCGATCAGCAGGGCTCCAGCTGATGCATATTTTATTAGCTTGCACAAAACAAAACAGATGCAGAACAATCTCATTTCCGAGTACTTACACATACTGATACGAAAATGTCTCAGCAGACAGAACAGAAAACCTGGACAATGAAGGCAAAGATGATTTGCAACAGACATGCTACACAGTCCAGTGTGTGTGTGTGTGTGTGTGTGTGTGCGCCTAGAGGCCACTTGCTGCTGAACATGTTTTAACTAGAAACTGCCCTTTACTTTGGGCAACGAAGCCACGTAAGGAGATCAAATTTAAGTTAGAGCAGCATGATGGGTTATAGATATTCCTAACTCTAGCAATATGTAGGATTACCCTTCATACTTGGGATCTCAATACCTCAGCAAAGTCACTTCAAGGTGACATCAGTGATAACAGGGTCCTGAAACCTACTGACTTTGCTCATTATTAATTCAGTCTCAAGCTCACGGCGGTGGCAGCATCATTTCAGAAACAGAGATGAGAAATTGGAACAGTTGGAGGTATAATACTGTGGCTTTTCTTTCTGCCCTGCCTGTCAACATCCACACCCAAAGAGATTGCAGACCAAATGTCAGGTCAAGACAGATTGGCACTGGAATCCGTTTCTCCCCCATGAAAAATAAACTACAAAAGTAGTTTTTTGGAATTTGAAAGGTGCCGCTCAAACACAGACTTTCAGACATCTTAGTTACCATTTATCATACACCAGAAAAACAATAAAAAGCATACCACGCAAGATAGCCAGAAAAAGATGATAGAAAAATACATGATCTTGCAATTAGATATTTTGTCTTTTGGGGAAGAGATTTGTCTACTGCCAGAATGCTCAGTGCCAAGGTGTATTAAAGACTGTAGTAACAGCTGCCTCCACAAAAAGAAATGTTCCATACAAAGAAATTGCTTTGATGTTTGGAATTCAAGTCTTCCACTGGCAGCATTGATTTCACAATTTCAAAGAAAACTTATCACCAGGAATTGCTAGACACCAAATCACTGCAATCTCAAGCCATGATGGCGACTAAACAGAAAGCAAACATTAATGCGATTTCAACCAGCTGTGATAAGAGGAGCAGAGTGTAATGACTGCCTTGGACAGTCCGTCAACAGATCTATAAAATATTATTGCTCAAGATAAAGCAATCTCGATAGAAGAGGATGGATGTGCAGCTGTAAGTACATGTCAGCTTTGTTCCACACCCCTGTTTTAGTGACAAGCCTAACCTTTCGCTAAAAACGCACCTGACAGCCTAAGTCTGCCTACTATCCCCAGTTAGCCTAATGTTTTTTTTCTCCTGCAAGAGACAATAAATCACAAGCAAACAGTCTTCCTCCAGGTTCACTCTGCAGGAGAACTTTACAAAGGCTGATTAAAGATTTGAAAAAAAGGTGATCTGCAAGCTTGTAATACAGCTGTAGGCTGGTCAGTAGTACAGAAAATACCACAACTGTCTGAATAATTATTCAATGCACTGTTAAGATGCTCTGCTATGAGGCATTTAGAAGTCATCAGTGATGTGAAGATTATAGTCCTTGTACAGAGATTGACATTTCTGACAACTTTGAAGTGACACTTATGTCAAAACATATTTTTTTTGTATATGTTCACTATTCTTTCCTGAAAACCACTCAGCTCTGCTGTATAAAGAAGTTAATGTCAAAACTCTAAATTTCATTAACATTTTAGAAATGGAAATGTATTTTTCTGAGCAAATACTTTTAAAAAGTCCATTAGAGAAAAACAGACAACACGTAAAGCTAGTTTTATTTTTTACAATGCATTGAGTGTCTTGTATCTTTTTTTCTTAAACAGATATAACTGATAATGCTTATTACCATTACTACTCACACCAACTGGACAAACAACCAATTTGTGTTTCAATGCAAAGTCTTATTCATATTGCATCTGTGGATTACACTGTATGCTCCCGATTATAAAAATATCTCCTCCTCAGAGTCTGATTTAGCTGCTTGATCTATTGCACCAACAGCAACTTGTATTTAAATGACATGATGTTTGCCATTAATGTTAGCTAATGTTACCAGTGGGAAAGAAAGTAACTGATGGCTGCTTTTTGCATGAGAGTCCATAAATCTGACAGCTGAAACTAAAATACAAAAACAGGCAAAAACTGGATATCACAAATTTTACTTTGTTTTCTTTGGTGTTAAGGTACAGTATAAGTGATACAGCCCAATATATACTTGGGCTGTCACTCTCTCAATTTTCTCCTTGATGTTTTCCTAAATATTAATCTGAGTTTTAACTGCTCATTTTAAGATAAACCCAGGAAGTGTGTCAAAATAATCTCTATTGCTACATTGCAGCTACCTGGGCCTTCTACTGCAAAGTGAATAACAATGATAGTGAGTGACTAAGCAGTGTCAGTAGACATGGGGAAAACTTGCAGATACGGGAAGTGTCCAAAAAATGAATTAAAAAAAAAAAAAAAAAAAAAACATCTACCCTAACTACACCTCTTATCTGTGCAGAAGCACAGAGGGGGCTGGAGACAGTTGAAGCTGACATTGGGCAAGGCCGTGGGTACACCCTGGACAGTTCACAGGGCTGACAAAACCAAGCAATGCTAAAAATTATTTTCCAAACTAATGGTAGTATAACAAAACTAGAACTGTGTGTGTAAACCTCTATTGTAACCCAAATTAAACTTCAGTTTCATTTATAGATATCTGATAACTGTTTTGTCGACAAACAGTTCTTTAGGATTTTATTTTTTGGCAGATGTTCAGTTTTTATAGTAGCTGTAAAATAAACCAGTTCATTTAATAGCTTAAGAGAAAAACAGATTTTTTTGTCCCAAAGTAGTTTTAGCAGGTATTAATTCAGGGCTGAATACTGACCTAACCATCTCTGTAAAGTATTTAGCACTCAGATGAGCAAATCAACATTTTTAAATCAGCTCAGACCTCCTCTCTTCTGGACTGTGGCGGCAGGACAGTAAGAACAATGTCCAGACACTTGAGTCAGAACATCAACTGAAAATATGAAAGTAAGAGACTTAAAAATACACAAGCACACAGAAACCCTATCAAATTAAGACCTTGGATTGACTGTAAACCAGAATGAGGTGATAAAAGCTGCAGTGGGTCAAGATTATTAAACAGCATGGTGGTGAGTTAATATGAAAAATGTCAATAACTCAGAAGCAACCTCCAATTGAAGCAGATTGAATCAAAGGTAAATTTCATTCTTGCATCACCACCACAGGGTTGCATGACCTCTGTGCTATCTTGAAAATAATATGACATGAGTACAATGTAACCCAAGAGAGGTATTCCATCACTATAGGTCTGCAGATTAATGGCTGAAAATGTCACAGGGAATAAGGTCACGCGCCTAGAGACCTGGCTATGAAGAGACATCTGAGCACTTCCAAGTCTGAGTTGCAGTTCCATGGTCTGGTAAGAAGCCAAATGTGCTGCTGTCAAGCCCTGCCTTGCAAACACATACGCACATGTACGTGCACGCACTCACACATTTAACACTAGCAACGTGTGCCCTCTGATGAGGGAGGACAGAGACAGGGTTGACTCTTTACATGGAACATTAGACATGATTAGAAGCCATTCACTGAAATGCCTCAGTCACTATGATGGCACAGCATTGCAGCCAAGGCACAGAAGATAGTGAGTACACTTCACTGCGACATACACTGCAAAACACAAAAACTTTGCTAGTGACATCTCAAACCAATGGCAAAAAAATTATATTTTATAATACCTGGCCTTGCAAGACAAAAACGGGAGTATAGATTAAAAAGTTGCTTCAGACAAATTACAGGGTGAAATGTAAAATTTATTCTACCATGGGGAAGAGCATAACTATGCAATTTTCAGTCAGTTCATTCACTACCTTGGTCCAAACAAAGATATCCGAACTACTACTGGCCCGCATGGCATGAAATTATTGATCATATTCAATGGCTTAATCTCATTTTTATGACCACCTCACCAAACAAAGCATCACCATCATGCCACAAAAAACACTAAGATAGTTAATACTACCATGCTTCACAGCATGACAATAGCTTTCCTTTTTGTGCACGCCATTTCCTCTAAAACCTGCTTATACATGTTAACAGTGGCATAAAATGGGTATAAGGGGGCCTAAGGCGCCCATGTTTAACTTGCCATGCATGCGTCTGGGAAACTGTTGCTGGTTTATGCTGTAAAATACCTGAATTTCATTAACCACAGTAATTATTCATGGTAATAAATGATTATAGTGATAATTAAAATTCAAACTAATTCTAACTGTCTGGCATTTCCACTGTGATTTTGCATTCCTACATTGACCAGAGGAAGAACTGCGTGTGTGTGTACACACACTATACTATATATCATGACAAATTGGTAATCCCATTAGAGCCAACCTAAGAATGACCCAAGGACCTAGAAATTACTGATTCTACTATATAGTGTATCTTTTTATTTAAAAGCTACATCATACTGCGCCATCTAGTGTTGCATTTTCCATCCTTTCTAATTTCACTCCTTTGTCAAATTCTGGCACCTGTAATACCACCTCAAACTAAGAGTACTGAGTATGATAAACTGACTTCTTACCCCCACAGCTTCCTTACTTTCAAATGTATTGTCAACAGAGCCAAGCAATTCTGACTCAAGTGACATCACTGCAGGCATTTCAGATTTTATGCTCCTTGTGCCAGGGGAGGAAAAAAAAATATTTTTTTTTTTTAAATAATCCCCTACAATTCTAAAGGCTCTCTGCTCTTGCAGTACTTTTGAACATCTCCCAGTTCTAAAGTAGCTCTCTCACTAAAGTCCCTTGAAGAAGCAGACAGGGTTAATAATAAGCAACATATCGTGTGGGTTTTTACACGATACAAGAGCATTTGTTCAGTACACTCACACTGCGACAGTCAATTTGAAAACAAGCAAGAACCATCATTAACTCTACATAAGAAAATCATACAGTCGGTTAAAGTTTCCTTATTTACATGTTGTATAAAAGGCTCTGTGTGCATGTGTGTCCATGAGGCTTATCACAAAGTTAACAGTAGTACAAACTGCTATGCTATTAAGACAGCATTTACTGTGAAGCGAGAGCAGAAATTCCATTGGCCAAGATATTATGGTGAGGTTTGAAAAACAGTGGAACAGTTTCAGACAGGTGTGAACTCTTTCATTCTGATTAATATGCATTTTCCTCCAAGTCAATGTCAAAGACTCCTAACCACCTGCTTCTGCCCTTATGGCATGTCATCTGGGACATCTCGCAAAAAGGCTCAATGTCAGCTGTTACTGGTTCCCTTCAGATAAGCACAAGATACTGCAATGATGGACAGAGAAAGACTATTTCGACCTGGAGACTACTTGCTCAATATCAGCAGTTTTCAAATGTAACTACCAAGACAGACTGTTACATTGTTACAGAAATTCACTCCTGGAGTATTACTTTTCCTTTTGAGTCAATTTAATTGACACATAATGGAAAAAACATTTTTATTGATGCATTATGTTAAAGTAACTCGTGCTGCAGTTCATTGCAGTGAGAAAAAGAACTTGCCAATGAGGTAACATAATATGGACTAGGGCTGACCAGGAGAAAAATCTCTTTTAAAAGAAAAATACTCAAAGGTGTTTAATTTGTACCAATTATGTTGATGTTCTAATTCACAACTATCCATTTGCTGAAACATTGTGAATGGCTGTTGAAGCGCAATTTTCTCAGAACAAGGGCAATAGCTTTATCAATAGTTCCAACTTGATTGAATTCCAGCCTCAACAACCTGCAACAAATCAGCATTTGCAGACACCCACTAAGCAACACCATAATCATGTTTGGACTGAGAAAATCAAATTCTCAGTCAATTATCTTGGCCTCAATGGAACTGATAATGGTTGATCTTAAGCAGTAAATTGGCACCGTTTAAATATAAACACAATGTTTCACACTGAACGTGTTGGCTCAGTGTAACAGGTTTCCATTTTCTGGTCCAGGTCCATTTTTTCCATTGGTGAGCACTGGTGAGGATGGGTGACAGGATGCTGGTGTACAGAGAGGTTCTTGGACTACATTAACATTATCAGTAAATCCCATCATAGTCACAGAGCAGTAAGCCGGATGCTGTGGCAAGGCCCCAGCAAGGCTCTCCACCAGCATATTCTGGTGCCAAAAATGATGTGCTGAAATCACAAAGGCTGTGTCACAGCACAACTGAAGATCTGTTGTCTTCTAGTCAGTCAAAACGACAAAAATGATAGTATGTCACCTACACAGTCTTAAAAATACTGTGACTCTGTCAGATGTAGCAACAAAAAATCATTCCATGTCAGAGTTTTATAAAAGTGAAAAACACCACGAGGTTGATGCTAAAATCAAAAGGGTAGTTGAATTTGAAGACTGTCATTTCCACACAAATATTAACAAGGTATTTTATTTCTGCATAGTTTTAACTGCCACATCTTAAATCTGAAAGAGTTACTGACAAGCCTTTTTAGTTACTGTATTAAGGCTGGTGCGATATAGCATAACCAGGTTTACCCATAATAACTAATTATAATACACCCACACATTTAAGATGATTTAAAGATACTATAGCTGGATGTACTTTTTATTTCTGTTTCCAAAAAGCAGTGATAACCACAAGCAAATGAATTATGTTTTGTATCCATGATAATTGTATTTATTTTAATTGAATTTGAATAAAAGACCAACCACAACATTTCCACCACATGGTAAGGTTGCTAACATATTAGTATAATTTCAGCTGAACAATCATGTGCTGTTATACCATGGAGGATTAAAATTACAACATACTATGTCTGTATAGCACAAACCTTTTTGAGGAAGTTTACGGGCAACAACACTTCAACACTTACTGCATTGCACTGGCGTAATTTATATACAAGACATTCACTAGGAGGGGAGAAAAAAATAAAATAATCAACTCAAAGAGTTTGATTTCACTTTCCTGAAGCAGCAAATAGCCCAAAGCTAGATACCACCATCTCTGACTTCTGTCAGTTTTCACTACAAATAATGAGGCTTATGTCAGCTAGGAAGATGGCCATATGAGTCATCTGTCAATATTACAGCCTGAGGATTGTTCAGATGTTTTCTCTTGCCATGCTACTCTGGATACAGAGCTCAGTAATTCTCTCAAATGACCATCTTCAATAAATGACCTGACCAAGAATATAAAAAAAATGCACAAAATGTGAAGATAACACCCAACAATGCGCATGTATACACATGAGTTGTTTAGCATTTCAGTGACTGAGTTTTTGATCCTCTCAGCAGGGCTAGTGTTTTGTGCTTTTTATAGAAATGTAGATAAGTATTGCTTGTATTGAAAGCACAAAACACTATCCCTTATTCAAAGAAATGTGAGAAGTTCAGACTGTTCATGCCAGCAGCAGGGTTTTGCACGATGTTTGTTGTTATCACTGCTGCACATATGGCACCCATCTTTGACCATGTTGAATGTAGACGCTGCAGTCCCCTGCTGCTCTGGGCTGATTGAAATGGTCCACAATGTTTCAACAATGTCTTCAGAGAGATTTCTCACTCTAGTTTCCTATTTTACAGCTTGATATCAGCTGTTCTAACGTCTCTCACCTAGTCCTCTGAATCATTTGGAGAGATTAACAGCTGACTGTACATGCTATGGAAATGATAACATAGTGCAACTGTATACAACTGAGCATATGCACTCATGAAGCTTTACAAGCACAGTCCAAAGTCAAAATAACAATGTTGTCTAACAATCTTCCCACTCATAGCTCAATTTCTCAGGCCTATACACACACCTCTTACATTAAAAAGATATACTAAAAACATGCCCCCTATCAAGATGTGCAAAACACATGACACCAAGTCAAATTCAGTTTTCTCCTGAAATGACTGCTGTCTATGATCAGTGCCTGTCAGACGTGCCAGGTGAAGGTCCTTAGCAAAATACACCAAACTATTAAAATGAAATATGAAATTGTGTAGTTCCCCAAGGGGCAAAGTGCCTTATACACTCTCATGCTCTCCTTTAATTAAAATTGGGACAAAGACTGCAGTAGTTTCCTTTCTTCAGATAAAACTGCTTTCTGCCCTGGACAAACAGTATTTTCATGAAAGGTAGCAGTGAGATATACCAGTCTCTGGGCTGCCCCTTGTCCTATTGGTGACATTAAACAGAATCTGATTTCAACTTCATTACTTATCACCTACAGTACACACATACAAATAGACAAACAAGCTCCCATGGACTGGGTACCATGTGGTGTAGGACTTTTCAATAAATAAATGAAGAAACATTCAACAGTGGGGAACAGCTGGCTGCATTTCTTTACTCAACTCACTCGTGTGTTGCGTGGTTGTATTTATTCCAAAGTAACCCAGCTGGCTAAGGACATTCTAAAGCTAATTATATAGTGATAGCTGTTTTAGCATTCATACTATATAAACAGTATGTAACCACATACTGTGACATACTCACAGATAATTATCTCAACTCTGCAAAGCCTCTTTCAGTTCATTGTTGGTTTTATAGCTCTGAATTTGACTGTTCAGACTCAGCACTCGCATAGCCTACCTTTCAGCTGCACCTGGCAGCTGTTTCTCCCTGTCATTTTTTTTGAAGGCCCACACTACACTACCCTCCCCTGCACCAAACAATGGAGTGTAACAGCTAAAGCTTGTACCGCTAACTTTCGTCAGCAAATAACATCGCCTGCTTCAGGAGATACAAGGCTGCTGGAAATTAGCGCCAGCTAGCTAACAGCAGCGCATCTTGAGACACCATTATACGTGCAGGAAAATAGGAAATACATACATGTTCATGAGAGGTTGACAGAGACCAAAGTAGAATTACAAGGAGAATGAATGTCCGACTTACATTTGTGAGGTGGCTCGAAACTCTCACACACTCCAAAGCATGTTTGGCCTAACAACTCCATAGTGTCTCAATGTGTATGTAGGAGTTATTTTGTGTGTCCAGGGTTGCTCGGTAAAAAAATAAAAAATAAGTGAATAAACTAGATACAAATCCTGAACAGTAGCACGTTTGTATATGATGCTGCTGTCCTCCTTTGCCTTGAAAACACTGCGTGGCCTCACAGGTGTTTCTCATTACTCTGGCTGATTAGGCCTCTGCTCAGGTAGGGTGGGGCTATGCAGTGAGTTGGTGAGCCAATTAGAATCAGCAAGGTGTTTATGTCCCACCCTTTATAGGAGCAACAGAACAATCAGGGAAATGTCAATTAAGCACAACCTACACATGTTCATACAGCGCTCAACAGAGGTCTAATGAGTCAAATAAGTAAAAACACATGAAAATGCTGCAGCGACATGCTTGTTGTTGGGTTATTGGTCAGCCTTTAGCAGAAATTTAACCTGTTAAAGAAGGGTCCCATTTGCACACAAGACCGGTTTATGTCAGGGAACTCAAATAGCTCAACAGCAGAGGATGCCCCTCACAATGCTGAGAAGATCCAGAACAATCATTTTATTTGCAAATATATGATATTAACAAGATGCCCTGCCAGTGTTGTTACTATGGTTAATACATTTTTACCTGTCACTAGAATCTCTATTTACGCAATGTGACAGATGTGAATTTTGTCTGCTGCTATTTTAAATCTTGTAAACTTAATGCCTAATGAAAACGGTCCAAATAAAGGTACATTTCAATTTGTTAGATTCAATGTCAGACTTGCTGTCTCTCTCGCTTTTTTTTTGCGACAGTTTGCTCTGCTGTCAACAGTCTATTCTCTTGAACTTATTTTGAAATGCATGCATAAAACAAAATGTGCCTATGTATGTGTATATATATATATATATATATATATATATATATATATATATATGTTTGTCTGTGTGTGTGTGTGTGTGTGTGTGTGTGTGTGTGTGTGTGTGTATCGTCCCCTATCATACTTCACTATCTCTATCATATTTGTTGCACACAGTCAGTTGAACAACTGTATCTCTGAGTTAACATGTGCTAACAAAAATATGTCAAAAACTTATTCCGCAAATAAGCTCAGCATGCATGTGTGTGACTTTTTACTCCTCTGGTTCTTTTTTATTCTTGTGTTTTAAGAAATATCATATAATGTATTGCAGAGCATAGAGGGTTTTTTTTAAATTGAAAAGTAAAAAAAAATTTTTCTTATGTAAAATAATACAATAATACTAAAATATTTGCAAAGGAAAGTCAGAAGATATTTTTTTTCTTCCTCCCTCTGGCAACTGCATGTTCATTTTGTGTTAGGTGTCAGTGGGCATTGCTACATGCCGCATGAATAAAGTATCTTTTCTTAATTACATGATGTTTGGTTTGAACAGTTTGTACAGGCTTTGGAGGCCTCTAAGCTTTGTCTATTTTCTCAAGAATAGCATTACTCAGGCTCAGTCAGAAAACAGGCATCTCAAGAGTGATGTTATTTTTGGTTAAAGTTAAAATGTTATACGTAGTCTGAAGTTAAAATCTGAACTGTATTTGATTTTGACTCACTCTTATATCCAATCTTACTTTTTATATCACAACATGTTTTTAAAATCAAAATTTTACCAGCTGTTTCAAGTAGAATTAAATGCTGTTCACACCGCTTGTCTCAGTCTGCAGGCAAGACAAGACCGTCCTGATGTCCAATGGGAAGTCACAAAAAGAAACTCAATAGGACATTAAGCAAATTTGACATATTGATTAATTGAAATATATAGAATAAATATATTATCACTTCCAATTTCTGATTTGTTGTTTTCTCTGTTGCCTCTGTAAATTAGTGCAGAATTGCCACAGAAACTATAATGCAGGCACGTCTCATTACACAGTAAGGAGAATTACACACACTGCTTAAGGGCTTGATTATTGGTGGATATACTGTATTTGCTCAGGGGCAGCGGTGGAAAGCCTCATCCAGGTGAACAATTAACCAGCTTTATAGCAAAGCAACTGAAACTGGTCTGGTGACTTCAAATTGCAGCTGATATTTGAAATACAATTTGTTGTCAACCTGCTAATGAATGGTACAAACACATGACAAAACATTGCATTAAAATGAGCTTTTTGCTTATATTCAAACACTGTACTCATTTTTAAAAAAAATCTTAGCATAAAACAAAAATCTGGAATTAGACCAATAGAAACTAAATTTGATTAGAAGCAGAAAATATGAATAATATACGAAACGTATCAAAAATATCATAATTATAGACTGGGGAATCTGTATGGAAAAAAATGTTGGTTGATTGTTATTTTATTTTATTCTTTCATTTATTTATTTGCAGCTTACAATTATTTTTTTCGATAAGATCAATGTCCTAAAAAAACATATTTATAACAGTCTTCAATGGTTAACCTTCCGTTAGCGTCCTCGTAGAGTAAGAATTCCAGGATAAGAGAAACATTTCTCTAAAATATGTGTTGCCTCTTTAATGGTGATTGCACAATTACTAACAAGCCACCTGTAGTCTTTTGTCTAGTTAAACTTTCGTTTATACAGAATGTGCAAGGATACACATCAATATTTAATTTACAGGGCAATCCCATTTTCTCATCCTATCAATTTGTGTAAAAAAAATGGCTGCTGTGCGTTGGCTGATGTTCCAGAAGAAGACTGGAAGAAAGCAAAACAGGGATGAGCTTTAAACTGCGGCTCCACTCTCCAGAAAGTCATTAGGTCAGAAGTGTGGAGGATGGTCGGCAAGGGGCCTTTAATAATGAAGAGCTTGTGTTCCACAGGGAAACACTGCCTGCAGCAGGCATTCACACTGAGGCAGCTATGGAAATGAAAGATTTTAAGGTGCAGAAAGGTCCCAGCATGCCTCTGAAAGAAACTGGTTGGATAACACTACTTAAAGTGATAGCTTTTTGATTTGGTTGACAGCATTTTAATCTCAGTAACGGAATCGGACAGAATTTTAATTTCCACATATTAGATATTACACTTGCAACTAGAGAGTTTTCAATAAAACCCACTAATCATGAAAAACATTAAACAACATCCTGTGTGCAAATATAAACCACAAAACAAATGTGAAATATGTAGTAGAGGAGACGTCCTGTACTGGCAGACACTTGACTGGAATTGGGCACACCAAAATACTGGGCAGATGCAAATCCTCTCCCGAGATTCAAAGGCTTTGAATGAACATCCAAATTTAGGCCTTGGTAGCAATTTAGATGAGAGGACTAGCAGTTCCACTGGCTGTTGCACATGAGGCAGATTGCATATTCTCAAACAGCTCTATAGCAGGACTCAATTCATGCCACAATGAGAGCGACAAGGCTCGGCTATCAGGCAACACATTTATAAGCTTCTCTCTTCTCTCTCTCTTACTCAAGCTGACCTGTGCAATATGTTTCCATTTTTTTTATCAATAAGAAAGCAACATCAGCCTTATTCCTTTCAGCTTCATATCTTTAACAATGAGACCAGAGGCTTATCAAAGAGTTAAGATCTGCAGTACTTATATTACCACTGTTACAGTTTTTGTCGCAAGGGATCCACTGATCCGACATTTTTTTTTCCCAACTCCAACATACACTGATCCAAGACAAGAGTGCTTTCTTTCTAATCACTATCCCATGTGTAAGGTAGCTAAATGCTGCACTACACATAGCATAATAATTGTACACCTAAAAAAAAAAACTGCAGTGACTGTGAAACTGTATTTAAAGGAATAATCCGGCATTTTAGGAAATACTACTGTCAGTATTGATGTACTATATTGAATCAGTACATCTCTATTTGACACCACAATTACTGTACTATTTTTAAATATCTATTAAGCCATTGTGCAGGCCTAAGTTATGTCTGACAAGTTCAATTCTGGCAGAGACATCACCCCGGGAACCTCCTTAGGGATTCTGTAACCGCAGAGATAAGCGACACGTCCTGTGTGAGGAGTGTCTCGGGTAGACAGATGCTGCAGCCTGACCTCTGATAACTGTGTCAGGGAGCTTGGTGCGATGGCAGTGGAATCGAAAAAGTGGTGCACTCAGAAAACACAGGCTGACTAGGAATGTCTCCGCTGACTTCATTTTGGGATTGTAGCTACTACATCAAAGACTTCAGGGAGCAGATATGCCTTGTCTTGATCGACTGTTACGAATGATAAATCAGAGCACTGAGGTAAATTTGAGTCAGACATGAAAATGTTGGTTAGCTGAACAAGACTAAGGTCAAGAGGAGTGTATCTAAAAATGAGAACTGGCATGTCATGCCTGCCTCTACTGATGGTGACAGCCCTCTCTTTGCGAGACTGTTTATTTTTAGAAATAATTTTTTTTTTTATGTATTGTACTCACTTTTAAAGAGCATCAGAGAAAAGACTTGACACACGACAAGAAGACACACTTGTCAACACAGTTAATGGGCTGCTGTGGTGAGCTGCATCTCAGGAGAGGTCGCTCAGTTATAGAAGCCACTTGTCAGGTAATTTCTACCTCTGCATAAGAGATTAGGGGAAGAGTCACATAGCCAATTACTGTCATTACAATTTCTCACATCATTTATGCACACTGTTGTGCAATCTCAGAGGTTAATAACAGGGGGGAAGCATTTTAAGAACAATCACCACTGTATCAACATTGTATCTATTAGTCAGCATCATCATTAGGCATAGCTTTGGATTTATTGCTCTCCAAAACCAACAAATATCTGGCTGCGTGGAAAGACATTTGTTGATTTAGTGTTTGCAATTATTAGCTACTAGGAAACTGAGATACTGCTAAGAATTATACTTAGAATAGTGATTCATTCTTGTCAGTCTTCTCTAACAAAAATCATGATGATAATGATTTGCTGCTTTTGTTTGCTCTACATGATCAGAAACTGAAAAGCCTTATATTTTTTGTTTATTGAACAAATCATGCTCTCTGATTAAAATACCTTGGGCTATGGGAAATTGTGATGGGCATTTTTCATTATTTCCCAACATAGTACACACCAACCAATTGTCATTAATGGACACAAGAAATCACTATATTCATCTTCGTAACAGACACAGCACCATATATTAAAAAGAAAACTGTGTAGTTGAACAAGTTCAAGTGTTTTGCATTAGCAATGTGGTTAACATAACGCTGCATGCATAGGCTTAAAGTGTATAGTTAGATTGTTAATCATGTAATATGTGTGTTTGGAAAATTGGAAAAATGTTATTTACATTATTTAAGTTTTTCATTATTCTTCTGTTTTAATGGTGTCAATCTCAGATACTGCTTTAAACTGAATAAAAACAGTCCCCTTGAACTTGGACTATCTAGCCTCGTGAACATACATGTCATTGATCAAGACTGGCACACAAGGTTTATATCCATTCTGCCACAGCTCTATGAATATTACAAATGCTGCTTTTTTGTGGCTCACTCTGAATTACAGTTTCTTGAACTGTCTAACATGTCTTTCCATGTTCAAGTGAATATATTTTGGTTATATTACTTTACTTTGTTAGAGTTAGAGTTACTTTTTTTTTCATTTTTATGTCTTTGTAATGCAGATACTATAATGTGCATTATATTGTACATACATTTGGCAGTAAAGAAAACCTACCAGAAACCTTTAAACCACAAAAGCCACAAAGTGAAACTGACAACTCTCTCAAATCTGGGTATCTAATTGCAATGCTTATCACTTTCTTGTTAAAATGAGTGATCTACTTTCTCTATTGGCACATCCTGATTAATGATGGTGAAGAGATTCTCTAATGATCAGAACAGATGTGGTGTCTCTGCTGGGACATATACACTACGGTTTTATTATGAAAAACTGTCTTTGGCTTCAAGAGCTTGAACGTTCAGAATAAAAAAAAAACAGTTCATCAAACATCAGAACAGGAAAGCTCTTGAGTAAATGCTGTTTGTAATACAATATGGGCTATTTCAAACTACTACTTCAGAGGCGAGGAACCATGGTACAACACCATCACAACACTGATAAAAACAACCCTCATGCTAGCTGTTGTTTTGAAGTGCCCATACTTATTGCAAAAGAGCATAAATGTCACCTTAGCACGTTGAAATAAATGTTTCCATAAAACATTTCCATTCAACATTTCAATAAAATGTTGCACTTTGTCACCATGTTCTTAATTCTCTAAAATACCTTGAAAAGCACTGCCTTTTGTTCATTTGGCGCCATCCAACTGCAAAAATCACTTCACTTGAATTATGCCCCTGATTTTTATCCACTAAAGGCTGATGAGAAGAGAAGCAGAACATGAGAGAACAGACAGGCAGACAGACAAGTGAGTGCACATTAAAACAGTAACAACCCTACACTGAGTATGTATGATGAGACAATAATGTCAGACAATAGTCATCTAGAGTATTAACCTCACGAGTGCCCCAGCTCAACGGAAACCAGCCTGTGCTTATTGGATCACATAAACTGGGTGAAAGTTCAAATGATGTTTGGTCATTCTATACACAAATGTCGTCTCCCCTCAAATTATAAAAATGTTTGAGATAAGCAACACTCAGCATAATTGTTACTGTCATAAATTGATTGTGTTTGAAATGATCAAACCAAATGTTTCTTCATAACAGTTATTAGACACCGTCACAAAACAAAAGGGGTCAGGCGTCTTCACTCTAATAGCGTCCTCTACTCTCACAAAGCAGCGTTTTTTTGCATCTTGTCATGATTTCAGGTAATAACTCTGAATTTTCAGCTGTCATCTCACGATGACAGCAACGGATGCATTTCAGTTGAATACTACCCTGCTGTGATCTTCACTTGGTAATTTTCTACCATTAAATATCTACCTCCTGCTGCTTCAAGTTCAATTTACACCTAATGACTGCTGCTTGCCTTACATCAAACATATTAACAGATTTTCACACATGCATGCTGGCATGAACACACACAAACATGCACAGATGTTTGCAGGCATATTTATTAGAGCTTTACTTTTCTGAGGTCACTTTTCCATCAAAATATTTCACTCTGATTTCTAAGTAAAATGTGAACCTGTCTCAGAGTTGTTACCATTGTAATCTTGAAGAAAAAAAAAGAGTTTGATTTGACTACTTTGCATACTTAGAAGTGGTTGGGGTTTTCTACATAGTTCATATCAATGCATAACCCTAAAATGGTGTGAATGAGAGTGTGAATGTAATCATCTGTGTGGAAGCAAGTGATAAGCTGGTAACTGATATCTCCACGTGTTAACACATGCTGTATGGCCTTTTATTGTGAAAGAAAAACAGTGAAGGATGATGAATAAATACCAAACATTAAACAGGTTGCCAAGCCTTTTTTCAACAAAAGCGAAACAATGAAAAACCAACTAACTACACTTAACTATCACATTATGAAACATTTAAAATCACATATTAGTATGAAAAGTGGAGACAAAAGCAGTGTAGAACAGAGTAAAAATAAAATCTATTGAAAAGATTTTGATAGCATATCTACCATCTCTACTGTGATTTATTAATGTTTATCAGTGTGCTCTCATGTTGTTGTTTTTTCAAGTAAAAAACACTTCCTACTTTTCATTGTTTATCTTCTAACTCATAATTGTTCAATCAGTGAAAAAAGCTCATCACTAAAGACTACCTGTCCTGTGTTGCCTCTTTTTGGCAGGAAATGGTAATGTCACTCAAAAGGGAATGAGCCTTAAAATGCAGAAACGTAGCGTGATGGCAGCTCTCTGTGGGATTCTGTGTCTCAAAGAAGAGTTATTTTTAAGAATTAAATTGAAATGAGCCAGGTGTGGTAAAACTTATTTAAAAGTATGGAAAACTGTGGAGCATGCATTTGAAAGCAGGCATAACAACCATGAAATAGAAAAATTTTAGAAAAAAAAAAAAACGCCCAATCATTCCCAATCAAAATGAGAAAAAAGAAATGCACACTAATCTTCAATTACTGACATGTACAAGGCCACGGAAGCAATCATAGGAATGTACTCTCTAAGAGAAACATATGAAATTTCACTAAGTCCAAAGGGGTTCTCTCATTACTCTGGGGTTTTGTTCTTGGGAAGTGCTGCTTCAGGAACAAGTGACCCTTATCAGGCTCCAAGCAGCAAGAGATACCTGTGACAGCCAACATGTTTGAGGCCCAAGTGCTTAATCTCTGGTCTCTGCTACAGAGCAGTGAAGCACATCACTAAAGCAAGAAGGGAGCAGCTCTACGCATTTCAAATCAGCCGACGCCAGAAATGGAATGGGAGAAAACCACATAGCATGAGCGCGAGAGCACCGCTCTAATCGTATCAAAGACTTCTACAAACAAACATGGGTGTACTGTGATTGATGGGAACACAGTTAATAGGACTCCCAATCCAACACTGTGTGAGAGGGGAGGGTGGCGGGGACCAGAGATCAATAGCAGCTCGGAAGCATGTTAGGGAATCATACTGAATCAGATTGATGACAGCTGGTGGTGATGTATTTGGCAATCTAATTTTAACACAAAGTAACTCGGTGATAGCGCTGCCACACGACTGAACTCAATCCTCGTGGGCCAACAGTATCACAGCTGTTGAGAGTGAAATGTGTTCTTGCTGCAGGTGTAGGTAGCAGGGCAGCAGTGCAGTCTCATCTTTGATTTTCACTTCGTGCACTATGCCATCAAAGTGCATTAAATTATTCATCCTTAGTGGCAATCTCACAAATATTTTAGGCCCAGAAACCTCTTTTAGTGCACTGTCACGCTTTGACATACACTTAGACTGACTCCTCTAAATTGATATTGAAAGAATTAGAATGGTTAGATGTTCTAAGTGCAGCCCAGAAATTCATAGCTGTTGACAATATACTGCCTGCACATTTGATGTAGCCACTCGTTGCTTTGCACATTGGCATGAAAATAGTGCCAATAATTTGCCTTTCTATCCTCCATCTAACTGGACCGGACTCCAATGAGCTCTGCCAGGGAAGGCAGCCACAACACAGACAGGGCGCAGACGTTTGTTCTAGAAAAGCATAATTTGTGTACGCGCATGTGTTTGTCTATGTGTTCCCGTTGTGTACAGCATGCAGCATAAATTGCTTGTGCGAGGGAAAGTTTGGTGAGCTGAAAAACCAAGAAATCCTTAATGTTTTGTACATCGTGTTAATGTCTTACACAACACTCTCTCTGCTCTGCATCTTTTCTAAAGATGCAGATGATCTTATTCTGTGTACTCAACTATTTAATGGCTGAAATATATTTTAGGTCTTTGAAAGGCAATGGCTTGGGAGGATGACTGAAAAACAAATCAGGCAAAGACAGCCAGTTATGTGGTTAGATATTAATGCCTAAGCATTTTATGTTTAAATCCATAAAGGAAACTGTGGATTATTACAGGGGTGCACATTAAAATGAAACACATCGATGACTCAATATTTCTTAATTACTCTGTGCAACATTTCTCTTTTAAGAAGGACACATCACAGCATCACCAACTGGCCTTAGGTTTGTCTGCTGAATGAAGCTCGTTGGGGGATGGATGAATCCCTCCCCTGTTCTGGTTTTCTGAGCCAAGTCTGCATGATGGGGCCCTGAGCCCTCGGTCTGTGCCAGGTGGCAGCTGGGAGAGAGAGTCCCCAGCCAGGCTTCAGCGGCCCTCACTCTGGTCCTCTGGCACCACCGTTGCCACTCGGGGCTTGACACCAGCTCTTCTGACCTGCTGATTGGTCATTGTCCGGCTGCAATATCCAGTTTGTCTGAGCAACTGCCGTTTGTCCACAGGCAATAACCTCAGGTGTGTGCCACCACTCAGCAAATCACCCTTTTAAAACAGTGCTTTTTTTTCAGTGAAGCTTCATTGAGCTGATCACGTTCAATCACAAAGTAGGACAGCATCCATCTCCAGTCTATTCACCTAAATCAAATCCTGCTCTGCCTGGTATGGACAGTAGCAGGAAATGTTCTTTTCTTCCAAAAAAAAAAAAGATAAATTACAATCTTTAAGTATTAATCATCAAGATGCTTCTTGTTGGGACTGGGGCACAGGCTTAGCACACTGGAACTCATACATTAACCAAGGGATCGCTGTATTGCCAGTTTAATATTTGGAAATGAAAGTGCCAAGAAACATAAAAGCTTTTCCAAACAACAATGAGCAAACTCTTCACGGAGGGTAAATTACTCCACCCCCTACATGATGGCTACCTCTTCACTACATAACACACACATACACACAGAAAATGACAGCCCCTGAACTCTTTTTTAAATTACCAGTGCAGTCAATTATGTTAACTTGGACAGTTTATAACACTAACGCAACATTTTCAGTGTCATTTTATTATTCCAGGGACTACAATGAAGTACAGAACAATAGAAAAACGCTTACACAAAAATGATTTAGGGTCAGCCAACAGCAGCATGCCAAGCATTCAGCTAATCAATCAAAGTAGTTCTGTCCTTTGTGCATGGATAGACAACAGACATCAGTGATTAAAAAAAAAAGAATATTGTGTAAAGTGTAAGGTTAAACTGTAAAATAATGACGAAAATGCTCCAGCTCCCTTTCTCTTTATATTTGAACAGTGCTCTACACCACCTATTCCCATGGTAACGCAACCTATGCAGGCAACATTACTGCTATCTTTGTATTTAGGTGAATGTTTGAGATGTATACCACTATGCTATACTACTATATGGTAACTAACTGGTCAAAATAAACAGAGGATAAAAAGAACACATAAAAAACAGAGGGATACAGTTGCAGATCCTGCAGGCCAATCTAATTCTGTTCAGAGGAGCTGGATGAGAGCAACAGTGTGATCTACAGAACAAGGATCCAGTGCTGCTGCACTGAATGTCTGCACATGCTGAGCACCATCTCCTGAGGGTGCTGCATCTATCCACCTTGCTGTTCAACCTTTCAAATTGACAGACAGAATTTTAGCCCGAGAAGGAGACACTTTCTACTCTTTGGGACACTTCCAGAAATATGTTTACCCAACTCTGGTCTCACTTTTCACACCCAGCTACATACTAACTTTAACTGCTACCACCCAGTCAGCCGGTAGTAACCGCTGTGCCATAGAGGACGCACAAGTCTGGTTTTATTGTTTGGTCTGTTAGCAGATGGTCTCACTAGTGCATAAGCATATGATTTTTCCCTTTCACGAGGCACATTACATCACCCTTATATTTCTTTTTATGATGTATTCTGTCTCATCCATCACCCATTAATGACCTCTTCCTTAACTTAAGAGTGCAGTACTTTATCCCACCACAGCCTTTATAAGCCCTAATTCCATTAGCATATTTGACAATAAAACAGTTGTGCTTTATTCCATTAATAATTTATCAATACTTTTTTTTAATCCAGCAGCCATTTCAGTGTTCCTCTGAGCTCAGTTCTGCAATTCAGCTCCCGCAAAATTGGGCTTCTTTAAGTAAAAGTTATTGATTTATTATTCACGTTTTAAATTATGTAACATTTAGGAAAAATCTAATATGAATCCCCATGCCACCCACGTAATTAAGTCTTCCCAGAACATCAACACAAATAGATCACGTGGGTCAAAAATGTTGCTACTCCTTCCATTGGTAATCAATGCCACAAGTCAATTTACAGCCAATGGCTTTCACAACCTGAGCCAATCCGTTGCTGATTCAATTGCAGGCCATTAAGACTATGAGAGGTGATATTAAAGGTGACACTATCAAAATCCAATGGCTTCATTCAATAACTTTGTTCTACAGGAGTGGGCTTCACCATCGTGCTGCAGACTGAAATGAGACGTGTGGGGGTTTGTTCACTGATGTCTCCAGTAGCTCGAGGCCACACTTCACCTCTGCCATAAGATAGATGTAAGAGCTCAACGACAGCAACACTTAACTGACATCACCTGATAGATGTGTCAGCTACTTTAATGTCTTTTCATAGCTCATAAAAGATTGAATGCAATCCTGTGAGAGTGCTGTCTAAGCACATACTTCAGACAAACCTCAGAAAAGCTGTAATGACTAGTAAGATGTTATGAGCGTAAATATGGGAAGAAAATTAAAAAAAAAAAAACAAACAAAAAAAACCTGAGGTATGGTATAAGTGCTTCATCTGCTCATGTACAAACTGAAGCTGACCTTCTACGCACACTGGCAGGCTGTTCTCATGACTCATCTGGTTTTCCAGCCAGAACCCACTATTGAGGCAACACTCAATAAAAAACAACAACAAAAAGAAAACACCTGAAGTACAGTTTACGTGACAGTGATGCCAATAAAAACACCAGTCACTGCCCACTCCACAGGTTTTCCACCGCTGACTTCCATCTGATGCTGACTGCATCACCTTCTATTCAGGCCACCCTCAGTTTCATCCAGTCATCAGCAGTGACTTTATTTACTCTTTCTGAAACAGCGTCAGCTGGACCCTACATGTGGTTTCTTCAATCACTGGGTGAAGACGGAGTAGGCTGGTGAGCGTGGGCCACCTTCTATCCTGAGGATCACCTTTTGCTGAAGTGGGCACATTTGCTACCCTGTCAGAACAGGATGCAGACAGAAAATCGAGCAACAGAGGAGGCCCTGCAGCTGTCGTGCTCATTTTGTGTTAATGCTTTCCAGAAAAAGACGTAAAACAGCTATGAAAACAGAATTCAGTCCAACCTTTGAAGGTCAATCGTGAACCACCACTCAGCAGTTCTCCTGTAAAAAACGACACCCTGATCTTCGTTGTTCTTCATATAGTGAATGTCTCAGCCTCTGGACCATCAAAAACAGTGTGAATTTCTGATTTAGTGTTGCGATAGTCAAGCGATTTACATAATCTTCATTTGGTTGAAATTTATCATGTCCAACTGCAATTTGGTGACCAATTTCCTGCCTTCCAGCTAGCTATTAAACGAGTGAGAATACACAGTGACATTAAGTAGAATGAACATTTATTTAACTCAGCAGCACTAAGGAAGCAGAGTTACAGACAGTCACTGATGAGACATCAGAGACTATTAATGTCCAAATCCCTGAATTGCAGCATGAAGCCCCTTGCTGTTACACTAACAGGCTGGCTGTGAATACATAGAGATTCAGAGGGATCAGAACAACTTATCAGTGAAAGTTAGGGACATTTGGTCTGAAGAAATATTTATTACTATTATGAGTAGTAGTGTTAGTATTTGTAGTTGGAGTAATTCATTGCTTATGTTGTGTGGGATTACATGCACTGACAAATATCAAAAACCAAAATAATAGAAATGTATATGTTTCCTGATCACCTGAAGAGTTTTTTCTAAGTAAATGACTGACTTTTAGTGGTAGTTCAGTGATGTAGTGATGCACCTCCATTAGAGGACTCCATATGAGTCAAGTTCCTAAAAATGTTCTCATTTCTCAATTGTCTTTAAATGGCTCCTCTAGCTCCACAGTGGCTATTGTGATACTGTTTCCACATGCGGAGCACCATGGCTGATGAGTAAACTGAATTAAATGTAAAAATATCTCTTTAAATGTTTGTGAATGTGCATCCTTTTTTTCATCGTACTAGACAAAAAATCGAATGGTTCCCAGTAACGCAACAATAGGACAATAGAAAACACAATCAAAGTCACTCTCTGTATCTCTGTGCTATATTGAACCAATCAGCTATTCTTCCTCTATTTTACTGAGTGATGAAATGTTCCCTATTTGGTTTTGTCCATGTCTTACACTTCATCTATGGTATTGTCATTTAACCCTAATGTGCACTTTTTTGTAACAAGGGAATTTGCAAACTGTCTCTAAACAGGTGGTGACTCCTTTTAAGTGTAAAGGGAGGCAAAAAGTTACTGATTAAGTCAAGAAAAGCCATAGACTTTGTTCTTTGCACACTGATCTGTAGCAGTCAACATACTGAACTTCTCTATCATCTAGATTTCGTGTGCTGGCTTTTGTAGCACTCACACATATACACACTAAAACACATACACCTACTCACATACACTTCAGCAACACTATCTCACTATCTCATTTAATTAGGTCTTAAAGGCAGCAAGAAATGCATTAGTGCATTGATCTATCTCTGTCTTCCACTATGCTATCATCTTTTAAATGAGGTATACATTTCAAACAACCTTGAGCTGTTTGTACCAGATGCTTATCTGACACTGAGGTCACTGTCTGAGATCGAGGGTATTTTAATTTTTAAAAAATTAAAATAAAGAGGCAGGACTGTGGTGTTTCTAAACTTTCCAAGCCTGTTGTTTTGTTGGATCAGCAGTGTGTGGCCATGCTGGCCCAGCCAGGTCAGCCTGCTCAATGTTAAATGGACACAAGTGATAAGGAGAGGAATACAGTGGAGGCATTACAAAGAGAAGAGCCATTCTGTGAATGAGCTCTGGAGATGTTTCAGATTCATGTGGAGAAAACCACTGACTCACTACTTGGCATTCAACATAACAACGCTGCTACCACAAAGCAAATTAATTTCAAACTAATTAGGCTAACAACCAGCTTTGGTGTTGGAAGAAATAAGAAATGCTATTATCATTACCATCCAATTAGACCCAGCTACAAGAACTTTCATTTATCCTTAGTGCATAGGCAGAGTGGCAGGACAGAAACGGTACACAGACAAGCTGCAGACACAAACACAGATACACACACGTTCAGATATGTGTGGGGATGTGTGTGTAACTGTATTGGAGCGTAAGTGATCTCAATTTAAACACTGTTCCACTAGCCCAGATGAGACTTATGATGGACTATAATTCTTCAATTTTTATTTAAGATACATTAACAAAGCTCTGTTCTGCAATGCTGAGCACAAACTCTTCAAAAGACAAAGTCTTTTACATTTTCAGGGTCCCCACACCTCTCAGAGCAGAGGCACCCTAAGAAAGTTCATGAAACAAATTCATCTTTTCATTTCATGCACAGAGAGAGGTAAACAGTGTCCTTCTTGCTTAGTGTGAGCTCTAAGCCCCTGTTTTCCACGCTGTGTTGGGGGGCCATTTGGGACGGTCTCACAAGCCGAGCAGGTCTGACAGTAATGCGGGTGAATGAAGAAGTGGGGGATCTATGACATCCAGGCAAGCAGTCAATGGATATACATCCATTATGTTTCATGAAAGCAATTATTTGTGCTTCCGTGTTCTTCTTCTCCATGCATTCCCCCCCGGTTTTTAAATGCTTCATGTGACTGCTACCATTCTTACACTGTAGCCTACAACATGCATGCCCGATGCCATAATTCAGCACATCTAGTAGAGCCCTGAAAAAAGGTAGGATAAAAAGTTGAAGCAAAAAAAAAAAAAAAAGAAAAAAAGAACGAATCATTTTCTAGAAAAAACTACAATTTTCATTACAATTACTATCTTACTTATTTTTCCTCCTTTGAGGATCCACATTGACTATAAAACTTACATCCGTGACACATTCAATATGCAGCCTTCTATGAATGCAGCTGTTGAATTGACACGGGCTAGAGCCGAGATTGTGCTTGAACTCTATTCTGCACATAGAGGAGCCTTGGAGGTGAAGTGATTTCGGTTGAATTTACCCTCAATGATCCTTTCATCCAATATAACACCTACAGACAGACTGCTGATATTGAGAAGCCTGTCAGACAGCTCTCAGCACTGAACGCGGGTAATTGTGTGACAGAGCTGAGATTCAGAGATGCAACAATCAGTATCCTGCTCAGAAACCAGTTCCCCGACATCACTACTAGGCTGCACGCTGCACTGGAGACTTCACCGTGCACCATTAGTCGCGTCCCCGTGCGATGTTGCGATGATACTCCGGCAGAGATAACGAGCCACAGCTCGGAAGGAGACAAAACACACTTTGGCACAGGGGGATTTTCACCTGCTGCACTGTAGGATATCACTGCTGCAGTCAGAGCCACCGAATCTACCCGGGCTCCCAACAGCCAAGAAGGATGTTCCTGAAAATGCACAAACGCAAGAGCTGTGCTAAATGCACGGGCCAAGTTGAATGAGTTATTGTAAGGGTGACACTGTCACTTGTGATTTATTAGCTGGGATGCAACATTTTCACATCCCGAATGATGACAACAACAAAAAATAAAAAATAAAAATAAAAAAACAAACAAAAAAGAAAGATGCACTTCCAATGAGACATTGCACATTGGCCGGAACAGAATGACGAGGAAATTCAGGTGATCAACTCTTTATCATTCATGAATGGAAAACAGATTTATATCCAGCAACCGCACAACATTTGGCGCCCGTGACACCAGACCACACTAAATACGGCCCGCGGTGCCAAGTTTCGTCGGACTGCGCATTCCCGACGGCCCGGGTCCTCCTTACCTTTTTCCTCGTCCGACACTGTCGAGGGCTCGACGCACGGAAATAATCCCGAGAACAGGGCTAGAAAGGCGAGTAGGAAAAATTCGGACATGTTTTCGGAGAGCGGGCTATAAGAAGCCACGGTGCTTCTCCCGGTCCTGCTCCTGCTCCTGGTCCGGGTCCAGTCTCCCCCTCCACCACCGCCCGGTTGTCGAGAGCCGTTATTCGGTGATGTCCAGCGGAAGTAGCGCAGCGCTCCCCCGGCTCCCCGACACATGCACACCGCTGCTCTGCACAGCGAACAGACGCACCGGAGACAGCAGGAGAGATGAGAGTCAGTGGCAAAGGCACAGAGGGAAGGAGGGGTGGGAGTGTGGGAGAAAGAATGAGTACGTTTCCTGTCTTTTCTCAATGATTAAATGCCGTCAAGGTGGCGCAGCTCGTCTGAAAGGTTAGCTGTTCAGTCAGTAGGGTGGGTGTCAGTCTGAGGTCCGGGGGAGTTTCAGAGGAAAAGGAGGAAAAAGTCAGAGGACGAGGAATCAGTAATCTCAGCTTCACCATTGTCTTCAAGCAGCTACACTGCACAGAAACATGCCATACCCACATCCTGCAGAATTAGCTTGCAGCCAATGAACCTCGCCAATTAGCAAAGAAGATGAAGATGTGACATTAGACTCATCTGAGCTGTAGGACTTGTTTACAGTCACATCAAGGACACCCCAAACTGTCACCCACTGGACCACACTGAGAACTCTGCAGTCAGGTAATAATATTTAGCACAGATCTGAAACAGCAGGGACAGCTGCTTACAGTCAACTACATGACAATAATGCAAGAGTCTTCTTAAATACCAGAGTATGAAGCTCAACTCATCTCAGGTGCTGGGTGCATTAGGATATGACAGCTCTTTGGCTTCTTCTGCTTTATTTACCAGCTGTTTTTGAAGCAGATATATGTGTTGGGAAGGTTAGGGAAGGAAGCTTGAGAAATGTCATAGTAACAGAATCAAAATTAAAATGTTAAAAGTGTAATGAAACTGTTGCAGTGGCTTTATCAAAGTAATGTACTCATTATGTTTGATTACATTTTCATACCATTAATTGAGTCTGTTGGTGCCCTGTAGAAATTTCACGATCTAATGACCTCTCCAAGTTAGTCATTGATTAAAACACAATACTGAATGAAGGTAGTGTTATTTGACCTTTCATCTGTCTGACACACACTGTCTGCAGAAAGAAGACTCCTGTTTGGCTAAAACATAGATTAGTAACTGCAGTTTAATTACAACAGTAACACATTACGATCACATTTATTATTGTAACTGGTTACTCCCCAGCATTGCTGACTATACATCCACTTACTCCTGTCACCTTAATTGCCATGAAAACATAACTATAATTTGTAGACTATTAAGCTCAAAACCAATCACCTAAGGCACTGCCTTTGACAACCTCCCTTATTTCTGCTTTTCTGTTGACAGAGGGAAACAGCAAAAAAAAAAAAAATAGCAGAAAAATTCCCTTTAAGGGTCTTTGACTTTACAGATGTTGTCTTGTGAACTTAACCCTTCCTTTGGTCGGCCACTGTAGTCTGCATTTTCTGCTCTAGTCTGGAATCTCATGCTGTTTTTAATGAGAAATAACAAAGAATTGTGGTCAACATGACATGCTGACATGCTAATGCTGAAAATCATGCTGGAACTAGAAAAATGTGAACGCTAAGTATATACTGTATGTGCAAAATGTTTCTTCATAATGCTCCTTCAGGTTTCATCTTAAAATGCAAAACAATTTGAAGTCCAAATTCACTCGAGTCATTAGGTATGATATGCAGGAAAAAACCATAGTGCCAAAGAGGAAAACTCAAATATAGCAGTGGTAAAGATTAATGAGACTTAGCCTTGATGTGAAGGCTAGTAAGCTGTCATGTGATTTTGTCAGCACCATGTATTTACACTACTTATGGACACAGTTGTAGTGTCATGACAATAGCTTTTTTTGTTGCTATTATTAATTCAGCATGTATGTGGGTCATAAGTGAGTTATTGGAAAATTATAAATGTATATGTTTATTAATAAGGCATGCTATGTACAGTATGTGGTTCTCTTGCAAAACATATTTTGTAAAAGCTTATTAGAGTTGGCTCTGTGGGCCCCAAGTTGCCCGTTACACCAGAATGAGTGCTCACAACTGTCGACTGCTGCTCCCATCCCTTCCTGGTCTCACATTTACCTGCAAAACTCACGATTTATTGCCGTTTGTAGCTTTCCAAGGACATGAAATAAAAATCTCTTGGACTGTCACCATTGTTGAAATGTTATTCTAGTTTGTGGATAAAATGCCCATGTACAGTGGCTTGTTCTTCATGGCCAAAGTCACTGACAGCGTTGTCTGCTGGTACTCTCACCGACATAAGCAGAATCTCTAGCATGGTGTGTGGAAGAACTTCAGAAACACAGGGTGGCACAGCATTGTGCAAAAGCTGAGGGGAGAAGAAAGTGAGCGCACTAAATAAGACAGAAAAGGATATTAAATATTGGTGAGGAGCCTCCTGGACAAAACTGAGGTGAAATGCAGAAGTGGCATTGTTTTTTATTGGATGAGTAAGTCACTTTATTTGCTTGTAACAAATGTACCTACAGTACAACGACATGAATTTATGTACTGCAGTGTTTTGCAGGTCGTTACCATGGACTCAAAGTGATGGCAAAATAGTTCAAATACAGTATGTAAGTCAGACTTTTCACATAATGTGTCATTCTCGACCTTGAAACTGTTACTCCTGTCAATCGAATTGAAGAATGAACTGTCACACTGCACTGTCACAAAGGAAAAGCCATATATGAGCAAAGAAATGAACATCTACAAGCAAACTGAGCAAACATCTGCTAAAGAGGATCATGTTATATTACAGCGACTAAATTGATTCGAGGTGAGATCATTTTGACACCTACTTTTCAAATATTTTACCCATTCATCATATTTGGTAGTGCTTAAGAACATACTCAATGCATGTTAATTTCTCCAAGGTTCTTTATTTAATATATATAATTGAATTTAGATCTGTTATGCAGCTGGTTGTGTTTTCAACACGTGTTTAAAGCAGCAATCAATTGCAGTAAAGAGAAAGAGAAGAAAAGTGCTCTCGTCTGGCCTGGCGAGGTATCTCAAAGGTAAGGGGCAAGTAAATGACAATTTGCAGCCGAGTGAAGGCTGCTCACACAGCAGACTGCCACTGAATGATTCAAGCTAAAATCCTCTATACGTACTCTTGGAGCCCTAAGAGGGTTTATTATTTAATTAATTTACTGCATGTAGTGTAATGCTTTTAGTGATGACAATAGCCTGATTTCAAATAAAAGATCAAACAATAATAGTTGAAAACTGAAAACCAGAGCTAAAGATGTCATAAAACAATATCAGTTATCATTTTCCAACGGATCCAATGGCAGGCAGACATTGAGAGCTAGCCTCTTTAAACGTGGCTGAGAAATGCATATGATGCCAAAACACGTTTGCTATTCACTGACGAACCTAGTTGTGAGTGCTACTCAAATATGAGCAGCCATGTCCAGTCACGCTGTTATAAATTCATTAAGCGAAACATTGTTTAAGGTGACAAAGAAAAGTATCCTAGATGAGATGGCAACCTGCCCAACTTTCATGCAGAACAATCTGTCATGTTTTATTATTGAGTTGTCAGAAAGAATGAGGAACTTGTCAAGGACATTTTTCAGAGTATCTGCTATTCCGCGGTGCCAGGATTGTACTGTTTTCTCCTTCTTAAACAAAAAAAAACAAAACAAAAAAAACAAATGAATAATTTCATGAGGCTTTCATTTTTTTTCCTTTGAATGCTCAGAGCAGACAGTGTTTTTCCATTGCAATCACAGTGACTACATTGTGAGTGAAATACAACTTTTTCAGACAATTGTAAAGTGCTCTACTTATTGTCCTGAATGATTCAAATGCACAACACACTAGAGCTGTAAAAGCTATGAAGTTTGTATGCTTATTCTAACCTTTTTTCACCTTTACACTTAATTAGAAAGTCATCCACATCTGCAAAATCACATCAGCTTAAATTTAACACCCTTATAGTAAATTTAAGGGGTTGCCATGCACAAAAGAGACATGCACCTGTCAATAGGAGTAATGCTCAGCGTGGTCCAGCCAGTTTGGCTTCAGTGCAGATGTGTCAGAGGGAATCAAGAGCTAGTGGCAGTTGCACTACTGAATGGCAGAGGCTAGGGCAGCCTAATAGGCCACTCATGCATTGCGTGTCACTCACTTACAGTACAGGTCCTGACATAGAGGACTGGATGGGGCCTGTCGGTCTGTCAAGAGTACACACTGACGTGGAGCTACACAGTGCACAGTCTACGTGACCTCTTGGTTGTACATCAGAGTGAAGTGACACTCTGTGGGCTGTTTTCTAGCACTTGGAGCTCCGCCCACTGACTGACGTGAGTGATGACTGCCACGCACTGTGTCATTTCTCACACTGCATTTGGCTGTACTTTGATACTCTGGCATGGGATAGCAGCAGCGATTGACTCTGCTTGACCCTGTCACTGTTGAAGGCTCATTATCAGGCTAATAATGCCACTGCTGCGGTTTATGCATCAACTTACAGCCTCAGCATTGTTCTCAACCACTTACCACTACTCTTGTTACCACAAATCTCGCTCCGGAAGTCAAAAGCAATTTTGAAAATGAGGAATGAGCAAAGATTGGTTGGGAAATTTGGTCTGACATGCGTTTTGTTTCTTTTGACAGTTATTAGTCAGAAGTCAGGGAAAGCACTGAGCGGAGGTTAGTTCCGTGTTGTTACGGAGGGTGAGTGTAGTCCTCTGCCGGGGCCATAAAGTGATGAGGATCCACGGGTGCTCCCCAGGGTCTCTTTGCTTGTTAATCAAGCAGTGGGATGACAGGCCATTTGCTGCATGAATCACTGCACTCTCATCATGCTGAAAATGACTTGCATTTTTTGAAAAGCCGAATGTAAACTGCACCTTTGTTGCTCTCTGTCAGGGTAATGTGAGGGTAGAGCTGTTTCATCTGTGTGTTTTTCAACTGGATGCACTGCCATCAACCTGATTTAAGAGTCCTCATTCTCAGTCAGTTGGCCATAACTAAAACAATGGTGTGTTTTTCTGTTTCCCCTACTCAATATAGATTTTTTTCTGACTAGTTAGATAATACTAGTTTCCTCCACACAGAAGTCCATCAACAGCCAATTTGAAATGTGAACAAATGTTATTCTGTAATAGCTAATTGCTCCTCAGTGCAATTTCATGCACATCACAGAGGAGATGAACATCATACATTTAATTCTCACAAATACAGAGTCGCTGTGATGCCATTTCCTGCATTTGTGCTAAGCTGTTTCAGGGGCAATTTCAACAAAGCAATTTCAAGTTAATTGCCTTTGTGTGAATAAAAAGAGAGGAAGAAGAAGATGCTTCCACAATCTGTATTTATTCATAAGTGAATGAAAATCCTTGGTCCTGTAAGTGAAGAACAGCAGGACACCATAACTATTTTGAAAATACTATATTTTTTCTTCTATTATTACTTTCTGTTTAAATCTAATTTTTAAATTATACCAACACACTTTATCAACCTTAAGGGAAAACAAACAAGCAGACACATGCTCGTACACATTCAAAGACACACTCTTTTCTGTGGTGAGCAATGCAGCAATATCTAACTTACTACTGCCATCTAGAGATGCATAAAAATTCAGTTTTTCAGTGATTCCTCATGTGTACATCATATTCACTTTGGGGGTACATACATATATACTCCATATTGCGATGACATTATAAAATTACAACCCAAAAAGCACAAATAAAAAAAAAAACACTCAATGTGATCTTACATTAAATAATAAAACACTAGCCATGGAAACAAAGCTCCTCCACCATTAGCTGCCCTTTGACAAAATAAGCCCAAAAGTCTGTCCATCTCTGTCTGACAGTTTAAGTCTTTCTCCTTTGCAATATTTTGTGGTGGTTCCCAGTGGACAGCAGGGTTGGAAGAGCCACAACACAGACAGAGCAGCTCGCCATCTCTCTCCTCTCACAGCTGGAACCCACTCCTACTGAATAATGAACCCAATCTCTGCTCTGCCTCAGAGGGGGACCTTGGAGCCGCCCTCAGCTTAGTGCAAGGCTTTGTTGCCCATGTGCGTGCGCAGGCACAGACAAGCATGCCCTCACACACTCCCGCTCACTGTCATTCTTTGCTGCCACTAGTAGCTTTGTGAGAAATGCTCCACTGATTGGCAGCAGAGGAGAAAAAAACAGAGAGAGGGGCAGAGCCAGGAGACTTCTGTGGATCGCAATGTTTTCAACATGGAGGAGGGAGATAGGGAGGCAGCAGAGAAGTTGGAGTCTGTGTGGTGTGCGCGCGTGTGTGTGTGTGCTGGAGGGGTGCAATAGGCATTTCCCAGCAGTTTGACTCGCTGTACATCTTAGGGGGGTTAACGTTAAGTGTCCATACTGAGGAAGGGAAGGATGGATAGGAAAGGAAGGGGCAGCAGTTGCGTGGTGGTGGGCACCTGAGGGGTGAGATGAAAGGAACAGCGGCTGGATACCAAGCTAATGAATGGCCGCGCTTCCCATCCCTGATTGAGATTTAAGAGCTATGGGTAGGTAGAGCTGAAGGGGGTCATCAGCAGTGGTGAGTCAGCTGACCTTTCAGAAAGCCCTTCACCTCAGCAGCTTCCATACAGAGCCCATTAACTGAAGAAATATGATAGCTTTCGATTAGATCCACCATAATTAACTAAGACACTGATGAAATTTGTGGGCTGCTGAGTGTCGTATCTCAAAAGAAGCAACCACAATATAAGAAAAATTCAATGTCAGAGTGCGAGTCTGTTTCTGTGGCTGTGATAGTTCAGTTTAGCGTCCTGTGCTTTTCTGGTCTTGGATGACAGCCATTCTGTGTCTCTAACTCATAGTGACAGATCCACTTCATGGTGCTTCTTTTCACAAGTTGTGGCAGCAGGCCAACACACGCGCAGGCACACACATACACGCGCACACATCTCCTCAGCAACATCTAAATAGGTAATTATCTGAGTTGTAACAGTGGGGTGGGGGGAGTAGGGGGTGGAAGCCAGTATGCTCCACGTGATCAGCCTAAAACTGAAGCCTCTGCTCAGCAAAGGAATATTAATTGCCTTTTCCAAGTTGACTGTCAGTAAGTGAAAGTGAACACTAAAAAGAGAGAGTTGCCTATCAACAAGCAATGGCTAGCAATGCCTCAGTGAGTTACTGAATAGCTTTATTGTTAGAATGTCCTTGTTGAGGACTCGCCAGCATGCCAATAATCTTGTGGTTATGTTTGCCTCAGTATTGGTTTTGTGTCTGTCATACCTGTAAAGACATGGGGTGTTCAGCTCTGAAAGGGAGAGAGACAGGAGTTGCTGGTTTTTGGAGGTGAAGTCACAAAGAGAGGAAATAATCCATCACACTGCATGTTTTTATCATGCCTATGGGAAGGGTCAGAAATTGGTTTCCTCTGATCAGAGAGGAAAATCAAATACAATAGTGATCTGGAAGCCCCCCCCCCCCCCACTGAGCTCCCAGGTACTGATATTAAAACTGCCGCATAATGAAGAATATTAGCCATGAGCCGCAGGAGCAGATTTTTACTTCTTTGCCTGGGCTTATTGATATGCACTGTGGTTCTACACTGATAATTGCCCGCTGAGTTCCAGATCAATTCTGTGATTTGCCATCAAAACTCCATGACGTATCATGTATGTGTAGTCCTATCAGACATAAGTGGAAAAAAGAAAGTGAAAAGCTACAAAAGACAGGGATAAAGGACAAAGTGAAAAGCAAAGAGCAAAAAAAAAAAAAACCTTGTCTATAGAATCAATGGGAGAGCCTTTTTTGTCATTGGGCATATTACTTTAACATGTGTTCAGACTAGACTTTTCACAGTTATATAAATATTTATATAATATTATATATTATATAAGACTCAATGCCTCAGATAGAGAATTAATGGTTGAGCAAAGTAGGATACAGTACATGCTGTATATAGTGGGATCATATATCTGAGATACTTATATTTTGCATAAGTTTTGTTGTTTATTTTGGCGACCAATAAAATGATCTAAACCACTTGAGTAAATAGTTGAATCTTTGAAAAATGTCCATGAAATACAAAATATCTTGGTTCATCCCTGTTATGCTTTATTGTTTGACAAAGCTTTAACAAAAAACTTCTTGTGGTGTCACTGAATGCTTTGTGTCTTTAAGTCCTTGAAAATCAGCACTGCTTGGTGTTCAAGCAGTTCTTGAATGTTTTGAGGTGTGTCTGGTTCCATTATCCTGCTGCAGTATGAATCCTTCCCACAAAGATGCAAACCAGAGTGCACGGTATGTAAGACTGGAGCTGCACTTCTTAATAGTCGTGGTGTGGTCAATTTGATACAGAGTAAGCAATACACTTGCAGACTTGAATATACCCACAGCCATGTTTCACTTGGTTTGATACAGTGCACTATCATTCTGTCCCGTTTGTCGACATCTGGCATGTGAAGTATAAACAATACAATCATTGTGTTTTCTATCACATCCAATATAATGGAAGATTGTGATGATAGATTGTGCCACCAATAGGGTGTGGTGGGCGGAAGTGGTGGTGCGAGGGTGGCAGTATCTTTATTTCGCAAAATTTTTAAAAAACAAGCTTAATGTATTTATCACCTGACAATGTGGTCAGTTTTGGGTATGATTTTTGGTGCTTTGTATACAATTGATCCACATTCAAATGTTAAATGAATTTTATACACCATACAATTTTATGCTCCTTTAGAAACCTTTAGTGCAGCCATGATTTGTCACTAAGAAAGCCCAATTTTGCTTATAATAACAATTTGACTTAGTAAGCAATGATCTGCTGGTAAGGCACAGCCTTATTTATTATAGGTGAACACTGGCTGAGTTACATGCTGAATGAAATTAATTTAGATATTGCCTTGTTTCTCTTGTCCCCTGCATGCATGAGTGTTTTATGTTGTAGGTAAGAAGCAAAATGCCCAGGAGATGCAGTGTGCATCTATGGCTTTATAGTATCCTGGCAAGTTACCAGACTTGGAAGGAATGAATAAAATAAAGCAGGTACTTGCAAAGGTGAGGCTCCTGAAAATCTTCACTGTGAGGAAGTTATGACCTTGTCTGACCCATGATCTTACCCGCTCTTCAGTTGCTCCGTTCTTGATTATTACTGTTGGAAAACTTTAATAGTTTGGTAGATGTCCAAGAGACTGCAGCTCACTTCATGACTTTATCCAAAACATGACTGACACATGTTATATATACACACTACAAATAATGAACAAGATTTTGATAATAATCCCTAATTAGAGCAAAATTATATATGGTTTAGTATAATATCACCAAAGAACACTGCAATGCAGCAACTCTTGTACTGATAATTCAAGCAGATGTTTATTGTCCATCATTACACAACATTTTATATCCAGAAAATGAATAGGAATGCCTGAATGCCAAAGTTGCTCCCCAGACTTTACTGCTTTGTAACGAAGTCCCACCAATGTACCAATCAATTTCGCCATATTTTCTTTCAAGATTCTCATCTCATCATGTCACCAAAAGTAACCAATGACTCATTTGTTAAAATTCAGCAGAAAAACCTGAGAGCATGAGAGTTAATGCCAACACCTCATCAATGGCTCTGTTCTTTTCCAGTGTGCCAGTAAGCCAGGGCAGTATGACAGAGCCAGCAATCACAGTATACCAGCATCCAGAAACTGGAGGAGCTAAATTAATTTAGCCATCATTGATTTACAACCATGTTTTTCTTACAGTGACTCACCATACTGGCATTATTTTACTATTACTTTCTCTGATTGTAGTTCACAAAATTTGAAGTTGTCCAATGAACATGTAACGTATACCTTGCTTGGACTCAACAAGAAGCCAGTGTTGTTGGCTATTGTCATGTCAAGTGAACGTTGATATTAGATTTAATAAGTGCAACAATAATGTCTGGCTAAATGTATCTAAAACTCATTTGGATTGTTTTGGACGTACTGTATTCAGACTAATGTAACCTACTAGGCAGCATAGCCTGTAAGTTTCTCCAGCTACTAGGCAGAGGAGCTAAATTATTAAGGTTAGCTAAATTTCTTTGCTTGAGATTTTGAAAACAAGTGGTTCTTTGGCTCAGTGAGGTCAGTGTAAAACATGGACCTTGTTTCTACAGCAGCTCTGCTTCCTGGAAATGTTTAGAAACAGTAACTTAAAATACGAAATACTACGACTAAATCTGCAGTTGAATTGCATGGTTGCTATCAGCCTGGAAGCGTACTGACAGACTCCATCTGTTTTGTGAAATTCATGTGAAGAGAGTGAGAAGAACCCTTGAGAGGGAACATGATCTTTGTGTTACATCAGAAGTGGCATAGGCAGCTGATCATTCATAGTCTTTATCTGTAGATGACCGCTTGCACTCTGTCACATCCAGCAGGGCCGTCAAGGCCCTCCCAAGCTGTCTACACTTTGTCCTCTCCCACCCCTGTTCTGTTGTTTATCTTGCATGAGGTGTGTTGATAGCATTTATGGAAACTGACAGTTTGTGGTTGTGGCTTGCCGCCTCACCTAATGGCCTACTGTGATTGATGGATAGCTGAAGAAAAATCCGACCATATCTGGAGTTTAATCTCCACATTCTATCTCCCTCGTTGCATTCACCCTTTATGCAGCATCAACTGAACTTCGAACAAGGTTGTTGGATGAAAAACAGCAGTGGATAAATGTTATATTCTTTCTTGTGAACTATACATTTGGAAATGTTTCACAGTACAATGTCTGAATTATACATATTGAAGATCAGAGGAGCCCTCATTGTGTATTCTTGCTGCAGGTTAATAATGTGGCCTGAGGAAGAGGCAGCAGGTTTGTCCGAGACAAACATTCTCATCTTTAGCTTTTTATGGTTCCCTTTTCTCTTCTTCCCTCTTAGACTTGAGTCAGACAAATCAGTCTCGACAAGCACAGTTGAGACTAAACAAGTGGTCTTAAAAAAAGGCCTGTCACACTGTGGTGGAAGTGTGCGTACAGTATGGCAGAAGGCAGGCAGAGAATACCTTTTTTTTCAATAAAAACATCCACCTATCTATACAGGGCAGATGTGTACTATTATAGTTACATACAAATTTCCCAATGCTTTTCTAATTTCTCTAGTATTGTTGTAGAAACAAGTGAAAGTCAGGAAAACAATAAAACAATTTCTTTCCCAAAACTCTAAGACTTTGGTTTCGGTCTGTCTTCAACTACTTCACATGTACAACTTCCAGCGTCACATGATATCAAATCTCTTTAAAAGATTAATGTGACTAAGCTCTTCTCCTTATTTCATATCAGTTACTGTAACTAAGTACAGCAGTCCTGTTAAGCTTTGTATTTTTCTTTATACCTAAACAGTGGAGTTTTCTGTTGGGAAAAACAATAAAGCACCAACTTAAGACTGAAAAATTACACAATGTAAGAATTTGTCATGTTGTTCATTTTTTGTAAATTTTTTATCAATGCCTTTCAAGAACAAGTTAATAGCAATTGTGAATGCTACCTGTGGAGCTTTGCTACAACAGATACAAGTTGTGGCACTTCACACACACAAATCAGGTCACTTAACACGTTTTATAAATTTAACAACAGAAACTCACTCATTCTGAACTTTGTGTACAGATCCAGATGTTTGTCTTTAGATTAGTTTACTGGCATGTAGCTAGAATAAATAGGGTGGTTTTGAATAACAACTACGAGTCTTAATGCAGCCTACCACTAAGAGGTATGTAACTACTGTAGAAAAGCATGCATAACATGCAAACAAGCATGACAAGAAAAGAATAAAAAAACACTACTGCAATTATTTATCCACTAACCAGCATTAGTTAGAGTTGGTCAATAGGAAACCATTTGAGGTGAAATTAGCAGCCAAGTTCTACTATGGGTAATACAGTCATTGGTGCCAGCAAATGGTCAAAACACAAGTCTGAGGGCTTTATTCAGAAGTGAATAGCTCCTCACAGCAATGGCAGACAGTTAATCAAAAAGCAGTCATTACACAGAAAACATCAGATGCAAGTGATACCAGGGGCTTATAAATCTATCCATTAATTAAAATGAATAATGTGGAAAAAACGATCAGGGTTTGTTATTAATACCAAGTAACTGCATAGGCCTTGGGCTGTCGCCAACACTGCTGCACTAGATCACCTCTCATCTAAGAAAAAAAAAAAATAATAAAGACTAAAGAGAGATGGTTCAAATGAATACCAGCCTCGCAACAGCAAAGATGCTGATTAGAAACATTTGTGATAGAGAATGTAAAATGCATTTCTGTTGTATGGGGACAAATAAGAAAGATACATGTTTAATTAAAAAAAAAAAAAAAAAAAAAAAAAGATGCTCTCAACCTGCCGCCAAAGAGGGAAGTAAAGTATTCATATTTTGAAGGCAGCACAGGTGAAAAAAAGCAATGACTGCATATAAAGATGTTAGACTTCCTGTGATGTCTTTTCTGTGGGGTGTTACTTCTTGGTGTTCTGCATCCTGAATACCAGATGATCCTCAATAGGACATCTGATTAGTCTTATACTGGCTTATGCTGTCACTGTCTCTAATGAAGTCAATCAAATTTATATCATTCTACATTGTTTTTTTGGTTTAGGGATGTGGCAAAACAAATATTCATTATCATCATTATTATTTTAGTAACTTGGCAAAAAAACATTTGAGGCAGCAACAACCAATCAACCAATTTATTTCATAACACTTCTCTTCTTAAAGAAGCTCAACCTGTGTTAAAAAAACAAACAAACAAAAAAAAACACTGCCCAAAAAACACATTGAGTGTGTTGAGATCAGTTTTGCTAGATTTGACATGTATATCAGAACATATACATATACATGCATGTTTGTACATGCAATGGGAGAATGTGTGTGTAAGGGTATGAGTAAGTATGTACATATGTATGATTATGTATTTGCAAGTGGCAAACCACTGTGATGTCACCCAGTGTGTAATTTTGGTCATCACCATCTTGTTTTTAAGCCAGAAACCATATTCGGAGGAAAAGGTGGAGCTGAGGAGGAGTGAGGGGTGGATCTGACCTGCTCTGCCCTCTATCCAGATTGTCAGGCAGGTTGCTGTTTGTGGTACAGTCTGTTAATCACATGGTTGCCACACCCTAATGCAAACCCTGCTTTATCGTCCATTCTCCTGTAACTGGGACCATAATTTAAAAACTGAACATTGTGTTGTATGAAAGAAGACTTGAGGTAATAAATCAAATAAGAGTAAAGTGAGGCCATTTCCCTTTAGACCTCAATACATTTCCTTTTGCAACCAGTGGAGTCATTTGGTCATTTGATAGAATGCAGGTTTAAGGCTCTTCAGCATTGGCCACACTTTTCAGGCCTGGTTGAAAAATCATAAGAATCTTGTTCCCAACCAATTTACCTTGACTTCAATGGTAAAAAAAAAAAAAAAAAAAATTAAGAAAAGATGAGAAGGAGAATTCATAATGATTCCTTTCCTAACCACAAAAACAGAAAGGATTCAAATGTTTAAATAACATGAAAGAAACACACAAGCAGAGAAAGTTGAGCTATTAAAGTAATAATTAAATGAGGAACATGGGCACTTATGACATTTCCATGCATTTACAAGTAGAGAAAATTAATTTTCAATGCAATCCACATTGGGAAGGGATTTAGTGAAATGGCATTTATTTATATCATATTTTGTTATGATGATCATCATCTACACATTTGGACAGATTTGAAAGAAGAAATCAATATTCATGGATTTGGAGTTCAGACAATCACACAAGGATTTCCATAAGTTTTGCATTATGTCAAAAACGCAAAAAAGGTTTTCTGTTGTAGCAAGGAGTTGTGGTGCCTTCTGGATACATATACCCATGCACTCATAAACACTACTTCCTTGAATACATACACATTCTCATACTTGTATTCATACATAATGAACAAATAACTTACATACTCACAGTTATATACCATCATATACACATTTTCACATTATGCATGTTTCACATTAACCATGTGTGTGTGTATACACACACACACACACACACACACACACACACACACACACACACACACACACACACTAGTATGCATGTATGTGCAAGTGCTTAGTACCAGTGTGTATGTATGTATGTCTGAAGTATTCATCTTGGTACACTGTGTTGGATATGAGCTCAAAATCAGTACAATTAAACATTTCATGTACTGTCAGCTATCTGTAAATTACTACTAAGTTCTGGCGGTAGGAGCATCTTTTTCTGATTTCTATTTACAGTGGACATTAGGAAATGTGTGATTTTGATTAGATAAACTGGCAAACAGTCTTTTAAAGTGGTCAAACCTTAACTGCCTTGGAAAGTTATAATCTCTTTCCCAGCTGCTGCAACTGTTGATCACATCGATGTTTGTGAGCTAACTACAATGACTAACTTCCCGTTTTCAGAACACCTGTCTCTTTCACCTCACACTGTATCTTCACCTCATGTCTCTTTATTTGCACCTTCCGTGCAGGTCCCTTACACTTTAAATTGCCTTCATGCTATAAAAAGTAGTTTGTACAAAAAGAAAAAAAAAAACAAAAAAAAACCCAACTGAGATTCAATGCCCAGCCCTATTCTTGTTATTGTTGTGAAGAAGAAAAGGTGATTGTAGGTGTAGAAGGATCTATTGGAGGACAAGTCATGATTGGCCAGTGTCTGGCACACAGCCTGGACCACTGAGGCAGTGAGAATGGGCAGCTCTGGTCAGGTCTTGCCCTCCTTGCTTCTTCCTCTTCTTCTGCTTTAGCTTTGAACTCCACCAACTCATTAACCTTATCTGCAGTCCCCTCTATAACTTTGACAGGGCTTGATAAACACTCAGTTTCTCTGCTCCCCTTTGTCATCAGCAGTCCACACTTGTAAATATGTAGTTAATTTGACACAGTGAGACTTGATCTACAGCAGTCAATGTCTGTGCTCCCCCTGCGAGTCCGCTTCTCTGGTGGTTGGTTTGGTTGTTGTTGTGGAGGCTGGAGCATCTGAGGAGGCAATTTTGCAGACAAACACAGACACAGCTGGTTATTCTTCTAATAACTTAGTTCTAACAGTGGATAAATTGCCTAAAGGAGTTGTTATATAGGATAAATCGTATTTAGTCTGGCAAAGGATTTACTTACCTCTGCTGTGGGCCTGAGGGCTGTCCACTTTCATCTTTCATGGGTTTTTTATGGACTTGTCTCTTTTTTTATATTGAATAAAAAGAAAATACAACTTTCAAATAAACCACATCAAGCATAGTCCAAAAGCAAATCTAACAGAATTAAAGTAAGATTTATTTACCATGGATCACCCAAACAATCTCTAACATCAACATCTCAGTTTTTCAAATCTTACACAATGGTAAACTGAAATTTTTATTTTTCTTCTCTAAGAATATATTTTAACAAAATTAATTAAACAAGAATAACATTTTGTGTCCTCTGTCCACATTTTAGTGACTGTTCAATGTGCATATTATGGTAAGGATGTCCTAGGGCACAAAGAAAAAAAAGATATTTCAGACTTTGGATAGACAGTGTCTGTAGGATTAATTAATTGTTGGTTATGGCCTTTAGTGGGATTTCTTGACAATTAGAAAGACATGTCTTTGCATATCAAATAGTTTCAGCACTTTAGAATTGTCATTGCAAGATGACTCTTATGGTGTTTTAGTAATAATGCCAAGCTACATTTTTGCCTTGAACTATTTACATGTATTTGACTGGTGAATCATTTGCGCAGTCTGTATTTACTTGCCGCAAACAGCCAATGTACCAGCTGCAAAGACATTAGCTGTTAGCTGTGGATGTGTTCATGGACTGTGTCTGATGTATTTAAGTTGCCGGCATATGATTTATGCCATTAGTTTGTTGTCACAGTTCATTCAGTTAGAGTCAGTTACAGCCTCTGCCTGCACAGACCCTGTCATTCCCATCTGCCCTGCAGTAACCCCTTCCTGCCTTTTCAGTCACCTCATTCCCTAACCTACTCACCTGTTCCCCATTCCCTTACTACTGGGCCACATGTATCCTGCCAGACTGTCCATAGTGCCCTCCCAGCTGTAGCTGTCCAGCTTTTCCCCCATTTGCATTCTGCCTTCTTTTCTGCCTGACAGTTTTTGATCTACTGCCCATTTTTGGACTTTGCCTTTTGCCTGCACCCTTTGTCCCGTTGGCCTGGTGCGGTAGCCTGCCTGTTGCTGACCTCTATCCATTTGCTGATTTAGCCCCATGCTATTCCCCTCTACCTGACCTTTTGCATCCCTGTGAATAAAAGTGAGTTGTTACACAGTGTCTCTGAGTCATGTAGTGTTTTTCTGAGCCGTGACATTTTGTGGGTGTGTGCAGTATTGTACTTAGTACTTACACCAAAGGCTCCTACACTAAAGCTTTCAGGATGTCACTCACTTGTAAGTTGCTGCCATCTGCCACATGAGTAAATGTTAATGTAAGTGTGTGAACATGTGAAAAAGCAAATCAGCAAAAAAAAAAAAAAAAGTAATGTTAAATCATTTTTAATTGGTCATCACAACAGTAAAGCCAATCCAGCAACCTAACGCACATATTTAACCATCCATATACATCGAGCCATCATACCATCATTTTACTCCCAAACCTTGACTCCAAAAATCAGTCATGTATAGAAGTTCATTTTAGCAAAATAAAGCATTTAAAAAAAACAAAACAAAAACAAAACACTCATACTCTGTCTCACCTGCATCTACTCTGCTCATGTTTTAATCAGTCCAGCTACCTATGCAGGCAGAGTTGCATCTCACCTTTGATGTGATTTGTCTGTGGGCAGACCTGCTTTTCCCTGCTGCCTTGTTTCCCCTCAGCACAGTCACCTGGCTTTCACCTGCCTATCTGCACACCTGTTCTTACTCTGTTAAACACCCTGCCCTGTCTCACGTGTTCCTCATCAACAATCAGCCATGGACTGTGCATCACAGCCATTCTGGTTGTCTCTGTCCTTCCTGCCATCATGCAGTCCCCTGAGTTTCTAGACTTTGGGGATCTGTTGCCCCCTGTTTTAATCAGTTTTCCTCTTTGCCTGCTTTCTTTTCTGCACAGTTTAAAGTCTCACTATTAAATCATTTGACTGGTTCTGCCTGCCTCCCCTGTGCCTAAATTTTGCTCCTCATGACTGCTGCCCCTGTGTAGGACATTTATACTATACAGCTGTAAAAAAAAAAAAAAAAAAAAGTCTGACACTCTATTTTGCTGCTTTTTAGGTGTATAACAACACTGACTGTGTATTGGGATCTGAATACTTGTGTGCATGTGACTCACAACTTAATGTTCTCTTCACATCTTTAGAGACAGAGGATAATTACCAGAGCTGGTGCTGATGCAGCTGAACTACAGTGAATTTCAATTGTGAATCTGCCACAGTTAGACAACGTAAAATACATGTGTGCTGTGTGAGAACGGAAAGCCTGACAGGCGTAGTGGGCTTAGTGATGGATCAGTTGGTTATCAAGAAATTTTTACTGACATTTCACACTATGAAATATTCTGACTTGTCCTGCCCAGACCAGACACAACATGAGATTTGAGAATATGCGCTTTGAAGTGGTGTAAACATCATCTTGCATGACCTCTCCATCATTTCTTTGCCCTTTATCCCATCTTAACCACCTCATTCCTGTCCATCTCCTTCCTTTCAGTCTCAATTATCAGTCATTCGATTCAGAAAGTGTTGACAAAATCCCCATATGCTGTGTATCTATTAAACTCAAGCCACCAGCAAATCCTCAGCCTCCCCCACCTCCTGTCTCAGTGTGGGCTGGAGTCTGACTGACTGGTAACAAATGATCATCCTCCTGGCTGCTCTCTGCACCCAGCAAAAACAGCCCACAGCGGCTGGCTACTGCTCCTATACGCACATAATGGAGGGGGGAGACAACACAGAGATGGATTTCCTCCGTCATTTTCCAATTGGGCATGTTTTGTCGACTTGCCACGCTGAAGGGAAAGGGGAGACTTTAAAGAATTAAATCTGTAACCCCAATAATTGGTTAGTCGAATCTAGTGGTGCTGTATATAGCAATATCTCTCTTTTGTACAATATGAAAAGAAAAGGCTAAATTACCAGTGCAGATGGTGCATGAAGTAACTGGATTTAATGGTATGGTTTTCAAAGGCATTACATCATGTAGTTAGGGCTTCTGTTTCTTAACAAAAATTGTGGATGAAACACAAACACACTCTCCATGGAATAGATGTCTGTTGTTATCCAGTCATGTATATTAAGATGGTCTGTCAGTATCTGATGTTCAAGCCACAAAAGCAAATTTAATTGAATTATATCAAATCTAAACCTTTGCATCACATCTCTATCATTCACAATGTCCAAAACCTGATTATGTTAATATTACATATTGTGATATCCTGGTACACAGTATCTCACTATTATTTGGTACCCACTGGTATGCCTCACTTGAGTGATATTATTAGAATTTTTCAAAATTAGGATTGGATGGAAGGATTTACTAAAGATGGAAATATTGTCTATTCTCTACCTCCACCATCTACCAGTAAAAGCTTTACTGCCTCTCTTTGCTGTGTAAACTGTCACACAGTAACATTTGTCACATAAATTAGCTTTAAGTGTTTGTGAGTTATAGTCATTCAGCTGTGCACAAGACCAGTGACCCCTGCACACCTTCTCAGTGCGAGGTGAGCATGCAACAATGAGGGAAATGCCAGGGAACTGGGTCCCTAATGATTAAGAGCTACATTTTTCCTGAGGCGTCTTTGCCTCTAGAGGCACATCATCTTCCTGACAGTTTCTAGGCTGAGCTTCGGCCTTTCAACAAATGACAGAGAGAGAAGCACAGCTACTCGTCCTTTGTCCAGCTCAGGAGGACAGACGGCAGATTAATCTCACATACATACGACTTCATCAGTGGGTGCCAATATTTGATTTCACAGCTGGTATTGGATCGTAGCAGCTGAGCACCATGCTTTTCTTACCATTTGGTTACCACAAACAAATTTTTTGAAGTTGTCATTTTCATTTGTAATGAAATTCCAGGGGCCCTGTAGAATATTCATGAGGTTTTCATTATATCAAAATATATTTAAAGTTGTTATATAAGTTGTTTCAGCATTCCCCCATGAGGCTTTTTTGAGCCTCAGACTTTTACACTTCTGTGTATCATTGATATTGTGTTATTCAGCTAATATGAGTCCAATATGAGTAATGTGAACTGATTGTTGGTGTGAAACCACACACAGAAAGTTGGTGACATGTCTCAAAGCTGAATTTGGGTGAAGTAGCAAAAAAGGTGAAACTGAGATATTACATGTTTTAAAATAAAAACCTTTAAATTAATGCTAGCTTTCTGCAATTAATAAAAAAAAGAGAGAGAGAGAGAGAGAGAGAGAGAGAGAGAGATACTGGGTCATGCTGGGAGAGATGGCGTGAGATGTGACAAAAAAAAAAAAAAAACCTTGCAAAAAATACGACCCACCTCAGGTACTTGGGGGCATAGTGCTACACCAACAAGATATATCTATAAACATCTGCCTTTACACACCTGTGAAGTCTTCACCACCATGTCACATTCTCTATATTTGACCCATAGAAATAGAAAATAAGATACTGCAGCCAGTCTACAGGTTGGAGGTTTCGGCTGACCATCAAGAGCTTTGCCCCTGGTGGTGGCATGAACCTTTTACCTCTGAATAAATCCAGCCAGTTCCTTTAGGCTTACCAGTGCTAGGTGGCAAGCTAAGGAACTACATGTAAATAAAACAACAAACTCAACTCCAAATGGCTAAGTCAGTGTGTTCATATGCTAAGCTTCCATGCTCCAGAGCAGTGTCTCTACTGGACATTCAAGTCCTATTGGAACAGAAAATAAACCAACCACCTAAACTGTCAAAATAATAAAGCATTACTGGGATTAGTAACTGTGATGAAACTGCAAAATTTCAAATTTGAATCCCTACACTGCTTATTCCTGAAAAATATAATGGCATTAGTGTATGATTTGTTGTTACTGCCTAACACTGTGTGTACATTTTGCCATAGTGTGGATATAATGTGACAATAATGTTCTCCAACAGCCTGCACTTGGGTTCCTCTGTGAGAAGCCTGAACGCCTGTAAGATACAATATGTTCACAAAAACAAATCCAGAAAAGAAAATGGATCAGACAAGTACATGTAACCATCCGTTTCCTATATGTCAAGGAAAAACAGAAACACCAGCAATTAGTGTCATAGCTGTGAAGCCCTATCAAAATTCTGGATTTCACCCATTACATTTTGTTCGAAATGGAGAGACAAAAAGAAGTGACATGAAAGATTTTGCCTGACTGCTTTCTTCAGCCAAAGGCGCCACAGAGATGAGAAACTGCAAAAGGAAAGAAGGGACCATTGTGACATTTCCACATGGGACGGAGACGTGAGTGAGGAAAGGCGTAACCAGCTGGACATTGACATCCTGGCCAAAACATTCACATTTCCTTTTATTCAAACTGATCACTGCCATGGAACCAGCCATCTGCAAAAACAGTATCTCTGACACATTCACTCAAACAAATCCAAAAAGAGATATTTTTCAGCATAACTCATTCCAACAAGTTTATTAGACCATATAACATAGGCTAAGAGGGCCTTGACCTGCCTCAGTATCAGCCTGAGTAAAGAATAACAGCCGTGTTTAGGAATATAAGTAATTAGTATCTACTGATCTACTCAACTCAACTAAACACTGAAACAATACTGTAACAGTGCTGATAAAAAGATGATCATTGTCAAGGTTGATTGAGTTGATTTTTTAAATTCAGAATAAAACAGAAATAGTCACACACTTAAGTGCACTTTAATTTATAATTGCTCCTGCAATTTCAAATGTCAGATTCATGTGTGAGAAGCGAAAATTTCCCAATTAGGAGTCCACAGCTCAACATATGAAAAGCTCAGCATCGTTAAAGATCAGAGAACCCACAAGGTTACAGCTCTAAACTTCTGAGAACAGCACGGCTGACCTCACAACTGGATGAAGAAAGTGCTGCAGTGTGATGCTTCAAGTCTAACATGAGGCCTAAAGGGATGTCGAGAGTTACACTGATTTCTATACATTTTTCATCACCCTTCTCCGTGTTTCATCTCAGTTAAGTTGACAGTAACTGCTGTGGGGATAACACAGCAATTCAACTGCAAAATAACTTTTAAATTCCATCGCTTAAGAGGTACACGTGAGATCGGAGAGAGCGCTCTTCTCCATTGGTGACATGATTTTTCCAACCCGTCGCTGCTCCCCCATGATGCTGCCACTATGATGAGCAAAAAAAGTGTAATCTATGAAGAATGGTCGCGTCATGAGTGAATAGTCTCAGTATGGATTTTGTTTTCCCTGTGACAGGCCTGATGGCAAATTAAAGAAACCCCCAACAGTGACTGTTTAAACCCACAATTGCTGTTTGTTGCACACATAAAAAACCTCCCTTCCTATTGTTCGTATTTTCAAACAGTCCATGCACTTAATGTTATTATCTCCCTGAGTACAGTATGTCTGGACACCTGTGATACTCAGTATGAAACCATCAAATTATAGTCTCAAGTCCTAATTGGTGACTACTCAGGAATCCATGACTGCTTTGATGTCTTCGCTTCAAATGACTCTATTCCCATGAGCTGAGCCCTCTGTCTTTCGGATGCTCCATTAAAGCTCCCTGTGCATTATGGGGAATAATGTAAAACTCTCTGACATATGATAAAGAGCCTTCCCCTCGTTACTGTGCACATGTAAAAGGAAGAAGAAAGGTTTAAATATTTCCTGCTCTCAGATGGATCACCTGTGTATTGTTTCATAAATAATTAGCCCATAAAGAGCTGAACTGAACAAAAGAAAAGGAGAAGGCAGCATCTTGTGTATCCACTAAGGTAATTAACATCCCTTCCTCAACCTGTAACATTGCAGCTTTCTCCAAATAATTGCTTCTTGAACCCACTGGGGCTCGGTGGTCCTGTGTTTGCCTGTTTACACAAAGAAAGGTAAGACTGAGTGAGATATATTTAGATCAGGACTTCATTTCAAAGGCTCAGATGTATAACTACTTTGTGAAAAAAGGTGAAATATAACTGGAGTGTGTTTCTCTTTTTTTAAGTGGTGACCAAAACATCATTAGAATGAGACAACCGGACATCCTCATCATATAAACACCATTCCCAAACACTTAGAGGTTTCTTGTCCAATATGTTCACGTAAAGCATGCAACTATCCAGCCTCTGAAACTTGTATTTGTCAGTAGCCAAGGGAGAGTTGTCAGAATGAAATGGTTTAATGCAAAATAGATGCATCCCCCATGATTTGTTTAAAATAGCAGCAACCATTACCACATAGGATTCAGCTGTAAAGCCAAGCAAAGATCAAGGGAGTTAGCAAGTTATCATCCTTGCAACACATTCTCCATTTGGATACACATGGGGCACCACCCACTGAAATATGGCATAACAAATTTGATCTAAAAATATGAGCTCCAAAGGCAAATTTGATGTGGACAAATTAAATATTGATGGGCCATTCAAAAAAGCTTTGCTTTCATATTTCTAAGTTTAATGTCACAGGGTGTGATTTCTGTATGAATGATGGGACACAAAACGCAATAAATAATGTATTTACTTATCTTTTTTTTTTTTTTTTTTGACAGGAGCTCCATAAATATTAAGGGATTCAAAAAAACCTAAGTGTAAGTGATTCAGCTGTTATATCTTTGGAGTCATATGGGCACTTATATCTAAGAAAAGAAATAACAGGCAGGCAGACACTAGTGCAGCTAGTGAACCAGGCCTTACGGGGGTACTTGGATATTCAGGGAAATGCACTTATTCATTTTGTGCTGAGAGTTAGATGACATGGTCACTAACACTCTCATCTCTCTATAGTAAACGTGAAACTACCACCAGCAGCTGATAAGCCGAGTACAAAGACTAGAAGTAGTGGCAAACAGCCACAGCCTGGATCTGTCAAATGTTCACAGACTCTATCAGCACCTCTAAAGGTCAGTAATTAAAATGTTATTTGTTTAATTTGTAAAAAAAAAAACAAAAAAAAAAAAAACAAGTAAAATATAAATGACAATTTCTGGTTTTGCAGGGTTTATAGCTGTGTAGCAGCTTCATATTTGCTGTAATGTACAGATGCAAAAAACAAAATAAAAAAAGCTTAAATGTAGAGGTGATAGTCTTTCACGTTCAGTCTAAAATTATGCATAAGACATATTCAGCTGGTTTGAAGTAGTACACGTGGGCCTTTGCATATTCCCTTACTCAACGCCTGCAATATCTCAGTCTGATTTTTAATGGGCATTCATGTTTCTTGCTTCAATCCCCAGCCACTCCTTGCCATGCACAAGTGAGAGTGAACAGTCAAGGTCAACAGCTGATAACACTCTTAACCTGAGACTGACCTCATGGCGGCCTGTTTCACTTGAGGGACTTCACTGTGGTGGAGGTAATTTGTCATGTTCTCAATGTAACCGGCAATTACCCTGCATCCTTATAGGCATCATGTATCATTGACTCTCAGCAACTATCTGTGGACCTCACAAATCCCAGCTGATCCATACAGGACAAACATAGCCACCATATTAGAGTTTGACCTCAAATATGGAGTTTTTTTCTTTCTCTCACTGGAAATTTTAAAAACACATCAGACTGGGCAAAGGGTATTCACCAGCATAATATACCCTGAAACTGGATGTCAGAGATTTTTAAAGAAGTCTAATATTGAGTCTTTGTTATTTAGAACCACAGGGCTCAGTATTTGGTCAATAATTCATTGCTCTAAGTCATTACATTTTTAATATTTTATGACTATCATTAAACCACATCTCCCACTATTTCTTGATGTGCTACAATCCCAAGAAAAACAGTATTCCCGTTTATTGAGCCATTGTTGATTAAGAAAGAAAGAGGATGATGTGTCTGACATGATAATTTTATCAGCAATAAACTTGAGTAATAAAAAGTTGAAGGGAAACCCAGACATTTTCTTCTCTTTCACACCTCACAGTGCCTCATTCCTTCCTCCCCAACATCCTCCATACATCACCTTCACATCTGGGTCTAAAGTGGGTCAGCCTCTGCTTTCCTTGCTCAGTGGAAAAGAGCATCCACATTCATCATTGTGTTGTAAGCTCTTTGTTTCTGGACACAATTATCCCTAAACAATGGCATTTGCACACAGATTTCTTTGGTTTTGAAACGTTTACCAGGCTATATAAATGCCTGCTTCAGTGTGAACTACATTTTGACTTTTGTACAGATTCAAATGAAAAGTTTTGTTGTGTTGGGTCACTAAAGCCGAGTCATTTGACACAATAACAAAAACACTGGAACACCTGAAGGGCAGTCCATTTGTTCATGAATTACCATAGTGTTTAATTGACACCTTTCTTGTGCATTCACAACAACTGTCAAACACATTAAATTTCCTCAAGCAAGTCTTTTGTATTTCACAATATCATGTCCACCCAACCCAAAGAGCTGCTTGGAGTTTATTATTAGGGTTTTTAGACATTTGTCATGAATAATAAATGCCGACACCACTCGTTAGATTTTGAAGAAAACCCGCCTCTCACGACTGTGTCAAATGGTAGCACTGCAGTTTCAGGTGTAAACACAGGAAAACTCATACCTACAAAGGCAAAACATAGTGAATACATATTTGGTGAAAACTGAGTTATGACCTGTGTTTGACTTTCTGCCATCTGTTTTGCAGAGTAAAGGAAACTGTTATTAATCATTCAACTTCAGTTATTTTTCTTAATCAAACTAGTTTCAATAGATTAGAAAGCTGGGAGAAAACAGTTTATTGGTAGATGCTGCAGTTTCTCTAAACATTCCCTGAGGATTATGCAAAGCCAGAGTGCAGCATCTGAAAAAAAGAGATAAAATGTCATAAAGACATAAAATGAAAGCATTACAACCTTTCTATCTGTATTACACTTTGCTATCCAGCCTGAAAACTTCAAACCCCTTTTTTCTCAAATCCACAGCTTCAGTAGTAACTGCACTCTGTCTGAATGCAAAGCGTGACTTGGTTAGTGAACGCCTTGTCTGTTTCTTCATAATATAATACAATGTTTGCTGAGCAGAGCACTAAAAATCAACTTCACCCTCTGCTCAGTGCTGTGACACAGTACAACCAAGCAGACTGACATTTATTATGGCAAACAAACTGAGCATTTAAAATCCCGATTTAAACATGATTTTGTCAGCATCTTAGGAAGACATCTCCAGCTATAACCAGAGATTACAAAATACACAAAGAAAGGAAATATACTTGTCTCCTCAGTTTCATCAGTGCTGAGCTCGCAGGCTGTTCTCTGTGTTCCCCATGCTGTCGTCATGCCTGGCTGCGAGGGAACATTTCCTCCCAGATAGAGATCCAGTCTGCACCGCAGGGGAAGAGGCAGTCACCCTAAGGCTACAACAGAAAGGCACGAAACGGCAAATGTGCTTCCACAGTCTGGAGACAATGTTCTCCATTTTTAAGAAGCAAATCCTACAAGTATGTAATGACCAGCAGACTTTGCTGAGTTTCCAGCTCACTCTGTGAGCTCCTTGGCGTTGTGGTTTTCCATTCATGGCCTGTAAGTGGCTCCTTCTTGCAACAGAGGGCTAAGCTACGTTTTCACTTGTCTGACATTTAAGCCAAGAGCATTTTGAACATAAATGTGTGAAAACAAAGATATTCTGACAGCTTCCACCTCATGTGACCTTACTAATTAAAGGCAGTCAGTCAGCGTTAACCTTTCTGAAAAAGGACAACATAATTCTCAGTATTAAATTGAATTATTCCGTTTGAGTATGAGGTCAGGGTTTCAGAGATCTCTGAATCTTGCTTCTTCTAGTTCTCTATTGACAATTTTAAAACGAATTTGAGAGTTTTTGTGACATTTATTTGCTCTATTAATATCATATTTTATTCTAACATCTAAATGTTAAAACTTGTACTTGGAGTTAATGTATTGCAGATCTGTAGAGCCTTCATTCTGTTTACATTTATAATATAGTGAATATAGTATATTCTTATAGTACAATAACAACATCTGAACTGTTGATGAACTGTCAACATGTTTCAGAAGTTTTCAACAGAAATTGAAGCTTTATTTCTTTTTGGCTTCTCAGAAACTACAGCTGTAAAACATGTTTAAACACAAATCATATGTTCTACACCTTTCTGCACTTTTCATGCTCAGCCCACATAATACCTGTTTTTATATAGCTATTACTCATATTACTTCAGCATATTGGGTTTTAATTAGGTAAGAAGGCTTCGAACATAGAGTAAGTGAAGCCAAAGCCAAGGAAACACAATCAACATTGATGCTGTGTTTGTAATGAAAGGTAGACATATGGTATCATAAACGCTGAACCACTAGCATTATCTAGTCACTCACTGCTTTGATTTTAAGTCCTTTGTTTTTACAAACAGCAGCGGCATCTCAGTGTATGAATTAGTGGAGGCAATAAAAGCTACTGTAGTGTAGGTGAAAATTAATATACATTGTGAAAAACATTGTCAGGAGAGATGATATTGCCATAAACAACCCAGAATGTAGTTTCTTTAGCACAGAACCATCAAAAACTACAAAAAGAAATGAGCTAAGGAGATCAAAACAAGGACCGACTCTTCTGATAATGAAGAGATGAATAACCACTAATAAAATTAAAAGCAGGCAGTAAAATGGCTGATAGCCTAATAATAAAATTTGATGTTAATTGTTTAGGAAACAATAGAGAAAAAAAAATAAAAACCCAAGCCACCCTAAGGCATTCTCAGGCAAACAGGGAACAATAATGAGACCTGGCAGGTATTTAAAGTCACTTAATAATTCAGAGCCATTAAAAGTTTAGAAGAAAATCATTTTCAAGAGGCCTTCTAATAATTCCTCATCATATTTGCAGCAGGTTGCATCAGACCTTGATTGACACCTTCTACAGTCTTTCACAACACTCACACATTACATTTATTCCAAGAAGTCATCCGCCTAAAACAGACAACGCAGCATGGGAAATATTTAAAAAATATATATTCAGGTAGTGGAGTTTGGTGACATAAAAGACTTGCAGTGACAGCTTAGTCAGTCTGTATGGTGTGTAAAAGGTTCAGATACAAAACCAAAACTGTATTAAATCCCAAAAATTGGAAAATAAGTTCTTAATAGAGTCATACATTATTATGAACGGCTCGAGTTCCTAAACAGCCCTGTACACCTAGAATGAAATTTATTCAAACAGTCTCATTCAGTGCACATCAATTTGACGCAACACTGCAGCAATCATCCCTCATTGACATTCAGATGGTTTCACATCTCCAGCTTTAACATCATTGGCTCTGACATTTCAAGCCTATTTCTGTAACAGATGACATCATATGACACAGATGACTTTACTCCCCAACTGGGGAGTTCAACGTGCTGCCATGCCGCCGTGCTAACACATTTATACCCACAGTATCTGCTTATTTCTGTCCATTCATCCCTATTGGCGCTTTATGGCATGTCAGTCGGAGCCTGATGTAGCAACAAAGTCTCATGGGAACTAAATGTGATAATCTGAATGATTTAAATTGTCATCAGTGCAGACCATTGTAGACAGAGATGTCAAGGAACGTGATTACAGGGTTAAAGAGAGACTGACACACAGCGATCACATTTAACTATGTACAAATATATGACAATCAGCACTTACTTGTCAATTACAAATCCTTAGCAAAATGTTTTTCATCCTAAAGCTAGTTTTGTAATTAACAGTCCTTGTCCCATTTATATTTAATCATCTACTGCACTAAAAGTATATGTGTAAGTAAGTTTACAAAGTGCTTGAGCCCCAAATGTTCTGAGGCTGGAGCTGTACTCAGGGATAACAATGTTGAGTTGAGTGTGGGTCTGTGTTTGGCCTGGCCAGGCAGGCCAGGTTAGAAACTGCTGTGTAGGTTAAATAGTTCAATAATGCTAATGTGTGGTCATTGCTTTATACTGTTGATACAATGTCTGACAGTTTATTGAAAAGAACAGTTGCTGGGTGGTTTGGATGAAAATGAAGTCTTAGTTTTAAAACTCACACAGTGTTTAAACTAAAATGTTTGTTAAATATTGTTGATTATGATGATAAAAGCATTTTAAGGTGACATAAATAATCCAGATGGTAATATTTAACAACACAAATATTTATTAATTAAGTATATGTGACATAGGTTGGTAAAGGCTGGTTTATTCTATTATGTGCGAGCATTGTAATGGTAGAGATGTCTATTTCTGACATAATATCATACAGTTGGTTTCATACTTATTTACTGTATGGATAGATACAATGGGTATGAATGTATGAATGCTACAATGGGAAGCCCTGCAGCTGGTGGTACCACACATATATAAGCAAGACAGAAAACATAAAACATGGAGTCATTTGAGCAGCTTCCTCTTTTCTCACACCAGAGATCTATGAGCATCAGGGACTTTAATCTTTATTCTCATACCCCCTCAGGCCAACTCTGCAGGCTAGCTGGTTAACCTACAGGGCATCTTCTTATTCATAAAGGGCACAGATATTCAGGACCTCGGCCAGAAGGAAAAAAAATCTCAGTGCTTGTGAATAGCCTTCATGATTTTATTGAACAGCTCAGTACAATTATACATGTGCAGATGAGGAAACGAAGCTGTGACATTTCATGTAATTGAACCATGCACTGTCTGTTGTATTCATTAACACCATGCAGAGTGGGGGAGCTGAACAGAACAAAAAAACAGCAGGATTTTTTATTTTTTATTGTAAAGACATAAAACCTCAGGCCCTGAACACCTTCAATGGACATCCATGCTGTGTTTCACTTCAGGCGTTATATCTTCCACTCTGTGGTCTACAGAGTCGAGTCCCCCTCTGATCCATTTACTTTTTAGTAACCAAGACATGGTTCATCTTCCGTCTCGTGGGGTGTGAGTAGCATTGCTGCAGTTTTCAGGTTTGTATGTCAATATGTTTAATACACCTGAGGATGGGATCAGACTTGCTCTCAGCTCTGATCACATGGTGCTTCATCGTGAGTGTAAAGTATATTGTGAGGCAGACTGAGAGCATCAACTGTGAAGTGCAGGGAGCACATGTTTGGTAGCTCTTTTCTTACTGTTTTCTGGAGGTTATTTTCTCTCAAAACCTCTGACTGTCCTTGTGTTTGGATGCTTTTTTCAAAATGCATTTATACACACAAATAAGTAGGTAGGTCCTCCATAGGTCCACATTTCCACTTTGAAGAGGTGGCCTTTGAAGCACTGAAGGAGCAAGCTGTATGTGTGCCTTCACCCAAATGAAACCGCATGCACAGGAGTAAACACAAGCTGTAAAGACTTGAGTGTATCACCTTGAGCAAACCATCCAAACTGAGTTCAGGAGTTGTGACGTTTCATTTCTACAAATTCACTGTTTTATTATTTATACCTGGTACTCCAACAACTGTCATGTGACATCCCAGTTTAAAGTTGCAAATATAAAACTGTAAATTGTATCTCATTAGTGAGGTGACTGGACTTGTTTAAATAATAGATTATGATTGTCTGAAGAAAATAAATCATCAGGGTCTTTGTTAATACTTACTTACTTAATAATGAATCATTATATCACTTGAACACATGCATTTAAATCATATTACATTTTCAGAGGAAAAGAAGGCGAAGGAATTCATGCACATTTGTGCACAAATAAACTGTAAATTAATTCCTGGTAAAGAGGCAGTAATCACCCAGAAGTGAAACATGAAGTTAGTCACTCTCTTAAATGGCTCCTGACCCCAGAAACAATTCACATGTAGTTGTAAATTAAAACACATAAACACATACACACCTCACCCACATACCCTTTTAATATTCAAGTATTACACTCGCTCTCTTGACTATATCAGTATAAAGGCTTTTTTTTTTTTTTTTTTTTTTTTTACAACAGCCATCAACAACAGTGCTGTAATTTCCTGTTGAAACAAAGCTGCATATCTCCGTCTGCTTAATCTAAGCTCTATCGGAAGAATCTTCTGCTCATACACAGAAAACAGTCAGCATCCCTGAGCAGTTTTGAAAAGGTAAAATGGAGGCATAACAGTATCAAGGAAGCTGACTGTGACTCCAGACTCACAGAGCAATCTCCTCTCATGAAATCCCTGCAGCACAATTCAATTCCATATCACCGCAGGACAGGGCACCCAGGACGTAATCTGACAGCCATGAAAGGTTGGCAGGGCGGCAAGCGTGAGGATGCTCCTTTGGGGCCATTAAATAAAGGCAAACATTGCATGCAGATTCTCATAACACAATAAGTGTTATATCATTTACTGTAAATGAATACATTACTATAAATTTAACAAAAAGCTAAATACAAATGAATTACTGTTTGTTCAAAATGAGCAATGAGCTCAAAACAAACATAATGGAAGTGACAAGACTAGACACTGGGATAAATGATTGATGAATTTTTTCAAACACAACTGTTTCTAGTCAAACCTCCCCAGGCAGGAGTTTCCCAGATGCTCTGACTGTCACAGCTCGGCCACCTCTGATGTTTCCCTGATGTATCCTCTGGACTGGACAATGCCAGCAGCCGCCCTGAGGATTGCAGGCAGGGCTCATGAAATAACTGAGAGCTACAATGTGCACTGATTTATCACCCTAAAATCCAATGGAAAATGCTCAGACGTGCAGTGTGGAGAGGTGGAGGATGATGATATGGTTGTACCTGTAAAGAGAGTTAAAAGTTGTAATGTTTTGGTGCCTTTGTAGGCAAACGAGAGAGAGAGAGAGAGAGAGAGAGAGAGAGAGAGATAGAGAGAGAGAGAGAGAGAGAGAGAGAGAGAGAGAGAGAGAGAGTTAATGTAATGTTTGGGTCAAATCTAATGCTTTGTTATAAAAATAGCAGGAGCAGACTATTGAGCTCTAATGTGTTCTAGGGGCACCCAAGCAAAGTCTTTTTCTGCTCTTAGCTGATAATTAGACAACTGGCTCAAAAGTACTAGAATAATGTAAGCTTGTTTAACATAAACATATAGATTCTGGGAATGCAGAAGAAATGCATTAAACACAAGAAATGCATGTTTTTTTTATGTAACTTGCAAAGTTAACTTATGTAACTGAACTTGACTGTACAAGCAGCTACTGCCCAAATGATCAACAACGAGCAGCAAAGAGCCACTAATATGAGCAAGATTCTTGGTTTGCTACAAAGGTTGAGACTAATAATCATAATTATGGATTAATTTTGATAACATTCATACTGAGAAGGTGAATTGTGTTTTATAAGTTTAACTGCCCTGCTCTCACAGAAAATAGAAAAATAAATAAATGTTGCTTGTACTCACAATGCAGAAGAGAGAAAGCTAAACATGGAGACTAATTTGTTATTAAATATGGCTTATTTTCACAAAATTGCTATTTGAGTCAACTGGGAGTTTGCAAATATTTACAGTCCACCTTGTAAATGAGCACATTAAAAATGTAATGCCCCTAAAGCAACCATACAGTTATATCCACCCTCTGCAGTGGCTCAAATGGCCGGTGTGTAACAGGACTTCAGCAGCTGCTAAAATCACAAATATTTCAGACGTTATATGTATCTCTGGTAGTCTTGTCTAACAGAGGCTTCCCCTGAGAAGGCAGCCCAAAGTTTAATAAGACAGGAAAAGTGAACAAGTTTGAGATTAATCAATGAATATTTAACATCATAAATGCCTTCAAACTTGAAATTCCTGCTGGACCTCACATTTCAAATTATGTCGTTGGTCACAGACTTATTGCAAGAGTCCTGAATTATTTCTCTTTCTCCCCTTCCCCTTTTTAATTTTTTAGTTTTTGACCCATCAACCCTACCACAATATAATTTACTTTTACGTGCATGACATTTACCTCATTTCTACCAAACTGCCACTACACTACACACTACAGTGACATGTTTTGACTTTTACAGGCAGCCAAATACAAAGAACCAACTGAAAACTACAGTAACTGTCAGCTTTGACTCCCATATAGTAAAGTTGTGGCAACCAAAACTGCTATGGTTGGAGAAAGGTAATGGACTTAAAACAAGGGTAGAAGCCTCCAGCCTAATAGTGCTCTGACACTAACACTGAGGTCCGGTCCTAAAATGTTCATAAAATCACCAAAACTGTACTATTTTAAGTTGCCTAACTTAATCAATACATCTGCAGACTGCTGCTGGCATGAGTGGAGGTCTAATCAAGGTCTCATTCATGAAAAAATATTGAGTTTGGCAGAATCATCTTGGATCAATGTTCTTTCTTAAAAATACTCAATACACAACAGTTGTCTCTAACAACTTCCTCCCGGCTCATTTTTGATTGTTTGAAAAAAACAAGACAGTTCATACATTTTGGAATCTGGAGCTGCTATTGAGTGTAACAAAATAAGATAATTTATCTCACTGTCTGTTTTCATGAATTTTTTACCTGTATAGAACTAGGTGTACCTTAAGAAAAAAAAAAAAAGTAAATAAATAAAAAAAAATATTTAGCTCAGCTAATGTAAAATATCTGTTGAATTTTTATCAAAAATATGATATAAATGATGTTAAAATTATATATATATAATGTGAATACATTTCTTCACAATAATTTACATTTTAATGGCATATAACATTCAGAGAGACAGGCCTATTCTGTTCATATTTGTTCAGTTGGGGGTTTGCTGATACAAGCAACATCCCAAACTGTCAAAAATTTCTTCTTAAACACAAAGCTGATCTATTTCAACTCAGCACTTTCCAATTTATATTTTTCCTCCACATTGTGTCGTATCTCCCCTGCTGTCACTCTGCTGACCATCTTGCAGTGCTTTTGAGCTGCTCATCCCTATCGTAATGACCTCCTCAGGGACTCAGAGGCGTTGTCTGCAATGCCCTGGCTGTTTGGTGAAGGACTTCACCACTTCATGTGAAACAATAAAGAGCCTTGACAGAGCGTGGTGCCAACTGTCCTCTTGTTAAAAGCTCTGAAAGCAGAGAGCATACAAAACCTTAACACCAAGATGAAAAGAACAGTAACTTGCAGGGTGAAGCCCTCTCTCTTGGTGTGATGATGGGGTAGGCTGGAGAGCGAAAAGTGTCTGTGACAGGAATTCTCTTTGACAGATAACTCATGTTATCCTGTGAAACATGTCCTCTTCACGTAAATATGTAGCACATTGTGATAAAGGAGCATGGGAGCAAAACAAAAAACTAAAAAAAAAAAACAAAAGCTAAACAAAACACTACTATACTGTTTAGACAACTACTGAATCCAAAGTATCAATGATCTTTTGAATCCATCATTAATTACTTGACTATTAAATATCGTCCTTGAATTAAGAGATTTCTCTCTTTTGATTATGAAGCAGGTATAGTGATTGTGTAAAATTATCAAAATGCTCAGTTTTCAGAGAAATGCATGAAGCTCATATTCAGAATGTGAGGTGTACAACAAGCTGTCAGGGTCTTTGTAACTTTGTGATGTCACATGGAACAGTCACAACCCACAGCCACGTCCAAAGCCCAGCCTACCTGAACCCGCAGCATCTTATCCTACAGGATTGTGTTTCTCTGGGCATTTACCTGCACTCCAGGTAATTAAAGAGAGGTACTGAGCCTCATTGGTTGATGGACCTGTTGTTACAAGAGCTTCAGGAAATTAATTTCTACCGTTTTTAGTATTTAAAACTACAAATATCTTCTGATATCAATTCTTTCAATAAAACATAAGAGAAGTGTTAAATATGGGACCTTTAGGGCAGGAAAGCTATTTATATTCTAATGCTGATGAGGCAGGTTTGATGCTTAGAAAGGTAAAAAACAGATGCTTTTGGTAACTGTGCATCAAAATACAAATTTTATATCAGGTCATAAATGTTTTGTATACAATAAGAGAGATATAGAGAAAACACAATGTTTTTGGTGTAGGAATCTATTGTATATGGAGGTGAAGTCATTCACTCATGCAAATTTTCATCCAAGACTATTGTTTCATTGTGCTGGCCTTGCACTCTGCAGAGATCATGCAAAAACATTGCATGTCTGCTGGAAGTTAAGTTCATGCAAGAATAATGTGGTGTTGAAGTTTTTTTTCAATTTATCATATGTACTGCATCCTCAACTCTGCTGCACTTAGATAACCACTTTGGATGCAAATATTTCCTCAAGTCTGACTGATTTTTTGTCCCGCAGTGGCGCCCTGACTTTCCAAAAGTGGCAAGTCTAGCAAGAAAAACACACATTTGTTCCCTCCTTTCAGTGCACTTCTGTGGCGATTAAAATCCGACAGAATCATTGAAATCAATTAGAATCACATCCAGTCTGTCGACGGCCTGACATGTGGCAACCCCCTCTGGCTTCAGCTCCAGATTGACTGGTCTCTATTATGGTAATAAAACTGTCTATTTTGGGATAAGGTTGTGACAATAGCTCCTCTTACAATTCTGACATCAGTCTGTGAGTTTAGCATTAAGTGGTTTGGAAAACAACAATGGTTGTTCAAGTCTCTTGTATAACGTATTGCTGGTGATAGCTGCCCCTGTAGATGTTCTTATTTGTGCTTGTATTTGACATATTTCAGGGTGATGTTGAAACACGGAAAGACTTATTAGGATAGCTGAGTTATTATTTGACATAAACAATGCCTAATGACTGCATGAAAGGATACATTATTTTATGCTGCGTCCTAAAACAGTACATCAGCTATGATAAGAAGAAGAAAAGAAAGAAAATACAATGTTTACATTAGTTGTTGAGATGAACCCGCACCGTACAGCTACACTGGCTTTTATAATCAAACTCTCAGAGCTGTGATCCAGCTGTTCCTCTTTTGGTTCTTTGAACAAAACAGGTATCATGAAATATGCATAAGAAAGAGGAGGAGAGCAACCCCTCCAGGCCTCATAAAAAGTAGTATTCAGCTCTCCCAATTAACTTGACTCTCTCTCTCTTCCGAACAGCCAGCATGACTTTAGGGACATGATAGGGCCTCTCCAGGTCCACTTTCAGCCTTTGCACAAGCTCCTCTGCTTAAAACACCGCAGGCTGCAACAATCAATAAAGAGCAACTTCATGAATAGAGAATATTTTCTCCATTACCAACAGATACTATGTTAAACAGGCTGGCCATGGTGGAATGGCTTGATTTAAATGCATTGAATAGTGAATGACACCATAGTTTACAGCTGGTAAAGGAAATCTGTAATCCTCCACAATGGCCTGGAGAGCAAGTATAATGTTTCCTGTTTTCTTGTTTTCCTCTTACCTCATGGGCTGTTGTCTTGCTGTGAAGGAGAAATCAACCCAAATTATTGATAATGTACCCTATGTGAAAAGCAAAACACTTAGCTGCAACGTCAGAGTCACTTTTTCTTCTTTCATGAGTTCAGTAAAGACACTGCTTTGTTTCTGCCCCCCTCGTAAATAGCTGTGGATCCTTATGAACTGCCAGGATTTGGACTGTACCTTCAGCTGCTGTTTGAGTTGTTGCTTTTTTTTCAGAATAAAAGAAACTATTACCACTTGTTCTTAGTCATCAAATAAAAGCGCCAGTTTTCTGTTCAAATAAAGCTTGTCAGTAGTCTATGCATGGCTTCACATGTAGATTAGTTCTACTCAGGGCAAAAAATTAATTAATAAATAGATAAATAAAACAAATTCTCTAAAGAAATAGAGTTGAAATGTAAGGTAATTGTAAGGTAATAAAACATATACGACTTCATTTAAAATGAAAACCTTTTTAATAACCCCACATGTTTATGAAGATCGAAATGTTGAAGAGCAGCCACACTAAAATGACGGTAATGTGCCACATAGCCAAGATGAGATATGATCAGACAAGAACAAACACTTGCATGACAGAGAGTCCAAGCAAATGTGTTTACTTGATGACAATAATTGCAAAAAAACTATGTCCCTCCATCTCCATTTGCCTGAGGCACCACTTGTTCTCTGTGAGTGAGAGTTTTTTTCAAACTAAAATGAGACAGGGTTTTGTTGGACGCTTTAATAATAAAATGAATAACTCTGCTTTGAGTTACATTGCCGCTTTAATGAACTGAAAGACTTAAATGAATCATTTCATGGCTCTAACTTTGTATCTAACTTCCCTCTCTTCCTCTCATCATTATTGAGCATCACTTCACCCAACCCCATCATTATCCAGCATTACTATTTTCTCATTTTTAATTCAATGTTATTCAGGAGTTAACAAAAGGCAAATTAGCAGTACCCCCCTGGTGTCCTGATTGTTCAGTTCTTGGTAAAAAGTCATTTCATGTTCCTTATTGCCATGTGCTACGGTGGGAAATGAGCACACCACAGCAGCAGTAAAGCAGCTTTAACAGGGTGGCACAGAGACAAAGTGAAACATTACTGCTGGTACAGTCCAGCAGCATAGCAGCAGAAAGCCAACCGATCTCTGTCTCCAGCCGCTATAACAGTGTTGCTCCAGCTGGTGCTCAAGTCATAATTCAGATCAGCTTCTTTCCGTTCACTTATTGATCTTTTTTGGTCATTTTAATGTGGAGCACTTTACATCGTAACCTTGCATGAGGATAGCTATAAATGAAGTTAGTTGAGCTGGTTCGATTCTACAACAGCAGCTAAGTACATGTTGTAATATAAAATATTTTCTATGTGCTTCCCTCTCAGCCTGAGTTTTCTATCACCCAAATTTCCCAGCATAATGTAGCTTGCAAAAATACTGCATCGGTGGGCCTGTGTCACTAATGAACACAGGTTGCTTTAGACTTCGACAGCTGTCTGCACTGATCACAACCAAAGGCTTCAGAGCTGAAGGTTCTAAGCTAAAGCAGATTCCAGTCTTTACCACAACAGAGGTTTTATTGACGTGCAAGATGTAGCTGCTGGTTAAAAATTTAATGCTGAAAATATAGAGAGATATTTAGGGTTTGATATTGAGAGATAGCTTGGATTTGAATACAAAATTTGTGTTGCCCTCCTCATTCAGAATAGCAGTTAGATTCCACATAAAACCAGTTCTCAATGTATTCCAGCTCATTCCTGCTTAGGATCACTTCCTCTGCAATTCATCCACCTTAGATGTAATTGTGTAGATTGCTAAATGATTTTGCACAAATGTATACAACTAAGAAAGTTTACATTTTATTATTGAAGTGTTGTTGAAGCACTACTTCAGCAACAGTGTGGCATGATAAAATTGCATCATTTTCCATTCTGGCCAGCCCTCATGCTCCAAATGGAACAAAAATTGATAACAATCCAGTAACTACCTTTTCAAACAGTGTGTGTGAATAGAGGTGGATGATGCAGACTTCTGGAAAGAGAGAGGATGGAGACTCTGTAGAGAGCAGCTTAGACTGGCAAGCAGGCATCGACCACAGCTGTAACAAGGAAAGACAAAATAAAATGAAGTTTCTCCCAACAGAACTCACTGATAACCTTAATAATGGTATTAGAAGAAACCAAAGACCACTGTGTCTGGTAAGGTTTCTCCACCGGAAACCTTCTGTGATTGTTTATGTTGCCCGACCTATGCTTCTGGTGCTAATGAATGAATGCAGAACACACCTTATGTTGAATAACGCCCACAAAGCGATTATGCTCCATGAATTTTGTCCTTAAGTCTGAATATGTAATTTGATACAAGGCCAACCACCTCCCATGTGAGGAAGCCCAAGATCCAAACCTACAATCTGGGTGTTTAATAAGACTACAGAGGCTCCACAGCCTGATTGTATTGGTTTAAAGAACACAGCTTTTATGTTTATCTGATGTCTACTCCGCACTCTGCCGTTTTAATGGTAGACTCTTTTACCTGCAGGAATTTTATTTGTTCATATCTTGTTGTTCCCAGCGCTGCAAAAATTAATGAAAAATGATTAATGTGGAGATGTTTTAACATTACACTGAGCACTTCTTCTTGCTGCAAATGGGGAGCATTCACTGAATGAGAAAGAGGTTCAGTGGGTCAAGGCAAAATGTATGTGTAACCTGGGAATTGAGTGGCACAGAGGAGGTAAGAACCAAGGTTATCACCATCACTTTTCTTTTGGATGTGCTTATCTCACCCTGTTGCCCTGCATCAGCTGCCAACCGCATTTCACTGTGAAGAAGGGATTCAAGGGATTTCAAAGTATTCCCTTTACTGATTATATTACTGGATCTTTATCTGGCAAAATTGAATTATTTTAGAAGTGTGATGCATAACAACAAATAATGAATTCTCACCTACAATTATTTCTATGTATGGAAGCACATTCCCACCTAATTAGGGAAGAATAATTACTTTGTAAAGTTATTTTGACGCTGGATCCGTGTCCTCTGCTCAGGCTTCATTAAGAGCGCTGTCTCTTTATGTGAAGAGACAGTGATAGCACGCTGTTATCAAAACAAAAGGGTGTCAACAGTTCAACTTTCTAAAACTTTCAGAACTTTTGCCATAGTTGAGTTGCAAGTCAGACTAAGATATAGCAGATATAGACTGCAGAACAGCTACTTCACATAGCACTAGTTAACACAATCAATAATCAAATACTTGCCCTCTTACACCAACTGTTGTGTTGAATTTTCACCAGACTAAGGACATAATTAAAGTTGCACTAATCAATATTTGTAACAATCGACCAAATAATCGCATTAATCACTCGTGTTGATGAATTGTTTTCAGATGCAGTGGGCAGCAAAAAGGGGGAAAGAAAACACAGTAGACTGCTTAAAAAGCACCAAAATACAGAGTTAGCAATTAGGTGAACATAGTGGAGCGAGTTAAAGATGACTGTGTTCTTCTCAGGAAGTGGAGGACTTGAACCAAACAGATGAAAGGTAAATGCTTAATGCAAAAATGCAAAGATAAATGCAAAAAAATGCTAATGTTGCTCTGTTTCTACTGTATATTATTTAGGAAATTAGTTGATAATTTGTCAGTATATTGTACTGACAGCTTATTGTACCGACCCCACATGGCAAAACAAAGAAACAAAAAACATATGCAGCTTTTAAGATGAGTCGACCTTAACAATGCGAGTCATTTCAGAAAAGCATTCACCCACAATAATTACACATAGGCACTTGGATCGAACAACACAATACAAGGAAATAGTTAGCTAGTAAACAGCATGACAGCTAATTAATGGTAAATAATATATAGCCTGTAATCTAACACCGAATGCATATAAACAGCAAGTGTAAAGGTCACATATACAGTATACACCAACACAACATGCCACAGTGGTTGGTCTCTTTGTTCACCACTTGCTGAATCTGCATAGTTTAGTATAGTCTGAAAATGACCCTTTAATATTTAGGTCTCATGTCAACCAATTAATGAGTTGCAGTGTCGCAACTAATAAAATCAATAGTTAATTGGTTTCTGGGTTACCACTTTTCCGTGTAGCTTGTAAACACCTCACACGTCTTGTATTCAAACAATAGGTGAGTAGTTCTCAAAGGTGAAATATTATTGAACAATGATAGAAGGCAAGTAGACGAACAAAATCTGCACTCGTGGATAAATGATCCTCTTGTTAATTGTGGGGCAAAAACAAAGCGTTCCCCTCTGTGCCTATTGAACCTATCTGCATTGGCCCTAATTTGAAATCTCATTGTATATAGAAGTCATTTTCCTACATTTTCTGTCGGATAGTATTCCAGATATCATCTTTGTTCCAAACTGACAAAAACAAAGCTTTTTCTAGTTTATCCTTGATAGAGAATCAATTTAGTACCGAATTGGAAAAGGTGATTTTTCCAAGTTGTGACCCCACTTTTCAATTTGAGATTAAAAGTTTCCGTGGTAAAGCTTTAGAGGAGTAGCTCATATAAAATGATTAACGATAAAATAAAATTTTAATGTTGCAAAAACACCCAGTATGATCCTATTTTTATACACACAATGAAATGACCAAATCATGTTTTGAAGCAGTCTCCGGGCAACGGATATCTGCAAAAAAAAAAACAATTCACAATTTACAGACTAATAGGTAGAAGAATAGATACATCAGCTTCCCTCTTACCTTACCTTACCTAAAGAGTCCACTGACTTCCTCATTTTTTTTTTTTTTTTTTTTTTTTTGGTAGAACTTGTCCACCTGGTTCTTAACAAACACTACTAAAAATTTGGGGGTTTTTTGTATCTACAATGCCTAGACATCAGCATGGACAAAAAATGTTCCCAAAGTAGGCACCTATGGATGGGTCTTAGGTGCAAGGACAGTGATAATGGCTGCTCTTGAAGAGGTTAGCATGGGTGCTGCTATATCAGAACTGAATGTGTTTCTTCAATGAAGAGGTGAAGGGGTTTTTCTTACCATAAAAGATGTTTACATTTTTTAGCAAGAGTTTAATTTTCCAATTAGCTTTGTTGGTAATGAAACATGGGAAAATGTGGGTATACTGCAGAATGATGATAGACAGATGGTTCAAGTATTTTTTAAGGCTTCTGCATGTTCCCAAACCGTTTCCAACAAAGTGATGTAATGAAATATAAAGTTACAATATGGTTATCTGTTAGAGGTGTATTCACTTGATCTACTGGATCCATACTGTCTCAATGTACAGTCATCAGTTATAAAATAAGCCTAAAGTTAGTGATGTAACTAGCTGGACAACACCCTCAAAATAAAGCTACAAAGGATATAAGTTTTAAAAAGACACAATTATTGACACATTTTATGAGTTGGCTTGGCTTAGATATCCATTATAATCCATTTCAAAAGGAAAAAATGAAACATCTTTTCTTGAAAACCTGGATTGGAAGTCGTGACTCAAGATTAATGAGCCCTGCTGATTTTCCAGAGGCATTTTATACTGGCAGAATATTGAGATATAAGCAACCAGTCTTGTGTGCATCATGTGGGATTGTTTTACAGTAACAATTGCAGGAGCCAGACCTATATAATAGAAGCGCAGCGTTTCTCAAACTAGAGGATGGAGGTCAATCAAACTTAACTGTCTTCCTGTCTTTAAATACATCAGATTTTCAAGGAAGCAAAGGCTTTTATAAAGTGTAAAGAAATTGTGGATAAAAGATATTGTAAGAATCACCCACTTAATTTTCAGTAATTTGCAGACATTACTATTTTTCAGTCGTGACATGTGACAGAATTATCAAGCACTCAAAGTTAACCTAGAATTAAAAACACTCAGACCTCAGACCGAAACTTCAGTCGTTTATGAAGTGTCTTTCACTTCTTTCAGCAAAATAATTTCCAACTCTGACAGAGAGTGGGATGATGTCTAAACATCACAGAATTTATGATGACATGCTGTTGTCTTCTGCAGCACATGCGCCCTTGAAACAGTAAGTCAACATTGGCAGGACAGTCTGTATGTAGACTAAGTTCATAGGTACGATAACTCAGCTATGTAGTATTATCTCATCAGAGATGCTCTTATCTGATGTTGTGCCTTTTGTCAGCCTTCACAAGGGCAGCATCTTACTCATACATGCACAGGCACAGGCAGCCATAATGTTAAAAACTCTGTCTGTAGCCAGATCTCTTTCATTGTACACTCTCTATTTCACTCTGTAATTCTAATTCTATAATATCATCCAGTCTTGGAAAATACAATGTAGTGGGATCATAGCTCTCAAATATTATAATCCCACTGAAAAGGTAAAATAAATAAAACACAGGTGTAAGACTGCAAATGAAATGTCCTTATTAAGCTGGTGATGTTTTCTATTCTCACTGAAGAACCTCTTTTTGCACATTCACCTTTAGAAGTCATATGTTCTCCATTTCAATCAGCACGGTTATTTTTCCTTTCCTCCTTTGGAAGAACTCCACCAGAACGGCCTCTTTTAACAACTCCTAACGGAGAAGGACTCCTGTTGAGATTTCCTAAATTTAGGTTGAGATTGATGAAAAGCTTTTACTTCCAGTCTAAAAAGTAGAAAAGTATAACTATGAGAATATCTGGTCCAGTCAGGAGTGACCACACCAAAACAACAACAACTTGCTTTGCACAGCTTCATTTAAAATCCAAACTAGGTTTGATGCATCCAACAGCCTCAACACTATCTCACACCTGAGATGACTTGTTCCATTTATAGGCTAATGAGGTGCGTTACGCTACAAGGGAGCATCTGTCCCATGGGCTTCTAATGCTTTGATTGAATTTAGCAGTGACAGCCTATTGCAGAATCACGTGTCAAGGTGGTGGTGGTTACCCAACAGCCCTTAATAACACTGTTATTATGGACTACTTTCCATTTTTTTTTTTCAATTTAATTTTAATGTGTTGACTTTTTTTAAACTGTGGTTCCAAAACCAGATCCAGTGACATAAGAGCAATGGCCTTTATTAACAAAGGCTGCCCCCTCTCTTACCCTAAACCTGATGGATTAGCTCTCTGATTCAGTCAGAAGAGGGCATGACCAGCTCTTTCCACAGTCTAAATTATTGACTACGTCACTATCTTTTTGCCCCAATTTTGCCCCAGACGAATTCAGATATGACTGGTTGCACAAAGATCCATGACCTCTGGAACTGAGGTCTTTCCTTTTCTGTTTCTTTTTTTCTTTTTTTTTTTTTTGGGGGGGGGGGGGTCAGTTTAATTCTGTATCAGTTGAGATGTGTTCTTATGTGACACGCATGTCCTTCATCTGAGGACTGTGCTCGAAAATAAGTTTTGATGACTGTAATTTATGTGACATACTGCTGTTCTAAACCATGAGAATACATCCCACTCATTTCTTCCTTTCTTCACTAGCTGCTCACAAGATTTAGGAGGGATTGTAATTGTACTAATAACTTTTCGTGCTGTTCATGGTTATGTTTCCTGCTGGATATATTAATCCCCTGTGTACCAGAGTGCACCCTGAGCTCAAAATATGATTCATGGCACAGTTGCGCAGGAACAGTCCACATTAGTTACAGCTTTTACATTTGAAATACAGAGACAGGTTCTACATCACAGCATATGCTTTCAGCAGATAGATAACTGTTATTCTATAGCTTTAACAAGGCTGATGAGCCTCAGTTGATGAATGCAGTACCCCATACTCACAGACAAACACACACACACACACACATATATATGTCAGTATCAGTTTGTAATCATTACTTAAATATTTCTCATGTCCTGTTAACTGATGGTGTAGCATTAAACTGTCCCTGCAGTCAGTGGTTTCTTAGTTCTATATTAAACAAATGAAAATTGCTCTGCTCCCTTCAGAATTACCTCTAAAGTCTAATAAGAAATGGAAAAGCTACTCTAGTATAACTTAAATGTTCATGTAAAATTAAAATTGTAATGGTGCAAATACATGAGATGAATTCATGTCTCTATAGATGGTTGGATATGATATGCTCTCTGAGATCCCACATAATTTGAGTTTTATACAACTGAATTATCCACAGTGACCAGTGAGGAACTTGGTAGTGACTCAAAAAGCACTTTAGCATCACTCCCTTAAAACTGTGTCTGTTGGTATCTGTCATGCTGTATTGTTTCTCTTTTCCCCTGGTGATCATTTTCACATTGGGATATTCAAGTCTACTTTAAACGTAAAACCCGAAGGAGTTTTTCCATTCCCCCTCTGAGAGCAGAAATGTCATCCTGTAGTTGTTGTTATACTTTGGATTCAGGACACACTGATTTTCTGGTGAAAAAATAAATGCCACATCTCTTCCCTAAAGACTAGGGCCGTGCCTCTAATGTGGAAGTATGACTCTAAATCCTGCCGTTAATCCAACTTAATCCCACGTTATAATCAATACTTTGCAACTGGTTGTTTCCATGCAAATTCTCTCCTATTGTATGATAATCTTTTAATACGGGTTTACTATCTCAGCAGTGTACAACCTTTCTTCTCTCCCATGTTGTCAAAATGAGTCATAATCTTTTAAATTTTCACATTAGTAACTACAGCCTATGCTGCATTTCAGATAACCATTTAAAGTATGAAGGATGGTCTCAAGCTTGTTCTAATCACATCCTCTAAATATGAAAATAAGATGCTGTAAAGTTCCTCTCTAGACATATAAATGCTCTGCTGAGATTAATATTTAGTTTAACATGGTTTTCCCACATATAAAGTGAAAAAAGGAAAACGGGCTGGAAGCCTAATTGAGAAATTCAGGCTTGATGGCCCACCCATCACCACGGCTTGTGCTAGTTTGGCAGGTGACACAGCAGAGTGTATCAAGATGATAAGCGGTGGAAAGTCACATGTTTGATACTCAGTCAGACCCAGACTCGAGTTTATTGTGACCAAAATCAGCAATGAGAATATGCAACAGAACAGTAAGCGTACCTAATTGATTATGTATTTATCTTGTGGCTGTCAGTGGCTGACACAGTGTTAGTGGGTGTACTAATGCAAATGAGTAGTAGATGGTTCGTGAAACATCAGAGGGACTCCCCTCGATGTTTGAGCCTCAGCCAGACTCAGATGGGGAGTCTGTAGTGGCCAAAATCTGTGGTTAGTTCAGTTAGCATGTGCCTTTGTTTATTTGTTATGTTGTAAATAGCAGTGGCTGCCACAGTGTGAGTGGTTGTGCTATTGCAAACTCCTTACTTACTCTCTGTTCTGACAAGGTTTCAGGTCTATTTTGTCCCACCCTGTGGCCATGCAAGTGGACAGGATTGGTTCTATAGATTATATGACGTATGAATCAGTGGCTGTCTGAATCAGTTTGTAGGAGATGTCATTGGTTCATTGCAGTTCTTGGGGGGAAATACACAACCATGGTGTTGACTGTTTATTTTACTCTTGATATGTGTTTTCATGAGTTGAAAAAATAATATTGACATGTTAACAAGGTTAAAAACTTGATTTTCATAGGAGAGGGTCTTTAATATGGGTATGGTCATCAAATTTTAAACCTCAGGTGTTCACAGGAAATACACATTAAAGTTAACAGCACACAGCCTGAGCACTATAGTGATGAATAAGCTAAACCGCAGAGTTACCTCCAGTAGTTCTCTGAGGACACTGCTGTCTCCCTCAGGACTGGTTGGCTATACACAGAGCACACAAGTTGCATAGTGTTCCCTGCTCACCCTGTAAAGTGACACAGCACGACAGCATGAAGTCCGCACAGCGACTTCCCTCAGCTGTGCATAGGATTCAAAGAAAAAATGAAAATGAACTACCAGCAAGCAGGTCAGCTTGTTTTCTGTCTTCTCGTAGAATAAAGCTGGCCAGCCTTTTGCGAATAACTGAACAAGAACAACTGACTCTTTTTCTTTTTCTCACATAGAAATGTGTTTTAAATTATATTTGGACTTCACCAGTCAAGATCAGCCATATCAACATACTATAAAATATCTTTGTGACTATAACTGGTTTTTGGAGGCGTACAGTTCCTGGAAGAGCATTTACATATGGAGCATTTAAATTCCCTCATGACAGTTGCTTACATTTTTAAGTTTTTTTTTTTTTTTTTTTTTTTTAAGAGTCCATGACTTTGCACTTGCAACATGTGTGCTTGGATACACATGATCAAGACTGCTTACATCAGAGAAATGACAGCTGTGCTCAAATGCATAAAACATCCCACTGATGTTACCTCTTTTGACCTTGAAAATAATGACTCCACTCTCTGGACAAATGACAGTGTCAGTCATTTGTTCAAAGTATGTGTGCATAGAGGAGCAAAAAAAAAAAAAAAAAGGAAGTGGAAGTGGTGTGACATTGACATTCTAACAGAAAAAGCCTACACAAAAACAGCACGTCAGCAGCAGCAGCAGCAGCAGGAGGCCTTCCTACACAGGATGCATTCACTCACATTCTGCTGTGTGCTCACCTGGATTTTGTCAGCTCCCAGAACCTAATACACAATCACTGCAGTTATGAGCATGAAAGAGAAAAAATAGACATGATGCAGTGAGTGCAAAATGTGTGTGACTTTGACACTGAAGTCTACTAAATCCAGCAGTCAACGCTGGTTTCTTTTAAATCACAGCTGAAATATTTCAGTAATCTTTAGCTGATCAAATCATTTCAGTAGTTACCTGTTAGCTGCTACATTTGTATAGTAATATCAGTTCACTCTTTGAGTTGTACAGCCAATTAACTGCCATTACATGCTACCGAACAGGACCAGATGCATTTAGCGACTAGCTGGTCCTCACATGTATATTTGCACAGAGGTGTGTTAATAATTGTCAGGTGGGTTCATATTAGGATCAAAAATGGGTTCTTCAAATGAGATGCTCACAACAGCAAACAAATTCAGCATTTTGGAAGAATAAATATAAACTGTACCATCATACCACCATAAAATCACGCTCTGTGTATTTGCATGCATTGTATTGTAGACCTCACATCAGCACTCTGGCATAGGGGGCTGTTGACAAATAGTTTACATGCACTGAATGGTGTGGCGCCTCTGGCAAAATTTCGCTGCGGGCCCCAGAGAGATCTGCATTTGCCTCCACAGAGAACAGATTAAAACCATATTAAAAACCCAGTTTACATCCGTCATTCAGTCCCCCTACTGCTTTTTTTTTTTTTTTGCAAAAATTATGCAGTTGTTCACATCCTTTTATGGACTGAAATCCTGTTATCAGAAAACAAGGGTAATATTACATTATAGCTTGGGAGTGAGCAGCATGCCAAAGAAGCGACCACGGAGTGTGGTGACTCAGTTTTCCGGCTGTGTGCATGCTCTTCATTTGCATTCACAGTGGAGCCCATTCTTTGCCAACCAGCTCACACGGCGAGGCCAAGGTCAGGTATTGTCTTGCTCATACACATCAGACTACCCGGTCCAGCTCCTCACACCTGACTGCCTCTACAGCTAAACGTCTTTGAACACTGCTGGAGCACTGGCCATGACAGATCAACAAGTCTCGGGTGGGACTCAAACACTTTATCAGTGCAAGAGAAAAGCAAGTGAAGTCACTGTGCAGAGGATGAGGGAAAATTTGAATTTTAGTCTAATTTTCCACAGTCTGCTTGCAGCACAACCTCAATTCAATACCGGCAAATTACAGAGGTCTGGAAGGTGGAAAATAAATTACTTACATAAATAACTATACATCCTGACTCTTTATTGTTCTGCCAGTATAAAATAAGTAACTTAACAAATGAAGTCATCAGTTGGCAGCATGTATAGCAATTAGATGCCTGTCTTCATGTCTTCACAAGTAGGAGATCAAATATGAAACAAGTTTTTGCCAGGAAATGACACCTCACTGTGCCGAGGACAGTTTTTTCTGTCAACACTATGATAAAGTGATACCTCTGAAAGTTTCTAATGCTGTCGCAGAAACTTCAGAATGACCTTTGCACAAAGCTTTTCAAGGCATATATTGTCAGGTAAGTTTTCCATGGCATATAAATGGCACATTTAGAGTGAATTAACGTCTTGAGCTGTTTTTAATGTCACATTTGCTTCGCTGTGACCTTGCATGAAACATTTCCTTCTCATCTCACTTTGATGATAGACTGCTGCATTTTTGGTTTATGAGGATTTCAAGCTCATTTCCTCGCTCGTATGTTATACCAGGTGGCAATCTGACAACTCAACGATTTTATCCCCATTTTTCTGACACGCCATCGGTACAGCTTCCAGTGAATACTTGCCAACATCTTTTCCCTTCCGCCATAAAACTGCATTTGTTTTACATTCTGTTTCTCAGACTCTCCACAATAACTCTGACCAGTAGATAAAATCAGAGCTTGTGATGCAGTGGAATGCAGGGATGTGTTACTGTGTGAATATGTTGCAGTGTTATTTTGCATATATTACAACTGGCTTTTGTGCTAGCATATGCCACCTACTTTAAATGAAATGAGCAAGCGATCCAGATGAGTTACAAAGTAAAACGGGAACAGAGGGATTGTCAAAGTCTGGGATGCATATAATTCTGAATGCAGAATGCCTCTCACTCGCCTGTTATGCCATCTGGAGTTGTTTGGGGAAATGCTGCAAGGCACATATTTTCTAAGCAGTAAGTGAAAATGAAAATTTAGTGTGTTTGTGTGGATCTTTAGCACTTGTACTGTGTGTTGCTCATGCAACTGTGGACACGACATGTCTGCTTCCATAGTGTTCTCTCACTGTTTGTTTGAAAGGTGTAACATTTTAGAAAAGATTCTTATATGCACTGGACATTTGTTAGAAATAAAATTAAAATTAAAATCAATTACCATTTTAATCTCAACAAATATAATAAATGGGAGCTCAGACAAAGAAAACGAAGCTGAATAATTGCATCTGCTTTAAATATGCATCTGAAACTCGCTCCTGTCAGTAAAGTAAAATTACAGTGCATTTTTTAGTAAGACTGCTCCATCATTATTCATCTGTTACAAAGCACAACAGCACAGGCGAGGCTTTCTGCATACTGATTGTAACAACTTGCAATTTAATAGGATACTGTTTTTACAAAAAAAAAAAAAAAGACAAACAAGGATAGTTTCATCTAAAACATACACAAAGGTATATATGCACCTTTCGTCATACTTTTGTGTACTTCAAGTTTGAGGCTATTTTCTGTTGGTAAGTCTGGAAAACTTTGACTTGTCTGCACAGAGCCCTGACCCTCAGATCCAGCACATTTGGGAGGAAGTGAAATGTCAACTGTGAGTTTCATCTTATCACCTGCCATCAGCGACTGACTGCACAGATGCTAATTGTAGCTGAATGGAAGCAAAACCCTTCAGCCAGGTTCCAGAGGCTCAAAGAAAATACTCTGACATCCAGTCAAAGGGTCTGAAAAAAAGCATGTAAATGAGTTCATAATAATTTACTAAAAATAATATTTCTTCTTCAGGAGTGAGTCAAATGTAGGTACATTAGTATTAGTATAGTATATTAATATACATCAAGCCTCAGCTTTACATTACATCTAGTTTGTTATTTAGAATAATAAGACGCCACTTCATGCACTCCCCTTTGTACAGACACAATAGATGTTATATTTTTTCTGATATGCAACACATGGACTACAGATGCAATTCATGAACATCTCATTATACTGTATGAAACTCAAATTATCCGCAAGACCTTTAAAATGCAGAGTAACAACTTTGTTATGCGTTGACTAACTTTATTGAAACTACTTTATTCCTCCTCTGAGCTAATATAAACTGTGCTTTTGATGTACTGATCTTAGATTTGCAAGATTGAATTGCTTTGAATTCATGATTGCCCTAAGATGGTTTGCATCCCACATGGTTGCACAGTTGGAAACAACTTTTATTTTATGCTGATTTTCACTATATGTGCATTCACTCACATTTGTACCTCAGTAATCTGCTTGGCTCATTTTACTGTATTATTCAGTTATGGCCCAGGTCTGCAGAGTCTTTGGAGCAGCAGAGGGAAGGTGTAAGTCATTGTCACCACTGGAACACAGACTACAAATATTTATTGACATGGACATGCCTAAACAGTACAGGAGCACAGAAAAACACAAACATACTTTGTCACTGAAATTGGGCTTGAAAATATCAGACCTTCTGGCAGTGAAACACAGAATATGTGCCTTGGTAACTTCATTACAAATACACAGCATTGATATTAAGTTAAAATACTTGATATGCTTGAACATGAACTAATTTGCACTCATAAGCCTTAAAACTGATCCATCAGAAAGTGACTTTTTCCATGTCCTTATGTCCCAATGCTGCTGGCATCATAGTGGTATGGTACAGTGGATACAACTGTCAGGAGTAATCAACAGAAAGTTACTTGTACAGTTTCATGTCAGAAATATTGCTTGGTTGACCTTTTTATTCAATGTGTGTGGGAGGATAATTCTTGTTTTGAATCATGACACCTACTTCATTTCAAAGTATCACTAAAAACTGTACAATTCTGCTACCAGCAGCAACTGAATGGTTTACTGCCACAGGGACTGGGCAATGTAATGTGCAGCCGCTTTAATTAAGAGCTAATTCTTGTTGGTCTCAAGGGCTTTTACATACCTCTCTTTAAGAGCACAAGACAAAAATGACTGCACAATAAAAGGTCAGCATGTCTGGAGTTCCTAAATTTTGCTCGTGTGTGGCTTGGAGCCTTGATTAAAATGAGCAGCATGTCCTCTCTGTGGGGATCACTGGGATCAGTGGTTTGCATTTCTGGGCAGTTTTGGTAACAGGAGAGATCATCTATTTCCCAACCTCATATCTGGAATCACAGAAGAAGAAAATCTGACATTGGACTGGATAAAATGTCTAAATATAGAAGCTCATTCATTCGTACTAAAGCTGCTCACCCAGGGCATTCAAATAGAAAACTCCTATCACTTTCAGTTTTCATGCTCATAACCATCCTGGTTCCATGTAATTTAAAGAGCTGAATGTTTGTGGTGTTTAGGAAATTGTGTTCACAGGTTTACCACAGTGCATTTGCAGTAATTTAAACAAAACCAAAACAAAACAAAAAAAAAGTCGGATGCAATACGTCCGTGCTTCATACTTGCTCTGTTGTAGCTATAACCTAAAAAGTACAAGGCCCAATCAACAACATTGTTCAACATACCCTGTGCTGTATATTCAAACCACCGAGATGAAATGAAAGAACACGTCAAACTGAAAAGTGAGTAGAAAGTCAAACTCTAACAGCAGAACTGTGCCTCTTTAGGATGCTGTCAGTGCTGTGGATGTCTGAGGAGCTCCACTTCTATCTCCATCTAGTGCCAGTAAATGAGAGTAAACAATGGATAACAACGAGCTCCGCAGATCAAAAGCCATGCCGAGCTCTGGGAAGTTTCCTACATATTTCCCTGGAGTATCTCACCTTTGCTGTAGCTGTCAGGTATTGCAGCCAGGAGGGAAAGTTGTCACTGATGAACATGTAAGAACAGGTTGCTGCCACATGAGCTTTGAAACACTTATTAACTCTTGGCCTCAGGCCTATGACACAAGCTTTTCAAAATACGCTCAGACACGTCTTCAGAAGGAGGCAACAGTGCCACAAGGGCTTATGGACCATTTATACTACTTAAGTTATCTCTTTGTGTTGTTGGTCACTGCCCTTTTTGTTGTGGTACAAGACTGGCCACAGTAGTTGAATGGGGATCAGATAAAGAAAAAAGGATTACAGTACATGTGCTGCACGGTGATGTCAGTGGAAATATGGTTCATGTGCATCCAATCCTTTACCCTTAGATTTGCTTGCACTGCACATCTCCAGGTCATTTCCATTTAAATGGGCAGAGTTTTTGGCGGTGAACTATCTGAGACACAAGACATGAGTGGATTAGCTTTAGGATGTAACGTGAAGGACACACGTGATAAGTCTCATCAGTCGGTGACCCCCATCCCAGCACATCATCTGCACACATTTAACAAAGCCCCGATTAACCCCCCTGTGTCATAATTCTACACCCTCACTGCTTGTGTATGCTACATCAGGCTTCTCACCTCCCTGAGAATTTGCCAAATTAACAATAAGCAAAGGTTCAGCGGTTTGATTTGATTATGACATAAAGAACCATAAAGCTGCCACAGAATGAAGAATATTCTCATGCTTTGCGAAATATGAAGTGTGTAGTTATGCTAAGAGGTGCAAATCTGTGGGGTACAATATGTGGTCTTGTTTAGCTCCTGGAAAAATTCTTGGATTTCTGCACCTTCTAAATACTCTGTTCCTAAATGGTCTGCACAGAGCCCTGCAGGTTTTTTTTTTGTTTTTTTTTTTTTTGTATTTATAAATTGTGCATGTGAATGAATCATTTTTATGACAAACTGCTTATATGTACCGCACAATTAATAACTTGTATGCGAATTTCATGCAGTCTGTTGCTTTAGGGTACTGGTACCTTGTTATTCTAATTCAAGCACTGAATTACTGATATTTATCTCAATGTGTTTTACATGACCCCAATATCATCAATAAGAATATAAGCAAAATAACCATAATATACAAATTACCCTCGACAGAAGACCATTTTTTTGTTGGTAGGAAAAAGTCCAAATAAACAACAATGGTGGAAAATATGCCTACCGCTATTTCTTCTATTAGACATACAGTGCTGTAGGTAATCATATTACATTTATCATTTTTCATTCATTAGTATGAAACTAATGCATTTCCAAACAAGCACTAAAAAATTTAGCTCAACTGCTACATGAAAGTAATTTTCAGTACCAAGCACATAGGCTGTTTATCAACAAATTCATTAATGGAGCAAACCTACAGTGGGAACCAGCGGCACTAGACTTTACAATATGTGGGACACCAGGAAAATCCAGGCACTTCATTCCTGTAATTAATCGAACCTCAAGTGATGCCAGCGACAAGCACGGTAGAAAAACTAAGGCTGAGAAAATAGCCAGCAGCAACAGGAGCTTTCTCATTTGCTCACTGACATCCAATGTGGTAAAGGGAATACATCAATAACAAAGGATGACAAACATAATGTTCATACTGTATAATATTGTTCCCTGTTAACACAACGGCACATTAAAAGTATGAATATTTGTGCAACACAAAGTGTATGTGAGTTTAGCCCAGGATTATGCTACATGGTATTGGCTTTTCACAATAACTGATGAATTATAAAATGTTAGTTCTCACAAATGTGGATATTGATATTGTGAATCACATCCACTAATCCATTGTTTTGTCATGATTTTGTACAGCCCTTGTTTGTGTTTTGAGGGTTGTACAAATCACAACCAAGGTGTATGTATAGAATATTAATGGCAAAAGCATCCCATAAATATACTAACAGGCAAATGAGACTATCCCAGGGCCATCGCAGCATGTCATCCAGTCATTTGAATAGAAATAGTCCAGAAAATGACACCCAACTCAGTCAGCCGAAAAACATATCGCAGAGTTTGTATATGTATATGTATACTGTAGTTTATTAAATTAATTCTGATGCTATACAAATCCAAGGGTTGTTTCAGGGTTATTTTATAGCTAACCAGCCAAGGGCATTTTGAGCTTTTGTGATAGAGTGCTGTGTTTTTCTCCTGGGTGTATTGTTCTCCCAGATTGTAACTACAGTAAAAAGTGAAAAAAAAAAGCTTAAAAAAAGACAGTTTTTCAATTCAATGTCAGGACCTCATCAGATGCTAAAGGGCTAATTTTTTATGCCTGTTAGCAAAGAAAGTTTTTTCCTCCAAGTTTTCATATTTGACCTGATGCAACTGGAACAGAAACAGCAGTGATTGCGAAGGTTATCCAGTGTGGCTGTGCACATATTAATAACCCACAGTCTGCGCTAATGGAGCTACAGTAATAAATATTGACACTATTGAATCATTACGATGAACCCCAGGTCTCGCAGCGGCTATGTACTTGGTCAAGTTCATTTTTCCTCATCTGTAACTTTTCATCTTCTCCACTTTCACTTTCCATTACAACATGTCTGTGTCTGGCACACAAGCAATAGAAGATCAATGTGGATCCAATGTTTGCACCTCCCCACCACTGTTCCTCATCCTTCACACCCCGACAATCAATCAAGCACAGAAGTTTAGAAAGCCCCCACAGGTAAGCAATGTCACAAATGATATTTTTCTTGCAGTAGATTATATTAATATAAGCATTACAACATATCTTATCTGAACATCATTTTGGTACGGTAATGATTTCCTAATGAAATGAATTGTACTTTGCGTCACAGATCTTATATAATCTAGGTAAATCTATACATCAGTACAACCTAATTACTTACTCACACCATAAACTCTCTAAATAAAAAAAAATTTAAAAAAAATGCAAATAATAAATGGTGGGTCTACAATTAACTGACAAATGCTCTACTTCAACAATAGTCGCCATATGGCTGACCCATATACTGTTATAACATTTATAGCTCATAACATCAGTGGAGGGACTTCTTTGATTAAGCCTGAGTAATGGACAAGTCTGTAATGCATTGTAAAGCACTATCGTGCTGGCTCCTAATTGCCTGATGACTTTAATTAAACTTCAGGCTCTTATTCTTGACTAATCACACAGTTTCACAGTTCCCAACCCTCCTTTAAATGGTACGCGCATAACTTTTTGCAGATGTCAGCATTCTGTTAATAGGAGGTTGGTTCAGGAAGAGGCACTTAAACGAACCCATAGACTGTACACAGATGAAATACAAAATGCAGTCAGATAAGAAGATTTGTCAGTGCTGTCGTTACAATATGTCACGAAGCAGTTACAATGAAGTATAAATCCATATGCTTTCAAACAGCCATCGATTGCATTTTATTACACATTACAATGATGCCATAATATGTCCCTAATGTGCAGAATCAGTATAAGCCTTTGTTTTTCCATATTCTTCAATGATTATGGTTTTCATTTTGTTTTAACGATTCAGATAAAAAAAAAAAAGAAAGAAAAAGAAAAAGAACTGCTCCCTGCAGTAGCCAAGAAGACACTCCGAAGGGAAGCTTTTATTTGCAGGGGTCCAGGAGTTAATGCCTTACTTATATATTTTCTAACCTTTAAAATGACGCCAGCTTTGTCACATTTCTGCACACAAATGCATCTGCTCTGCATGTAACCTTTAGAAAATTGCAGACTCTGTGCTGAAATAATTCAAATTATTCATCAAGTATAGTGTAGATATTACTGTATTGGACAAAAATACACAAGGTGCATGTATTTACAAAAAAGCATGAGGACAATCTTCGGAGCATTTAATAACTTTTTTAATTTCATGTATATTTTGCTGACTGTACTGTAGGTCTACTTGCACATCCATGCACAGGAACATATATGGAATGGGAACAAATGAAATAAATTGTACTCAATTCAAGTAATAATAACATTGAGAAGTCTATTTAAATGGAAAAGCTATTTAATTACAAAAGCAATCACAGACTTAACACTGAGAATATACTAAGATGCACTAAATTGAAACCAGTGGTGTAGATTGTCTGCTCACTGCTGAGTAGTCATAACATTTCAGGAAATCTCTCATTGAAAAAAAAAAGTGATTAAATCAAATAAATACTATTGGTAAAGTAAATTAAACAAAAGAGTTTATAGGATGATCATAAGTAATGATATCTGTATGCCAAGCTTTTATAAATATACTTAGGTTTTCAATGGGGGAATACAAACAAGATGTTTACTAATCAGTAAATGCTTCTCACTTGTAATTTCATTAGCAACCCAAGTAAATCAGCCTTGAAAAGCTCCAAACATGCATTTATGCGATTGTCAGTGCTTTGACACTACTTACTGCATTTAATTGAAAGAGATCAAGTTGGGATGAATAACAAAACTTGGTTTGAATTTAAAATACAGAAAACAAATGCACCCTCACAGGCACGCGCTTATGGACAGGACCTTCCTTGGGAGTCTGAAAGCTGATGGAAATTGGAAAGGAGAGTTTGGAGAGCGTCAGTCCAGCTGGGAATGTACAGTTAAGCTCAGTATGATGATAGAAGAAGAAGTGCTGTTTAAAGAACAACATCCACCTGCTGATTGGTTCATTGAGCACGGGAGGATAACACCGAGATCACATATATCGATGAGCCTTTGTGAAAACCCATCAAGAAATACAGGGCTGAAATGTGAGAGGAAGTGTTCAACTCAACTGGCTCCAATAGAAAAGATGGGTGTGAGGTTGTGAGAGACATATTTGAGATAGCGAGCACGAGGCACCACAGTGGCTTATCTCCTCATACAAGAGATGGACTCCAACACTGAACTTACTTGGAAGATTTATTTTGGTGCAAGAAGCTTTGTCTCCATGTTTACAGGGACTGCACTGACAAGAATCATGATACCATCTGTGCTCTGAATGTTAAATGTCATGTACGATATATGTATCTGTTTGTGTGCACGTGCGGCGTCTGTATACTCTGTGTGATTGTTTGGTTTCGTATATCAAAGAACACACATCAGAACTTTACTTGGCCTTTTAACGTACAGTCTATGTTTTTGTTTGACATTAAGTCAACCTCTCACTGGAGTGCTGTAACCAAACAGCTGGTCATGTCCATGCACCAATGATTATATGGCGTTTCTAATGCTGTTTGCTGAGTGGCCTCTCCTATTCCTATTTCTTTTGAGCATATTTCCAGGGTTCAATGGGACATTGTGAGCTTAATCAGAAAATGTTCTTCATTATAATATCAGCTCATTATTTTGGATATTTCTTCCATGCTTATCTTAAAATTTGCAGAGATTTTACAAAGCCAGAAGCAGGAAACAGAAAATTATGTTGACCTTTTTGTATTTTGTTGTGTGAGATCACGTTGCGCCCTCTGATTTGGAATATTCTAAAACAAAATATATGCAAAGAAAATACAAGGCAAATTACCATTCATTAAAAACATTTCCACATTGTTTTGACAAAAATGTAATCCAGGAAGCATTATGATTCTCTTTAAAAACATATTTGTATTAAATTATTTTTATGAGACAGCGCTCAAATCTGCTGCACCTTACTGCTTTCACCATTGCAGTACTTTAGGTCACTCTCTGATAGACTCTAAGATACTGTCTTCTGCATTGTTACTGCAAATTGTCTAATGAACATTTTCTTTTCTTGGGTCTGAGATAATGTCAATTATACCAGGCAAAAAGCCAGCTCATTCTTCTACGCTACTGTACCAATTTCCGTCTATTTTCCATATGAGCTCAGAAAAAAAACATAATTTACATTGGATGTTGCCGGATTCTGCACAGTGTATTGCAATTGAGAAATATAATGAATGAATTGCTGCTGTGTTCCTCTCAGTATATATGGCCAACAGATATAAAGTAAAACCTTTCAACTCGGCTCAGCAGAAGGTTTTGTGATTCCTTCAAGCGGTTGGACACTTAGAGGCATACAGCAGGAGATCAGTAAGGTAAAAATGAACATTTTCCAAAGCCAGGTGATTATTTTCAACTAGTCAGTCTTTACTAGTGAGCCTAAAAAAGAGTGAAGCACATTGATTATTTAGTGCCACTTCACAGCATCTCGGAGCAACTTATTCAGAATATACACCTTGCACTTGTACTGAGTGTGCTGACAGACTGTATGAAGTCGCCTGTCATGCTGAATCTGACAGATGGTTCAGGTTATTGATTTTAAGAGAGAGGCTTGGTGGGAGATATCTCTGGGTGCCATCAGAGACCAAAGAATATCCTACTGTTTAACATTTATAGGTTCACTAACTCTCTGAAACTTCCTGTGGTCTTTTCTCTGTTCAGCCTGTACTGTACTGTACTGTATATGAAAAATCGATAAAAGACTTGAGGGAAGATTTTAAAGCTTCTATCATGACTGAACTGTTTTGAACCCATGAACTTAATGAGCAGCCTGATAATGACGAAAAATTCTTATTGATGGTGGTTGTTGCATAATTACTCTTATTTTAATATAACAAATTTAATATTGTTGTACATCCTCAGCAGCAATAGACAAAGGTTGTCATTCAGACAAAATTAATCATTTTGAGGAATGAGCCAAGTTTAAAATGTCGACAAGCAACACGATTGAATGACGTAATTCATAACATTAAAATGAAAAAAACTTTAATTACCATTCTTTATAAAAAAAAAACAAAAAAACAAAATCAACACCACTATCATCATCACTGATGTGCACAGCCAATATGATATTCCTTGTAACTCATGTTTGTCAGATTTTTCCCTCAGGCTGCTTCAGTCCATCTAAATCAAGACAGTAAGTGTAGGATCAAGACTGTGCTGTCACACTCCATAAGGATGATGCGTGGTCCATTTTCCTATCAACTTCCACTGGGAATTTTCAGGTGAGAACCTTATTCCAGAGTGCCTTTGAGCTGTTTTAGGTGCACACACTGGCCACAATATATGAACTCTTTTTTATGCTTTCCTCTCCCATATCCCTATATCTTATTCTCTGAACAATATTTTACAATTCTACATTATTATACTATACATTTTTAAGATACCCCTCTTAAATAATTCCACTGACTTCAAGATAAAAATCTATATCAGATCATTGTGTTTTTCCTTTGGTAAACTAGTGCGCAGTAATTCACTCAAGTTTGTCTTTATTCACACATTCATAAGGAATTCTTAATACTAAAGAGAACTGGATATTCAGCTGAGGCCACTGAACTTCAGAACAAAATACATTTGGAAATTAACAATTTAAGGGCTTGAGCAACATATTACAATGCAAGTTCTACATTTAGATATGTAATAATATTTAATAATAATAATAATTATTATTATTATTATTATTATTATTATTATTATTATTATTATTATTATTATTATTGTAGCAGTGGGTGTTCAGCACTGGGGGCAGTAGATGGCTTGTAGAGAGAAAGCAAAGATAAAGCACAAAAATACAGGAGAGACAATGCTGAGTTTGTATTAATGGGATATGAATGCTTACAGATGAAGAAGCAGAGGAGGAGATAGGAATTCACTGTATCATGGAAGTCCCCGGGCAGTCTAGTCCGATAGGCTTTATCAGTAAGGAAAGTTTTGTGACTATTCTTAAACGTGCCTCTCGGACACAAACTGGTTCCAACTGGAACCATCGTGCAGTATTCTTGTGGGTAAATATGAGCTCTTTAAGACTCTTTAAAGGAAGGTCAGACACCATCAAAGGCTTTGAAAGTGAGGAGGAGGATTTCTATTCTGGATTTTGTAGAGAACCAGCACAAATATGAGAGAAATATAGCTTCTCCTCCTAGTTCTTGTCATTGCACGTGAAGCAGGAGTGTATAGACACTTCAGGGCAGCCTTGCCATAAGGAACTGCAATAGTCAAGCCTAGAAGTGAAAAAAGCTTGGATGTGTCAGTCAGACAGAGTTAAAGTAGCAATTTCTAAGATTTTCATTTGAATAAATGTCACTATGTATCACTGTATGAGGTAAGACAACAACGTGAGCCTATAGCTCACTGATGAAAGGTATATTTCAGTTGCTGCTAATGTAAAGCGAACATTTCCTACGGCAGTAGCTTCACATTAAAAGCTATTATGTGGTAAAATATGAGTTCACTTTTGGTCTAAAGTACTCACAGAAAATGACTACTTTCTGTAAGCTTGTTGATGAAAAATGCATCTACAAAACACAAAACAAAACTACAGTTATTTTTGCCATTTTTTTGGCAGCAGATCAATTTGAAATATTGCAGGGAGTAATGGAACAAGAGCCACAGTGAACTGTTAGATGAAGAGCTGCAGGCGACAAGCTGCACATCTCCAACTTCGCAGCAAGGTAACCAGCTCCCCGCTGTTTGCAGACTCATGTTGTGTGCAGCATAAAATCAGATCATGGTTGCTCACAGACTGATGGAAAAAGGTCAATTAATGCCTGACTTCTTTATAAACCACCAATACTTTATTTTGCTGCCCCCAGAACTCAGAATTAACCACGTTTGCTGTTACTATCAGTAGGTATAGGCATCACTAAGTCACCCAATCAACATTAGCATTGACATATTGAGCTTACTATTGACATAACCTGACTAAAGATAACTCTGAGATTACTTACTGAGGTCTTGGAATACAGGAGAATGCCGCATGAAGTAATTACATCATTAGATAATGTGTGTCTGAGGTGCTTGGGCCAGTACAATAACTTCAGTTTTGTCTTGGTTTAATAGCAGAAAATTGCAGGTCCATCAGGCCTTTATATCCTAGAAGTTTAGCTTACTAAGTGGTTTCTTCTCAGTTCATTGATAATATAGTTGGGTATCTAACAATTAATGTTTTGAAGTTTCTTAATGTCTTTGAAAAGGAGGCATGAAGTGAATAGAACTGGTCCAAGCACAAAACCTTGTGGAACTTGAGATATAAAGAGAACTTAAAACAGTTTAGTGTGCAGCACTAAGAGCTAACAAGACAAGTACAAAGACAATTATAATACTGTTTGTAAATTTCACCTGTGCTGTCTCTGTGCTATGATGCACTTCAAATCCCCACTGAAAATCCTCGTCTAAACTACTGTCGTATAGAAAGTCACATAATTGATTGGCGAATGCTTTCTCAAGGTATCTTATACTTTATACTATACTATACTTTACGTTAGATATACAGTGGGCCTATAGTTGGCTACACCACTTTGATCGCGAGTAAACTTTTTAAGAAGAGATTTTATTACAGATTCTTTAAAGGACTGTTGCACACAGTCTCTTAATAAAGATATACAAAAACAAACAAACAAAAAACTATGGGTAAAACCTGCTTAAGCAGCATAGTTAGGATTTCATCTACGGAAGCTATATCAGGTTCTTCAACTGTTCTAAAGTTCCTATATTTGAGGATACCTGTTGAGCGAGATTTTGACTGGAATAGTCAGAGTATCATTGAAGACGATCAAGAAGTCAGAGTGCTGTGGGAATACATGGATCAACAGCAACAACTTTGATGCTTTGTTAACCTGCCCAAAGCGCTAAAAAGAAACCTGTGGTTGTTTTTGTTTTTCTTTTAATGATGAGTAAGAAACTTTAGGGATTTCTGATCAGATTAAGATCGATTGATGGAACACCACTTCCTATCAAGTTTTTTTGATGCTTGCATAAATTTCAGGAGTTATACAATGGAGCTAGCCTCTTTTGTTTTATTATTTTGATACCCTTTGCAGGATTTTTGATTCAAATTCTAGTATTACTTTACTTTAAGTTAACAAGAATTAGCATATATCAGTGCCTGAACTTACCATACCTGGCATGTTGGCTTATTAGCCAACATATGAATTATGTTTGGTTCGATTAAAATCGCCTGTTATAATTATTTTATTTTTTACTAAGGACAAAACTTAATAAAAACGAACTGAGTATGAGCCAGGAGCACACTATACTATCACAAAGCAAACTGACTGTAGTGTTTTCCAGGTTGGGTGTGAAAGATGGGGAATAAAGCTTTTGAATGAGTTATGATTGAGGTTAGGTTTAGGGTTGATTAATAGGCTTGAGTTGAAAATGCTTGCAATTCCATCTCCTTGGCAGGTGCCTCAAGGAATGTGAGTTTTAATAAGACTGGGGGGAGTGCATTCCTTTGGGTTAACACGTGAACACATCTTCATGACTCAGTCAGGTTTCAGTGAGAGAGGATAAATCATTATGATGGTCTGATATCAGATTGTTTACTAATACAGCATTAGATGACAGAGATCTAATATTTAAATCTCTGTTTGCATTTAATTGCCTTGTTTTTCATAGCAGGTGTGTTAATTTTGTTATTATGTTTTATGTATAGCTCATCTGCTCTTTACTTTTGATCTAATTAATTTAAGTGGCGGTGGGGGTGGGGGGTGGTGATGGTGGGACAAAGTCTCTGTGGGTTTTGGGTGGGTGAAAGTTCTAATGAAAGTGCAGAGAAGTGTGTAAGGCAGCAAATCTGCCTCCTGGTCTCAACTCTGGCTTGTCATGTTTTTGTAATAATAAACTCCTCCAGATTTTTTGATGTGAGAGCTGCTCCTGCCAATGTATGCTGTCTCTTCTAATCAGACCAGGTCTTCCCCAGAGAGTCAGCCAATTATCTACAAAGCCCATGTCATTTGCTGGACACCACCCCGACAGCCAGTGTTTGAATGATGATACATGCGGGTATATATGTCATCACTGATCAGATTTGGCAGGGGCCCAGACAAAAGACATTGTTTTCGCACATGTACCGGCTGACTTTAAACATTAGATTTAGTGACCTCCAGTTGGTGTAATTGGGTGTTGATATGGCCAAAGTGAATAATAACCGAATAACAATTTTACTATACACACACATATTCTTACCTTTAGCCAGCAGTTCAAAATAGGAGTCTACGTCGCATGTTCTAGTTGTATGTTCTAATCAAGTATGTGCACTGTCATTGATGCCTATCGTTGACACTGATATGCATAAATACTTTTGAATTATCGTACCAACAATGGCTGCAACACTCAATTAAAGATTAAAATAGTAATAGTAGTTTTTTTACTTGGACTTCTACCAAATACTAAAATTGAGATGGTGATAAAATCCTTCAGACGTTCTGCATTTGGGGCTATTAAAGTAAAGCTTCCTAGAGCAGATTTAACACTGGAATTAAAAACCTGTGGTCATCCAGTGCAGTGGCATTTTCCCCACATCTATTTTTATTCTTTAATACTTTGAGTTTTACTGCCACCCTCATAGAAAAACATTGGCTAAGTTGATGCTGGTCAGCTTGTGGGCTTGATGTCACTGGCATCAAGCTGCTATAAATTATCAAATGTTTGGCTGCACAGTGCACTGTGGCTTCTTGGCTGGAGTGCGAAAATGTGCTCTGAAAGTGGTGACAGAGTGATAATCTGAAAATATAAACAGGACTTGTGGCAGTCCACTGAATTTATAAGCCCAAGCTTTTAGTAGAGTGGTGCCAAGAGATGCCCTGCTACTCACACTGTTAGGTAACTCTGCAGTAAGAGGTTTAAAAATATAATAAAATTAAACCATAATTCTGTCAGCTACAGGGTGTGGGCAAAATAATATAAACATGTCACGAAAAAGGAAAGGAGTCTGTACGTGTGACCACTGAAGAAATATTACTCTTATATATACAGAGCCAGCTCAATATTTTGGAAAATTAGCTTATTTACTTTATTTAGAGAGAGAGAGACAAAAAGATTGAAATTATGTCTGTACAATATGGTGCTGATGTCAGGATGCGGTTAGCTAAGTTTCGCATGAAAACTGAAAGCAATACCTTGCTTTCTCTAAAGTGAAAAATACCCATGTACCTTGTAACAGTGACTGACTGTTTGGGGGAGTTACATGCTATACTTACTACTCAGCAGCTGGATGCAACTGGATGCAGCTTCCTATGAATCTTGTCATCAAAGTGAGATTTCCATGTTTGTCTGGATGGATGATCTATTGTTCATTAAGAAATTGTTATGGCAGATAACCCACAGTGCCATTATCAGGTGTTAGTTTGATTATTGACAGAAGACATGTTTTTTTTTTTTTTTCCACAGCTAATGTACAACCCCTTTTAGTGGTGAAAAGACTGACATAGCTCCTGAACTTAGTTATCTTGGTGTAATATTGGACCCAAATTTTAACTTTAAGAAACGTGGTAAAACATCAGTAAATGCAACCTGGAAACTGATATTTGTATCATGATATTTATGTGTCCTATTACAAACAGAACTCATCTCAAACCAATGAAAGTTCTTGGACAAAAAAAATAAAAAATTCTAGTTAAAAAAAGTCAATGTAATACCATCAATATAGCAATTTGGGGGAAACAAATTGCTGAAATATGATCATTTAATATAATAGTTGAATGTTGCCTTGCATATAGATTTAAATGGCTTGGCCCCTTCTCCATTATGTGAATTAGTTTACACTCAAAAACTCAAGAATATCAATATTATGTCAATATTGTATTGATATTGTATCATATGCATTCATCACATTGCATTTGAGCTGTCAGCAGTATTTGCGAAAGCCACAACTCAGTGGAATGTCCTACTTAATGCTGTTGTAATTATTCAATTTAAAATCTAATGTTTCTTTTTGGTGAACTTCTGCTGGAGCCACTAAAACTCTTGATATATTAATTGATGCTGGTCCAAGAGCACACTTTGAAAATGTGATGTTATTCAAATAGAGTTATAGAAGCTGGCTGATGAGGGTATTCACTGCATCTTTTATATCTCCACCTCATTCTTCATCCTCAGGCTTGATATTATTCTCTTCTATTCATATCACTCACCTGCCATGCTCTCAGGAAAAAGATTACCTTTCTCTAGAGCCAGTCATGACATCATTACCCGGACCCTCATACCAGCCTCAGAATTAGCTCACTCTGCTTTCCCTGGTTACAGTCTTGAACTTAGAAGTTCACTTTTCAATTCATTATACCATCATACACATTAATGTGACTAAGGTTACACATTTAAATTGTTTCAAAGGGTATTTCTACCTTAGCAGCCAATGACATAACAAAGTAAAAAACTTGAATATGTCATCTTCAGAATTCAAAGCAAAGATACCTTCAAAGACGTTCTGTTTCATAAAGCGTTTAAATAAAATGTCCCTATTCTTGTGACGTATGTGTAACGTGTAGTGAGGCCATAAATGCCAACTTTCAGTTCTGCTATAACATAAATCCAACAAATGTTTGCTTTTCAAAAAACTTCCAGGAAAAAGTGTTTGATATTATGTCAGCTCCTTAAATGAATGACTTTGCTCTTCACAAATATACTTGCCCATCCAAGCATGTCAGATAGATTCAAGGATCTTAAGTGTAACCTTCTTGCTGACAAACAGCCCAGTCACCTTCTCCCTGTCTGGCCTTGGTGCTGGACCTGCAAGCCCCCTTTTATATAGCGCAGTCTACAATAGGGAGTGGTTTTGGTGGTGTTGGTGGTGTGGATATGGTATGTGGAGTAGTAGTAGTTTATATTGTTTTAAATCATAATCACCTCTTACAAGAAAAAAGAGAATCATTTTAATTTATATTCATTTGTTTTCATCAAAGCACTGAGGTTTTAAGAATCTTTTATTTTAATCTTTGAACATGATAAAATTTGTCTGCTCTGTTACATGTGTGTGTCTGTTTATGTGTGTATTACAGTTCTACTATTTTTTTGTGAGTTAAAATGGCTTTTTTTTTTATATGCACCAATCACATGATCTAGTCCAGCTGTCTCTTCAATCCGCCAGAGGCTTGTTGTGTGCCTGATGAAGATTCTCATACATTACCCAGCTTTCAAGCTGCAACAGTTATTCTAATTCAAAACGCTCATCCTATGGATAAACCGACATAAAAGAATTGCATCTGTATTCTGTAGTGTAACTGATATAAGCAAAAAGGATTGCCAACTGCATTTTGGTAAAATACTCCCATGAATAAATGATTGATGAGAAATCATCCTACTTTCATGCTCTGTGTTATTAATGAGTGACAATGAAACGCAAATAACACTGTGAGACTTGAAATTTGCAGCTATACTGATGTTTTCATATTTTAAATCCTTCATTACCATTTCAGTTGATTCGCTTTCATACACAGGATACAATCTGTAATATTTTACTGCTTATTGTTGCTAAACAACAATAGCACATCAGCAGGTGTTGCTGCTGCCAATCAGTGTTACCTCAGCTTTGATTTCAAGCTTAAATGGCCCATCTGGTCTGCATGCCTTTGTTTAGCTTTAAAACCTAAAAACCTGAAGCTTTCCAGGCCATGCCAGGCTTATATTGTAAATTTGTATCTCTAACCAGTCTTATAATGACATTAATCATGCTATCAATGCAACATGTGGTCCTGGAGACCAGTTGTACAGGTGTATAGATGGGATCAAAATGATGACCTAAATCAAAGATGGGTGTGGTCTGGCATGTGAGTTCTGTGCTCTCATTCAATATTGTTTTATCGATGGATGCGAGATGATCTCTATTTTTTTCTTCAGTGCCTGTGATGCTGATGGGTGAGAATATAAGTTATACAAAGTTAACTGTTGAAGTTGAAGCACTTAACTTTTGATGTAACAACATGGAAGGGGGTCTGTAGGCAGTCAACACCCACTGTTCCTCGATAAGCTAACCAGCTGCATGTGGTAGCTTTATATTTACTATACTTGCATGAGACTGCTGTTGACCTTCTCATCTCACCCAAAGCCAATTAGTGTATTTTCCAAAATGTCAAACCTTCATTTATGCTGTCACAGGCTGTGATCATGTCATTTATTTCCTAAAAATATCAAGAAAGGGAAACCAGTTCAGAGGAATAATATAAGTTGCATCCAGGTTGTGCCCATAACATAACACATATAAAAAAGATTGTGCTATAACCTGTGTTGTTGAAGTTCCTATGTAATTGTAATAGAAGTGCATCCTCCACATTTGTATATCAAGTTCATAATATGGTAAATCCTGTCTGTGTGAATTTGGCTGAATTTGTAAATGAGGGACTCAAAGAATCTCAACAACTAAAACAAATGACAGTTAACCAGCTTACCTTAAAGTTTTGAAGTAAGCCACAAAAGCAGAAATACACACAAACATTTACACACACACACACACACACACACACACACACACACACACACACACAATGTGCCAGTTCTTCAGTGTAAGTGAAAAAGCTTGCAATTTGTAATACCCATGAAGCCAAAGAAAGCTGTGGTGGAACAACAAAAACATTTGGAACAACAAATGAAGCCAGACGCTTAAAACTCCAAAAGTCTTACAACTTTTCACTAGAAAGCATTGTTTTTGTTTACCCATGTTCAGAGCCAGACAAAGAGATTTTCATGCATCATTTAATAGTCAATAGTCAGTGTTTTATGATGAACATCCAATTGAATTGTCCATTAAAGAAAAGTTACAAAATGTTCTCTATTATAGTTCCTAGAAAATCTGACCAAGAAATTTGAAATCAGTGCATTTCTAATACTTTGCTATTGATTATCACCTATTAAACAGTATGGGGTAGCATTAATCCTAATGTGGACAGGATGGGGTTATTCCAACTCAAAACTACTAATCAATTTAAATTCATTTTTCTGAAGACTTAATCTAACCTCAACCATAACTTCTACTAACTAACCTTCACCCTCACCCAAGCCTTAACCTAGACATTTACTATTACCTTGACCCTTACCCTATCCTTAAAACAGATCCTCGTTTTAATATTTCATAGTTGTAATAGTTGTAATATTTCATTCAGCCCTGTATCTCGACATTCTCCACTTTCTTCATTATGATAGCCCAGCAACAGAGAGACAAAACAGCAAGGTCATTATTATTATATTACATAAGATGAGAGCCCTTGTGCCACCAGCAATGGGTTGGTAATGCTTCCCACAGCAACTCTTCAGAATGCTGTGTATTTCATACAAATATGGAATAATGAATGAATGGAGTTTAGAAAAGGGAAATTAAATAGGGAAGGGTAAGAAAGACCTTCCAGAATAATCAACATGCACTTGTACTTCTTAATGAATACCTTGTGTCCACTTTGAGCAAAACACACATGGAGAGGGCATGGGGTGGAGTAATTCATCATTATTTTTAGTTTTAGTTTATAAATAACACAGAACTTTCTTTCATAACAACAAGGTATATACTTATATATAGGTAGTATCTAAAATTTTCATTGTAATGTTATCCCTTTCATTTCAGTCATTTTCACAGTCTTGCTAACACATACACTTTTCCCCAGCAATGCATATCATTTAAGGCTTAATTATTACCTGCTGATCCTTCAGGACTGATATCAATATCAGTATTGCTGTGCAGACTGTGCAGAATACATAAGTGGGGAAGTGTAGAGATCCAGGGGGATGACCATCTCCTGGCAACTTTGTAGGAATTTCTGCAGCATATGCACTTATCTTTTTTTTTCATTTGGGGGTGCCATGATCCAGTTATCTCATACAATTACAGGTTTGGCTGCAATAATTAATATTATTAATATGAAGGTTCCCATTTGACCATCTGTGACACACAGACAATTTAACTCAAATCACTGGAGAATAACCGGTTAACTCTGGTCCACAATCTCAAATGTCCACATTCTCATCAGTTGGTGTAACTCTTTAGTTTAAAGAATGGTCCTCACTGGACGAACCAGCCAGAGTGATACAAAATCAAGATTAAATGGTGCAGATTCTAACTATTGTCTTTTGAAATGACATTAAACATTAGTTAATCATCTTTATTAGCTATTATGTAGGAGAACACAGGCAAGGTAAAAAAAAAAAAAAAAACGGTGCTGTGATTGGTCGAATAATGCTGTTTGGCATCAGGTGGCAGCAGCTTTTTGTGAACTTTGAAGTGACAAATTGAGCTAGTGTGCTTTGATGTCAAAATGTGTATCTGTTACTCAAAAGGCATACAAGTTGGCAGGCCTGCACAAAAAAAGTCATGGTTGTGATTACAAATGCATTACACATCCTGTTCAAATCATCTTTCACACTGGGATAAGCAAATATTAGAGCGGAAAAACATATTGCAGTTTTACTGCCATAATTAATGACTTCTTGGTCATAAAACTTATCTACGCAGACATTTTAGACGTCATTTTGAGGGCACCAAATAACACCACAGCATGTACACTCATGATAGTGGAGAAATCAATGTTGGGAAAAGTGCATATTTTTATTCAATAAATAAAACCATATATTGACTCTCTGGATCCAGCTCAATAAATGTACACTTTGAATTTCACGTGCTGCACTAACGCTCATGCTAAAATGCTCTGACATTATGGACATGCTGCAGCTATTGAACTGCAGCCCACAGTCTCACTTGTCTCTTAAAAACCTTTCTCTGCCTGGCTTATTCGTCTTCAATTCCTTCTTTGAAAGGGGAAATCAATAAAGCATGATGGTTTTCACCCTGTTCATCTCATCAGTGACAAAGACAAAATGTCCTTATTGTCTACATTCTGTACAATTTCAAACAATCACTAACCTGGAGCATCACATAAAATCAAGCATTTTAGAGCTGTTTCATCAGTTAATTTTAAACACTTCTCTGCCTCTAAGCAAATTGGTTTGTGGTGTTTTGAACATGCTTTCGCCATACCACTAGTTATTTAAGTTTTATTTAATGTATTATGCAGAACTGATTGAACAAATTTTTTTTTTTCTCCTATCCATGTCTCAGTTGTAATTAAAGAAAGATTTTACTGACACCTTATCTGGTAGTGGCTTTCATCACACACTAGAATTAAAATTTAAGCTCTATCTTGTCTGTAAAGCATTGGATTACCTTGGTCCACATCCTGCTGTATGAGGGTCAGTTCACTTCCTGCTAGACTTAAACCTAAACTTCAGATGTGCTGTTTTCTATAATATACTTCATCAACATATGATTGAACAAAAAAAACTTTAAATTAGCCTGAGAGTGATACTCATCAACTACATGCCCTATAAAGCTGAGGTCTAAATGCTACATTCAGGGGTGTGAAGCAGTCAGTCAGGCCGTGGAAAACATCCCACAGTACACAGAGACAACTGGGACTTTGACACTGCTGTTTTTTAACACTTTGTAATAACATATTTTCCAGTGAGTTTCACACCTCATAATTCTATATAACTCAAGCAACACTCACACAAGGATGCGGCTGCCACAGGTTTAAATGTTTCAGGTTTCCATAAATTCAAGATGCTGCTGTGACGTATTCCATGATGAGTTATTATTGCTCATCATCTTTTTTTTTAATTGAGCATTTTCAAACTGTTTTACAACTCGACATGGCATGATTTTAATAGAATCTGCGTTTTGTTTCTACTTTTATTTTGCTTGTGAGTCCAGCTTGCTACTTTAAACAGATTAGATTAAATACAAATAACGACGATAATCTACTATCAGATGTTGATGTTGACAAGTTGAATGAATTCAAACTGTTCTCTGAGTTAAGACTGAGATCTTACTTTCTGATATTTGCCTTCCCATCGAAAACTAATTATTCCCAAAAAGTGAAATTTCTGTGAGGGGAAAAACATGAAATTTCATGTAACTACAAACCAGCTAAAACTTTTCAAATAGCTACAGCCAGAGATTATAGCTAGTTATATCCATGGCTGTATACAGAATTTGAGAGATACTAAGGTCCATAAACTAAGCTCGCTAGGGAATCCGAGGGGAACGCTCACTGAAAAACATTGATGTCCCTGATCTCCACCATGAGCTGTTTCAGATATTTGGATAAAAAACACCTTTAAAACCTTGTCAGTGGAAATTATACAAATGTGTTTAAAACAGAACATAAGTGTTGTATACAATAATATATAACTATATTATGGTATTATAATTAAGCTGAGTTTGTGATAAATTCAGCCTATAGCTTCCACTATAAAGACTGTAAAACTCATAAGACTTTCATTTTCTGAATGTAATCAGATCAGTCAGAGGTGGTCTGCTACTGACACTCTCAAGTTGCCTGCCTCACACTTTGGTGGACTCAGCTGCTTATTCAGTTTGTCGATGTAATCAAAAACCACTGTGTGGGGTAAAGATTTTATAGTCACTTTACTTAGGATGATGCTGGATACATTTTCTTTGAGTCATACAATATCTTTGCAGCACTAAAGCAGAGTAGGCAGGGATGACAAGCTAACTCGGATGTTAGCAACACCCTGACCTTGACAAAACAGCAATGGGATTTTTACCTGGGGTTTTAGATTACTGCATAAAATATGGCTATATTATGGTTATATATAGTTGAAAACAAAAGTTTGATACTTTCTCTCCCGCACAATAATCTTCACAAATGAACACCAGTTTGATGGTGATTGTTATAAACTCAATAATAGTTTGTGCGAGTACAAACACGAGGCAGTAAAGGTGGACACCTCCTGCAGTCTCATTCAACCACTTGTTTTCAACCATCGTTTTTTAACATTCATAAAATCCTAAAGAAACCACAACTGGGGTATTTACGTGTGCATTTTATGTTATAGAAATAATGTACAAATGTCTTGAGCTTGTGTTAGCTGCAGGCCTTATTTCAGCTATCTAACCAAAAACACAGACTTCAGAACAAAAGAATTTGAACTGCTAGATTTATTCATATTATCATTAATAATAATAACAATAAAAAATTATTATTATTATTATAGCGTTTAATTGGTGTGTATAATGATATGAAATGTTATATTTCAATTGAAATATTGTCATATAAATCATAATGTGTAATGTATTGCAGATGAAAATGGCAATAAACAGTACATGCATAATGTATGATTATATATTTTCATATAACACTTTTAGAGGGAGCATTACAATGTCTCTCTGTGTTTAAATGTTATCACAAAGGAATTTTAAATGTGAGTGTGAAAACTAATAAGAACTAGTTTCCAGGCACTTGTAAATTCATGTTTGTGGATTCTTACATATTGGTCTTTAAGATGAAACCACAATTTAAACACATCTGATGACCTGATTTAAATTGTCATATTGACCAAACAATCTTATTTATGTGTCCAGGTCAAAGCTTGTGGCAATTTTAAATTTTACTATTATACTATATTTAAATCTACTCTTTTAGCTTTTTCGTGCCTGTTGTGCTGATTCTGCCCGTCCTTGTGAGATTATGAAATTGGGAAATAGCAGTCTTGAGAAAAGTAAACCTTGTCAAATGTAATGTCATTAGTTCACTATGAGGCATTCGTCTTCAAAGGAAGCATTATTCTTATCAGTTCTGCATTGAGAGAGAAAACAATCAAAATATCTATTACTGCAAAGTTAAATTTACACAAAGCTTATTTTACACAGACACCTCAAGAGCAAAAGAAGAGTCTTGAAAACACTCCTGTGTTAAGCTTTTTCTGTTGCTTACCTTGTCTGCCCTTGGTGAGATTTTACTAATTACATTTAAAAAAAAAAAAAAAGAAGAAAAAAAAAATCTGTATTCTTTATGTTGGTTGGTTTCTGAATAATTGCTAGGTTACTTGAAAAAAAATGTGTTATTTAATATTAAGCAGATTCCTCCTCCCCACTCTGCCATTCCTTACTAAAACAAACAGTTTTGTAGAGTCTTTTTCATGTCTTTCCACAGTCTGTCTGAGTCCCAAGAGCTGCTGGTGCATAAATGGGCAAAAGAAAGCTGAGAGTAGACCGAACACTCACTCTCACTCACTCTCTCTCTCTCTCTCTCTCTCTCTCTCTCTCTCTCTCTCTCTCTCTCTCTCTCAACCAGAGTTACAGTCATTATGCCACACTTCAGGGAAACTTGTTAAAAAACATTCTGGAGATGCAGACTTTCATTCCATTTGCAAGTAATCAGTGCGGTTTGTCACAGCCAAAGTGCTGTGATGTAGTTGTGGTGTTCCCATGGGGGCTCTGTCAAAGTGCCCACCCCTTCCCTTTCACTGCTCCAACTGAATGCAGTCACTGTACCTCCTGCATTGGCCTGTTAACAGTAGAAACTCTTGAATAAGTAGTGGCAGGTGAGATGGTAATAACATCTGCTCTACAATACGCCTTAAAACTTTTTTTTTCCTATAGAAATGGACAAAGAGACAAGCACGTACCTAGTAAATAGCAGCCCTTCAGTCGATCACTCTTTATCAAACTAGGCCATCCATCCCTTTGTTCCCAGTCCTCTGTACATAGCTATCAGACCTCAGCCACTGAAGAGGGAAAGGGACAAGCCAAGGGAAAGTAATGATGTTTGTGATGAGCCTCAGTGTTGACTCAAGTCTAGCTGCTAAATCCCTGGACTCTCACAGCTAGGCCATTACACACACTCAGTGTGGTCCCCATAAGCTGCAGAGGAGCTTATAGGGAGTGAAGACACTCTTATTTGGGGCTGTGGTGACCACCAGATCACTGAATCCTGTCTGCACATCTCGCACTTTTCACCTTTTCCATTATAACTCCTTTCACCCAATTTTGTAGTGCTCACCTTTGTGATTGTTTAGCTGCCAGGTTTTAGTTTTTTTTTTTTTTTTTTTTTTTTTTTTTTTAAAGAACAGCCACAGGCCATGTTCTTGCTGCATCTCTGCCTTCACCCCTCAGTTCTTAATAGCATGTGCCTATTGGAGGAGCACAATGGCCACAGTCCTATTATTAGTCGATTCAAAGAAACATAGTGGGGTTTTCTAAAAAAAGATACAACACAATTTATTTCTTGGATATTACTGGGTTCAGCAAACAGATTTGTGTGTCAGAAAAGTAAAATACAAATTTAAACAAAAATAGCAATATTATCAAGGCTATCTCAGTTGAAGTACTCAGGTGGTTGAAATCAAAAGAAGTTGCCTTTGCAATGTATGGAGACACACACATCTTAGAATTTGCACCTCCTTTACCAACCCTCTGTTATTTAATATGATGCTTTCTTGCCTGTATGGCTCCATCTTTAAAGGTTATTTAATTAATTGTTTGATTAGTGTCTGTTCTGCCTGCACTGCCTGCCATTTTGTTTTCATACATATGTCCTTATCACACTGTAAAAATCATTTTGCTGTTTGATTAGAATGACAACACCTTACATGTTTATATTAGGTTAGCTTTAGATACACCGATGCTTTCCATAAGAAAAAAACATCCACTACACTGCCTCTGCATTAGATGGAATTATTTAGGCAAAATTAAAACCATGAGACTGAGACTGATAAGAGACAGAGACCAAAGAATGTACAGAGCTTTCAGTCAGGCAGAAGCCATGGTCTAAAAGGTTCAAACCATGCTGTCATCTGTAATTAAGCTGCCTCTGAAAGAGGGGTATTATACATGATGAATAACTGAGAGAATAATGGTTCCAGTGCACAACATTAAAAAGCAGCTATGTGCAGTCTTCTTCCTGGAGATGAAGCCGGTGAGGATGGCAGCGTTACTTCCAGTTACACCGACACTAACATGAGCTGAGTTGGGGAATGCTGACAGACAACAGTAGCTGTCAGCCTATAACCCAAAAACACTTAAGCCCTTAAGAGATTAGGAGCTATTTCCTGTCATTGAGGTGCTCAGTTGTCCATAATATGACTACATCAGGGTTGGGAGGCTGCACTGCTTTAGGATGTTTGGCAAAAGTTGATCCAAGGACAAATTGGCAGCATTTAGTGAGTCAACATGTTGATCCTCATTTCCATATTTCACCTGAGTGCTAAGCCCAGCATTAGAGTGGTTGTCCATAAATACAAAAGCAGCAAAGCAGAAAAAAATTGCCTGCAACGCTATGCTGTTTGAAATGCAAAGTAAACACATATCGCTTACAATTTGCCCAAAACTAGTAACAGTGCATCTTTTGTGTTCAGCACATCATGGCACCATCAGCAAGGGGTAGTATTCTTTTTTTTTGTTGTTGTTGAAAACTGAGTAATTATATCAAGTCTCTCTCTACGCATTCAAAAGAATCATTGCCCTGTCTCTGTTTTCTGACAGCATTATTCAGATGAGTTCTGCATTGCAGTCTGAGCCATGTTTACTGACCAAAGCCGCAGTGTGAAATCCAGAATAATTGCTCTCCACAACTCCCCTGGCATTCCCTGGCACACTGTGCCGCTCTGCTCAGTTCATGCTGGAAGTCCAACTGAGAAATTTCCAAAAATAAATTAAGTCAATGCTCTGCTCTATATTTTTATGACACATTTTTCTTGTCATTCAAAAATTAACAAGATTACAATACAATTTTTGTTGTGAATACAGGATATAGATATGAAAAGTCCCTTGCAGAGATTTCTGCTGTCACCGAGAGAAATTATTTGTCTGCCTGTCTCAAACAGGATGTTTACCACCAACAAAATTTAACGTCTTTGCATGCCTTGGCACTCACCTGTATAAAAAAAAAAAAAAAAAAAAAAAAAAAAAAAAAAAAACAGCCTTGGGATGCCCAAGAGCATATGTAATTTCTCAAAAATGGCAGATAAACAGAACAAACAGATGTGTCAGGGCATAGTGAGCACAGCTCATTATACAAGGGCTTTCTTCAATGTGCAGCCCTGCTCAGTGCCTGTTCAAAATTAAACATAGGGAGGAGCTCTCTGTGTGAGGTATGAAGTGAGGCAGCCCTAGTAACAAGCAGATAACAGTCCCACCAAGTTGGTATTACCAATGCTTTGCACGTTAACAGGTGGGGTGGGGGCTACTACCCACATGCGAAGGTGCATGCAGGCTCACACACCAAACCTAAAGCAGCCATGTTTCCCACTGCCAGTATGTCACTCTCCCAAATTGTTCTTTTGAGCGGCTAAATAAAACCAAAAGGCAAACAAACCCTCCAGGGGCAGGTAGGCAGAGAGATTACTTGTGTCGGATACTTTGTAGTTCTGCCTGTGTCTAACACTTTCTAGTCTGGTTTCTTCAAAATGGCATTTTCTATTTGAGCTCAACTCACACCCTGGAGGGCTTTAATAAGGGCAGAAAGCGTCTCTTAAGGACTTACTGCCATCTGTTGGCATCGAGTGAAACTGATTATCAGTCGATAATGCTTTTTTGTGCTCTGCTGTACTATTCGGTATATTCCTTTGAAATATGTATGCTGACTTGGACCAGTGTGAATCATCCATCCTATTCACATAGTCATTCAGCTTACCCTTTATTTCCCACCATAACTGCTTTACTGCTTCACTGCTTCAAGGTCTAGGTGACTGTATGATAGCTAAAGTAAATAATTCTGCTTTGGAAAATAGTCAAGAATACATGAGTGGATTTTGTCCACACAGAGAGATAATGGTCCTGTCTGAGATTCAGGCTCGTGGAGGTAATAAGTATCAAAAGGTAGAAATTTCGGTTTGTTTGGGATATTGAAATAAAGTTGGCTGATACTTAAAGACACTAGCCAGGCATGGGGTTAAATACACACTCAAAATTCAGAGTTTGTTTGCAGGGTACCATTAAAATGAGCAGCATGTTTTTTTTAGAGTTTGTAAAATGACTTGTCCTAATGAATGTGCATGGACCTCTGTTTTCATAACATCTTGAATCACCATCTCACTCTCATTTTTGCATGCTTGACTGAACCATAATTACCATTTAAAGTGGGATAGGACCGAAGTGAATGAGATCGTTGTTTGCACCTCAGGTCACGCAAGCCAGGCTGCCTTTCTTGATTACTTGATTAGGTGAGGCTAGAGATCAACCAATGGAAAATTTTGAAGGAGCATAAGTTGCTCCATGAGACAACAAATGGATTTCCCTGAATTTCTATAAGAACCTCTCCATATGATTGGCTGTGTTGACATGAATGCAAATATGTGCTTTTTTTTTTCTCTTATTGCTCATGATAGTTATCTTTAGTGCGTTAAAACTGAGACACTATATTATATGATGTGCCTAAACTGTATGTACCCAGTAATAATAAATACAGCAGAAATGAAAACCATGAATTTTTATTTATTTTAAAAAGTTAAACTGTATGGTAAAGGAAAAAAAACCCTACAAAGCTTGCATGGTTCTGTTACATAACATTTAGGAACAATTAAATTTCAATTTATGGGGCATTGCCACCATCACCTGTTTGAAACAGTACAGCTCCACCACCAATAATGGAGACAGTATCTAAAAATTAGCAATAAATTCAGAGTCATCACATAATTGGCAGAGGCGTAAAATGAGATTACAAAAAAACAGTTTGTCTTTCAGAGCACCAAGATATCATGGCTACACAGATAGACCTCTGGCAAGAAAGAGTTCCATGACTAAATACAATAACTGTGAAATATGCCTTCAAACTGGCTAATTTTAAAAGGAACCGTCTTACCCAAAAAAGAAAAAAGAAAAAAAGGCCCCATTTTGTTACATGAAAGGGGTTTAAATCTATTTAGCTAACTGTGGCACTGTGACTGGCTCCTGGAGAGTATAAAGCAGAGTACAAGTATTGATATGACCCAAAACGTGAGAAAATAATAAAGTATTAAAGCCCTTCCATTACAGTTGAACTAGATATGAGGAGGTAGAGAATAGAAAAGGAAAAAAAGAAAATTAGACAGACTTCTGTAACAAATCCCTCTACTGCATCTGTTGCTGTGTGTATGTAAAAATACAAATCAAGATGGCAGTTATAGCTAGTGGTGCTCAGTCTGCCTCCTCTTCCTCAGACTCAGACTCTGGAAAAACGAAACCATCAGTCATCACCATGCTCAAGCATCTGCACCAGAAGCATTACTACCAACAACACTAGGACAGACTGAATGGCGTGTATACATCAATTACATTATTTTCTTCTTCTGCATAAATGAGATAAAACACAAAACCATGCTATGTTTTTTGGCAACCTACAGCTGTGGGAGCTAAGCAAAACAGAAAAACAGGGCAGAAAAGAGGAGAAAATTAGGTGCTTACCTTCCTCTGCATTCTTGAGCCATTCAACAAACTTTTTCATCTGTTCAAGGAAAACGCTCTTTCCCTTGGCTAGGTGGGCTTCATTGTACCACTTCAGAATTGCCTCCTCACTCAAGACATCCGCTTAAAAGGTTATACAATAAATAAACAAATAAATAAATAAAAACCCTTTAAACATTATGCTAAAAGCACAGATGTTTCTGCAGGTGCTTGGAAAACAAGTGCCGCGTAGCAGGTTGATGGGTTGGTCACATAGCTTCCCACTACAACACAGACATTTCCCACCATTTGAGAGGATTGGGAAAAAAAGAGCCTTGTGTACCCAAAAATTAACTTACCTTTGTAGAGCAGTACAACAATTTTCTGGAAAGCCTTCATGAAGTGGATATTGTCGTAACAGTACTCCTGGATCTTCAGCAGTAAAGTAAGTTCAGAGAGGCCCTGGGAGGTAAAAGCCTTCAATAGTGGGCTGTATTGCTGAGAATGGAAAATAAAAAATAAAAAAAAACTCAGTGGATGGAGGGTTTGAGATATTTCTATGATTTCTATCATTGCTTCTGCTTCCTGGTTGAATGGCCTTGGGTTAGTAAATCAATTATCTTTGCTGGAAATTCAAAGCCTACAGCAGTCTGGATTTTGAAACACCTCTGAAGAGTCACATCTATAAGTTTCCTTAGATCTTCGTTTCTGGGCATGTTGCCATGAATACCACACAATTGAGGAACAGCAGAGCCACACAATAGAAGTGTCACCTTTAAATGTTTGATGGCTTGTTCTGTGACCAGCTCCTCCTTCTTGTTCCACTCCACAGAGCTCATTACACTGGACCAAATTAGTCCAATCATCGTCTGTTCTGAGATGTTGTTCTTCTTGATTTCCTCTCGGGTGTAGGTGATGATCTGCAAGGCCCAAGAGCAGAGATGTAACATTTGTTATTAGCAAAGCAGTCAAGCCAAGTCTAGCATATGCTGAGACTTATTGCTTATCAAATCTTGCTAAAGTCTCAGGTATGAGAACCCAGGGAGGTTACAGGAGCTTGCATGAAAAGATACCACATGCACGAGTGGATTTCAGTCATTGTCATTGATTCATTGCATCCTTCTTCACCACTCCTCAAGACAAAAAAGGGTAGAGGTGAAGTAGAAAAAATCTTAAGTGATATCCTCAGTGTTGTCATATAAAAAGACACTCTGTGTAAAAGATGCTCAGAATGTAACAAGGCTTACATCTTTGAGGGGGTCCCCCCGTGACATCTGCTCCTGAAGCTCTTTCTGCAGCTCCTTGCGAGCACCTATGGACTGCTGGTTTCTGGCAAAGTCCGAAAGCTCCTTGAGCCCAGCGTCTGTGAAGTACTTCGAGAAATGCTCACAACTGCGCTTATTTGCAGGGAATAGCTCCTGGAAAGGCACACAATCAAATATTGAAGCAGTCTCTTTTCAGCAGACAAGCCTTGTTCATTAACTGAATACAGGATTTCACAGTAGTTTGGAAAATTAATGTGGATTAATTTTATTTTCAGTTTTATTTAGAGAGTACAGGCACACTGTTGATCTTTTTTGTATTGGGAGGCAGAATGTAACCTTGATAAAATTTTGTTTTTTGGATATCACTCTCACCATGAGCCTGTTGTCCATGCCAACCTTTCGGAGACTGGCAGCAACAGAGTTGATGTCCTTTTCAGAAAGCCAGGATTTGAAGAGTTTTACAGCAAAGCATGCAGAAACACCTGAACAAATGCATAAAAATGTGAGTCAGCTGTTGGTAACAGACCTGCCAGGATAATGCCTAGGCCTGACTAACACATTGGTAAACACAGCTCCGCAGGAATGTGATTAGACAGGTTTTAACTGGATCAATGCCTCAAAAAACAATAATGCAGTCAATAAAATAAGTTTGAGCCACAGGTATATTAAATATGCATCTCTGTCTAAACAATGTACAAATTGAGTTTTGTGGGCAATGACAGGTCTATAATGTGATACAGGCAAGCCTATCATATCTGTAGAGCTTTGATTCGTTGACTGTGATGAATATCATTGTCATAGACCAACTGAGGTTGTCCTTCAGAAATCCAGCACCACAGAACAGGCCAATCTTTCAAGCCATTCTTCTTTTAGAGACAAAATCCAATTGGCTGAAGGCACATGGTCAAAGCAAAGAAAGACCTCAGTGCCACCTGCTTCTTTGTTTGGCTAGAAGGCAACAGCAGAGCCTGCACCCCTATCAACACAAATGTTCATGACTGACTAACTGACTGAGTGATAAAGTTGAGTGATCACGTTACACCACTGGTTGGCTCACAAAGTGTTGGAGTTTCTTCATTAGCTGTTGCTTACTTAAAATATATTGGCACAAACAGTTTTTTCACCAGTGATGCTCTGTGATTGAGAGCCACACCTCTCTCTGTGTCTGCTTTATTCGGTGAGAGGCAGAGCCGCAGTTCATTACCCAAACAGCAACTGTGCTGTGTAAGAGACAAAACAGGAATGGTATTCTGTTGCTTCTAACTTTCTCTGTGTGTGATCAGTTTACAAATAATATAGCCAAAAGCAGAAACTCCAAGCAGACTTTCATTGGCCTTTTGCTCAAAGTGGCCCCCATCTTGTCACTCTACAATAAAGGTCTGACTGATGATATGTGCTGCTGAGATGGTCGTCCTTCCAGCAGGTTCTCCCATTTCTGCAGAGCACTCCTAAAGCTCTGTAGAATGACTTTATGCCTGCTTACTCAATTTGACCCAACTGTCTGAGTCCTGGTAGCTTCTAACTTCTTTCAATTGAAAATTATTGACACCACCGTGCTTTTGGGAACATTTAAAGCTTTAGAAATAGGTTCATACCCTTGCCCTTGTCCATGCCTGAACTGAGTTTTATTGCGGAGGTCTACAGGGAGTTCCTTGGACGTTATGGCTTGTTTTTATCCTGACATCACAGGGATAATCAAAGTCAACAGGATGTACCTGAGAGATATGATTTCCACCTGAGATATTTCAGTTTTTGATCTTTAAAAAGCCTGCAAAAATTTTGAATTGGTGTAGATTTATAGACAAAATGGCTATTTAATTTGTTTGATCGCTTGCCCTGTGTTGGCACCAGTTCTTTGAGGGTAATCTGGTATGTTTTAGCTGTATGACAGTCTGCATGTCTGTCTATAGAATAAACTATAGAATGGCTTATGGAGTTTTCCTTGAATGTTTAGCTTGTGTATTCAATCATTTCAAACACTCATTCATTGTCATTGTAATGCCAAAGAATAACGTTTACTATATTAATCTTTGAGAAAAATATAGCAATCCCAGGACAAGTATTGATTTCAGGTAAGTGAAAAGAATAGCAAAGCAAACAGCCAAAAAAAAAAAGAAACAGACAAATGTAGCGAATGTAAATGTGGAACGTAACTAAGAAAGTCTGCAAGTGGTGTCATCAGTCATTGTACAATTTATCAACTTATAAGGAAGAATAAAATTGCAATAACAATGTTTTTCCCAGTAGAGGAACCATTCAATTTCCTTAATCGAGGGATTCACAAAAAACTGCCTTTTAAATGCTTAATACATCTTTTTCAGGGTGCCACTGACAATAGACATGACTGTAGGCCAATATTGCTTTTCCAGAGTGTCTGGATAAAACAAAACCCTCATACTCTCAGAACTTGTTTGCATGATTGTGTTTTACCATATTTATAGATAGAAAAACAACTGTAAGACCATATTAGGAAATCATTAAGAATATGATAAACTGTTATTTAAAAAAAAGAGATGGAAGAAAAGAAAACACACACAAAAGAAGGTACAAGGTAATTCCCAGACCTTTTTAGATCTGCATATTTTATCTCAGTCCAACTACTTCTAGCTCCAGATCTTATCAGCAAAACAACCAAAAACACAACTAGGCATGCCTACGAGGCAGAGAAGTACATACCTTCTTTGACCAGGTTCTCATTGAAGAGGCTGCTGAGAATGGATGCAGAGATATTACCGTTGGCAAGCAGAATTCCTGTTAGCATGGCCAGCTTGTTGCGCTCAGACTCTGTGAAGCCCTTAAGAAACAGCAGCAGCTGCCACAGAGCAAACATATAAACAAAGTCCTTTAGACTGAATTCTGGGTAAGACATATAAATACTGCTTTGGAATAAATGGTCTTGAATTCAGAAAACAGATACTGTATCTGTATCTGGTACCGTATCTTCTTGTGAAGAAATCTTTAAAAAAAAAAACTAACCTTTTTAATCTCCTCTTCAAATCCTTTCTCCAGGTATTTGTAACGCCTAATAAGCTTGTTAAAGACCTAAAAGGAAACACAAAACAAATTTCATTACTTGTACCAACTGAAAACTTAGATTTTTAACTTTCTTTTGATAATGCTGCTCAGTGTGCAACACTTTGGTATTCACCTGTGCGTATGCCTGCATGGTCTCCATGTCCTCTTGTGCTTTGAAGAGACAGAAGTCTGTGCATGTCATGTCATCTGACAAGGTACCCCCCGGGGCTGTAAAGAAACACATTTATTTCATTTTGTGAGTCTGATGCCTCAGATGAGTAGCTTTATTCTTCACAGTTTATGTTTACACTTGAAGGAGACTGAATGAAGAATATAAAATATAAATATCATATATAAATATTTTTTAAATATTTCAGTTGTGGTAGCTATTGACACCACTGTAGAGACTTGACTTATCCTGGCTATTTTTAGACGAACAGCTGCTTAGCTGTGTGACTGCTGAACTTCGTAACCTTCTTCAGCGCTATGACTTCAAATCACTATCATGATTATTTCAAACTAGGGCTGCGTGATTAATCGAAAAAGTGTCAAAACCGACATTTGGAACTTCTGTCTGACTTTATCTAGCTCATGTTGTTTAATTCAGTTAATACTTTCCATAATGTGTGCATTCATAAAGTGTCCCATTAAAAAGACAAAAACAAACAAAAAAAAAATCGTCCAACAAATATTTGTCTGCGTTCACTCAAAGCTAAGATGGTGATATGGATGATACAAGTGCAAATACTGAGGCTCAGGTACATCCAAAACAAGTATGAAATAATTCTGATTTATAGTCATATAGTCATATCTACCAGCCCTATTTTGTATATTTTGTAATTGTATCAAAATTGTATTACTTATTTTATATGCTTCTTTTTTTCTTCTTTTTTACACTGTCCTTGGGCTTCTCTGACAAGGTTTTCACTGTCAATTTGCTGAACTATCAAAGCTATTTTTTTGTCTAATGAAGGAGCACATATCTTTGTGATTTGAAAATCATTTTAGGAAACAGATGAACTACTTGTGGCTCTTTATTGAATATTGGTCTGTGTGGGCATTTGACTTGGTTTTGTTCCGTGTCATCTTCACTGAAGCCAAAATGTGCCTTGGACATACTTTTTAGGTATAAACTGCTTGGGTGTTTTTTTTTTTTTTTTTAAAGAATGGGGCAATTGAAGTGTTTTGCCACTTACCCAGCATTCCACCAGCCACCAGGATGTCGAACAGAGTCTCAGCATAGCGTCGGTAGTCAAGTTTGGCACCAGAGGCATCAAGGAACTTAGCGACAGCTTCCAAGTCAGTGCCAGTTTGATTCAGACCTTGTACAATACTTTCCTGAAACTGGGAAGGGTCAAACCTCTCCTTTTCATCTGTTAAAAAGATACATATTCCCTTCAGTTTATCCCTGCCACTTACTAACAGATTCAAATATCCTTTTTTTTTTTGCAGAGGGTAAGTTGTATACGCCAACACATTTATGAGAGGTTGTTGCGTGAGCTTCGTCTTCAGTGGCAGTGAAGAAACAGTGCTCATTTATTTGGCACACAATAGTTTTGGACCAGATACCTATCTTTCGTATGCGAAGAGGCAATTAAAATGTGTTGAATATTTAGACAGTGATCAAATGGGCCCAGTCTTCAGTGATTAAGTCTTACAATCATATTTCTGTATTGCATAAGCATGTAATAGGTGAGGTGTTTCTCATGGAAGGTGATGATTATCTTAGTTTATCTATCTTATGATGATCCAAACAAAAAACTCAGTTCTGGTGAGTAGAACTGTGTGATTGTTGCCTTAACGCTTCTTACCTCTTTTTCGGGTTTTAAAACGCTGGCCTGTTAGCGTAGGCTTCTGCTGCCTTTGATTACTCATAAAAACACTCTGAAAAACAAAGGGAACATGAAATATGAGCAGGTTTAAGGCACTGAAATGAAAATCACTTTTCCATCCTCTGTACTCTGTATCTATGAAAGACTGAGAAACTGCACTGTAAGGAAATGCACATGGCTGAAAACAGCTACTCCCACCACCCCTTCGTTTTATTTAGGAGGTAAGGACTTAGTGACCAAAGATATTGTAAGGTTAAGTAATTTTATATTGGAATTAATATATATAGATGAGAGAGAGAGATTGATATATGTAATAGAAACAAACATGCGATCGAGACTGGATAAAGCAGAATGAATGTGTATATAATCACACATGCAGTCAGATAAAACAAGCCAGGGACATGTAATGGCTCCTGGCTGCAGTTAACTTTACAATCCGAGGTGACTAACATTTTCATTACTGTAAACGTCACTTCTTGTTAAATGGGACCTGGCGTATTCACAGCCAATAACTTGGACGTCTTTACATCAGTACGCATTGTTATGACGCGAAACGACACGACGTTAGTTCACGATACATATTTTCTTAACTACTGACTTAACAAGAACTGACAAAATTACACGAGACTGTGATTTGAGAGTAAAGGTTTTGAAGGCAGCCCTGAGCTCTGACTTCCGACTACACCTGGTAGCGTTCAGACCGCTCCGGCTTGATTTATTTTCATGACGCAGTGACACAAATAAGCTTAAATATATGACCATGCGCTCGGTTACATCAGCCAAAAACTAACTGCGACTCACCGAAAACCTCTTTATGAGCAAAAACAGTCCGTGAAATAAAAACTAACACCGCCGGACTCCAGTATCCGCTAGATCAAGGGACAAGGAAATTGCAGAGACAACAGCGCATGCGCGGTAACACCAACTCTATCTATCTGGGTCACCACACTTGTGTGGGGAGAGCAGAGTTCATGGACTGTCAAAAACTGGGGAAATCTTATCTGTGTGAAATAGCCGTGGTCAATTCACCAGCTAGTATACTATTTAATACAATACAGTTGCATGTCTACTCTGTCTGTTATGCAAGGTGGACTAATATAACGACAATACTTGTAATTACCCCCCTCTGCGTACTCTTTTGAAGTCATTTAGATAACGAGATAATTAATAGAAGGAATAAGAAAAACTAGAACGCCGTCAGTTTCCTGGTCGTTAGAAACATGTTTTAATACCCTCTATTAAAACACAAAATGGCCCCACAGTTAGCATGATTACTCTAAATAGCACGTCGTTGCTATTTAGACTGAAGACACAGGAGGGGGGTGTTGTGCTGCCGGGTGGTTGGTGTATCTGTCTGTGGGATGAAGAGAAAGCCTTAATGCTGCGTTACGGTTCACCTCGTAAATCTCTAATTCCAGGAACTTCTTTGAACATGTTTGGTCACATATTGCTTTCTTTTAGCCAAGGGCAGAGGTTTGGCCTAATAGTTCTAGTTAATTGCATTTGAGTATTTAAAGTGCATTACTTCCACCGCACAACAACTATCTATTCATTCATTTTCCACAGTAAATGTCGCATAAGAGAAACACACCCTCATAAAAAGCATGAGTGTAAAATATCCAGTCGTGTTGCCCGAATGCTTCTATAAATAGTAGGAAGTGGCTGGTGTTTGGTAGCCTACATACTTGGCGCGGCCGGGCTTTTGGAAAAGTGTCGTGTTGGCATAATATCACCACGGCTGAATTCACGAAGAGCGCTTCTTGTGGACAAAAACAATGAAATACAACCATTCCCACCACACGTGAAGGCATCACAGCCCATTCCACCCCCCTCCCGCACTGGAGGTGATTAGGGGACGCTGGACGAGCCCAGTGACGCCGCTCCAGCCGCTCCCTACGCCCGGCGGACCTTCAGCCTCCAGTCCACCCAGAGCTCCATTCAAAGTGCTGAGATTCGGATGAGAGCCACGTCCAGCTTCATCCAGCACAGCAGACACGAGTCAGAGTAAAGGCAGTGGGGAAGGGCTTCAGGAGCCACTCCAAACTTGGAGAATCACCTCTGGGATCCTACTTTTGTCCGTAGAGTGGATTTAGGACGAGAGGGAGCGAGTCTTGCTGAAATAAAGAGGCAAGTTTGACATCTTCTCTTTCTTGGCTTGATGCTGAAAATGTTACAACTGCGGGTCCTTTCTTTCTGCACGGGTCCGTTTTGATCCACTGTTGCACTCGCGGCAACTTTTTCTCAAAAGTTAACTTTGCATTAGACCGTCTGCTTCGCAACTCATTCATTCCTCCTCACCTCGAGCAGGAGGGGAGGGGGGGTTGGGATTTCTTGTTTATCTTTCTTTTTCTTTGTGAACGAGTTGTTGCGGTCGGGGGACAAAATTGGCAGGGCAGATTATGTTTTTCGAGTTCAGTTTGGTCGTTTGTATCTGTCTCAATCCAAACCAAAGCTCATTAAGCAACGTGAATAAAAAGTGTGATCGCTAATTGCCTACATCTGAGGGCTGAAGCACCATCTTTGTCATTCAGGAGTCAAACCCCTGCAGACCACGGCGCAGAGGACAGTGGCAGATGCTCTCAAACTCTTTGCGACTTCAGTCTTTGCACATGCTGCGGTTATATCTGGCGCTGGTGTACAGCCAAAGCAGGAAATAATAACTGCAAATATTAGTTTCATCAACTATTCCTATCATGAAGGGGGGGTAGAAACCCTGCTCTCCACTTTGGTGTCACTCAAAGTAAGACAGCCCCCCTTCATTAAAATTATATCCTTGAATTATCTACACTATGACTTGGATCCGTACATAAAAAAAGATCAGTGTCAGCCGTAAAAGTGCTAAACTAACTGTAGGTGCTCAAGGTCCAGCACTCCCCTGAGCTCATAATGGGGCTGACTGGAATACATTACTGCATGAATAAAACTATTCACGTCTCTGAGAAACATCCCAAATTTCCCCGTTGACAAAGTTGAGCTGTGCTTTCTTTTTGCTGGGGTCCCCCTGTGGGATCCAGTCTGGACTCAAACAAAGAGGGGGATACCATTTAGGGAAGAAAGCTTTGGCTCCTTTTAGAGAAGAAGAAAAAAAATAAAGAAATAAAGAAAAGCTACCAATATTAAATACACTGCTATTACATTTGATAAAAGGATGGATAAGACCACTGCATATCATTACACCTTTGGAAGAAATATGTGGAATGCCATGAAATGTATTTTAGGATGATTGATTTTATCATTGGTGATACAGCATGTAAAGTGTTGATGCATAAATTACACAGGACTGCATTTCTAACTGATTTCAGATGAGTCATGACTTAGAGAAACTGCTGCTTGTACTTTACTGAGTCTAAGCATGAATTAGTCATTGACTTAACTCCCCCCCCCAGACAATTAACCTTTATAGTCAAAAAATGTTCATGTTTCAGAAGTACATTACCATAACTGATCCAAAACATGAATTTGTGGCTTGATTGCCTCGCAATGTCAGATTGTTACTGATATTACTGCATTGAACCCTGCAGCATTTGTGAATGTGAACATCCCAAGAGGATCAGATAAGAACTTTTCTTTTTTTTTTCTTTTTTTTTTTTTTTTCAGAGATTGTGTCTCTCTTTTCGTGGTTTTCCACAAATATGTCCCGCCTCTGTTGGCCAGAGTATCAGTTGGGAAACCAGATGGGAACTTTATTACCCGCACTGATCAAACAAACAGTGATGTAAGATGACTGTGAAAGGTAGTGTGTGGTAAGCCTTCAGAGTTACAGAGAGACTCCTGGAAAAAGTAACAACCATTTAGCTCAGACTTGGATGATGGCAGTGTGTGGGACTGTTGGCCGTTCTAGTGGCTCGTTGGCCAGTGTGTTTTAAGTTGCAACTGTATTTTCTAATGTGCCAAAAGCCTCTTCATGAACAACCTGGGTTGAGCTGCTATGGTCTAATGTGGTGTGTATAGAGGACCAAAGTCCCTTAGCCAGTGCCATGGTGATGAATGGTGTTTGCACTTGTCTGCCTGTGCAGCTTAGTGTAGTGAGGCGTGTGTTAGCCCTGCATCAACATAGACTGACGGGGGCACACATATGCATTAATTACTTACTTAATTACTTTTACAATAAGCAGATCTTTATCGTGATTAGTTTTTCCTGCAGTTTTATGTGTCTTTTGTGTTGAAATGGTAAAATTCAAAGATGGTCTCTAAATTCACCATCTTAACAAAGACCTTTTTCCTGCGTTACTTGACTCAAAACATTTTCCACCCTCTCAACTTAACTGCTTACACTTCATCTCCCCGAGTGGCTGGTGTAATAATGCTGTACATTTTGACTGAGCTCACTGTTACTTTATTCGGTCCAGTACAGCTGCTTTCTCCATTCACTTATGTGAAACCAAGCCAGGCCAAGTGTTTGACTGCCTGTTGTGCAGACAGTGCTGAGGCTAGAACTTTTGAGTGTATTCATGTTATAGTAAGAAATATTGCTACCTTTGGTACTCGTGTGCATTTATTAAAAAGTCAACAAGTGGTGTCACTTTAGAGCTGTTGTTACTGGTGGTGCAACAATATGAATGAAAAGTGATGATCACATAAATTGTGAGGAAAAAAAAAACATGCTTTATGTTGTGTAGCTAATGGAATATTATTTCACAGTGTGAAAATGTCTCTTACTCTGCAACGTTAGCTTCCACATGTCTTGTGATTCAATTTAAAATCATCAGCAAAGGCTTTTAGCCATCATCCGGTCTGCCCATTGGGTATGTCACTCTTGTGTGTTTAATGGACCTCTTACAGATTGGACATAATACATAGAAATTAAAGCCCCTGAAATCATGATGCTATTGCATATTCATAATAAAATAATCATCCACCAAAGCGTAGGTGTAGGTCATAAAATTAGATTCCATTTAGCTTATTAGCTTAGCTTAGCTTATTCATGGTCCTGCTACTGTGTATGTTGACTCACTTGAATTAAACAAGGCCTTGGCTTTATTCAAACTGCACCATTTGTATGGCTAATTCAGTTCATGCCAGTGAATTTGCCATGGTGGGTAGATTCACGTGTGGAGGCTAACTAAATGTATCAGAATTTTTCACATGAAGCTCAACCTGGGGTAAGTTTGACCTGTGAATTTGTGCTATTGACTGAGGCTGAGCTGACGGAAGGACTGAAGGAAAATGGTGAGAAAGTCATTGCAGCTTATTAGCTCCTGCGCACCTCCCACTTTTGTTTAACTTCTTTTATCGGAGTATAAACGAGTAAAGAGAGTAATGGTTTTCAGACAATTAGAAGTCAGGGTCGAAGCTAAAAAGAGGTGTTCTGTTTGCAACCTAGGCGAGCTAACCAACTTGCTAACTGACAATTAGTTAGCTTATTAGCCCTGTTAGCTTTAGTTCTACACATTGTTATTTAACAAAATGGTGTATAGTGGTGAATAAATGTCAGGAGGAGTAAGCATCACATGAACACAGAAAGTGGAATGAAGCTCTGGGACCTATTGTGAAGAACCAGAGCTAAACCAGCTGGATAGTGTGTTAGTGGTTAGCTTGTTAGCAGACTTTTTAGATCGTGTTGTAGCTCTACCTTTTACTCCTTTTAAGAAGCTGAAGAAAATATGTTGTCAGGGTCTTTAAAGCTAACATATCAGGCAGTTATTCCTATTGGTCATCTGGTCTCTTTTCATGAAGATTGTATTTACTTAGTGGCTTGATTGTAGTTTTTTTTTTTTTTTTTTTTTTTTTTTTGTCATCTTGACTTCTAGCTGCAGGTTCATGTATTGGATATCTATCAGTCTTGATGTGTCCTTGCTGCTTGAGTTGTATTGTAAATAATGAGCAGTGTTTGTTTGGATTCCAGGTTTATGTGTAACTAGACTAGAATTGTGTGGCATCAACACACAACTTGCCCCACACACTAGTGAGCTAATGAAGGACGATTTGTGTGATCCAAGCCTTACCTTAGTGTCTAAGTTTCAAGCCATCAAATGTGTGCAGTTTCAGAAGAAGACAGAAATCATCAGTTCAGTTATTAAGTGCAAGATGTTCAAAAAATGCTCTCAGTTTGTTCTGTCTGTTGTGTGCGCCAGCAAGTGATGTGACTGCCAGTTTTTTCGTGTGCCAGCCTTTGCTCACGCTCACTCACACAGATCTGCACCTGGAGCGATGTTGAGGACTCTGGATTCCAGGTCACTTTCCCAGGCAGCTGCTAGCTCTCTGCCCCTCTAAACCTCTGTCCTGGCCTGCTCTTTGGCACAGCCCCATGGCCTGCTGCTGCTCCATTAGGGAGGGCTTTAATCTCCATCATTGCCAGCAGCCTGTGATGTTGTGACTCTTCTGCCCTGTGACAATGCCAGTCTGATCTGATGGGGAATTTACAGACTATTACACTGCATAATAGATTTTATCATCACTTGTTTGCACATAGAAGCCTCAGTCTTCTGAAACAGCCGCTCCCAAGGTAGAATGACACCAATCATCTCTCAGTGTAGCTCACACAATGCCCATTTGCTTTCCCACAGACCACATGTCATTGTTGGCTGCCAGCTTGCTTTGTTGACTATGATGAACATTCTGACCATTTCGAAATTGCTAATCACTCTGAGCTGTTTTATTTTTAATCAAATACATGCATCCCAACAAATAGCAGCTGGTTTATTGGCTCGTTCCCCACTTATGCATTGCACATATTTTTCCATGTCAGTGCTTGCATGGCTGTTGACCTTTGGTTGAGTAACTTTCCTTCTTGCTAAAGGACAAAAAGGAACATGTAGCCTCAGTCTAGGGCCTGTAAATAATATATGTACATTTAATGGTGATGTTTTTTTTGTTTTTTTTTCTTTTGTAATTTTTTTTTCTAATGGCTGGATCTTGCTGGAAAATATAGGTCAATGTCAGCAGCACGAAGCAAATCATGTATCATAATATTGCTGGTGACATGCATTGACATCCTGGGTCCAGTCCAACCATCAGTAATAGACTCAAGATGATGAAAAACTCACTCACTTGTTTTTCTGTTAGCTTAGTAACTTGGCTCATCTGAACACAACACTCCAATCTGTGATCAAATTCCAATATCATATTCAATCAGGTGATTTGTTCTGAATGTCATATGTAGGATTAAAATAGTGACCCAGTAGTGACCTTCTCACATTCAGTGTTCTCCATATGATCTGGTTGGGTTGCTGCATATTCTGTGATACCGATGGCAGGGTGGTGGGGAAGCTGCTCAGTTGAGCGCCAGTGGCAGGTAGTATCATTGCCATTATTCATGACCTATCAGCAAGATAGCAAACACTGGTAATCTTCAAAAACTGATTGTTAAGGAATTGCATCAGAACATTGTCCAGTATACCATTACATGCATCCACCAATCTTCAAAGTGCAGTTAAGTCTCATTCAGCTCAAGCCATATGAAAGTCATTTTGTTGTTCTTAACACAATCTGTCTTCAATTCTTCTTCATTTGTCACTTTAAGTCAGCATTTAATGAATCAGATTTAAAGAATGTGTAAACCACTTGACTCGCACATGGCCTCTGTGCGATTCAGTTTTGGAGAGCACACTCATTTAAGGTGACATGCCTCCAGACCGAGGGCATTTGGCCATACGTTTTGCCACATCACTGATTTATGAGATTTAGATTTGAGATTAATAACATTTAAACCATGTGGCCATGTGCAATGCTTGCCTCCTAAACATCCATCACAGAGATTGATTAAATCTCTCTGATGCATTTTGCATCAGAGAGATTGATAAAGCAGAACGTTTCTAATCCAGTTTCTGAGTAATTTGCCTTAGGTTCATACTAGGGTCATTTTGATTTAGACTGATAAAAATAGTCTATTTTGTTTAAATCTAAATCCACAATAAAAGGTTTGGAGTATTTTGTGAGAAACAAAAATCTGTGTTTTTAACGTTTACCAATACTGACTCGTTGTATTCCCCATCTCTCTGCCACTCAGCAGTGAGGATAATCCCCAGAGTTTAATCAAGGCTACCAGGTTTTCTCTCAGTCTCCCACTTTTGGATCCAGTACACTTAGCAGCAGGCAGCAACTTATTAATGGGACAGTGTCATTGGCTGCCTGGAAGCCAGTTCCAAATCTGGGGTAGTAGGTTATCAGCAGAGGAGCTAAGGGCAGCCAACATCCAGGCCGTAGACAGATGCAATATGTTGTTGGTCAGAATGGCAAAGGCAGTCAGGCGACATAGACACTACTGTTCTCCCCCAGGCTTCAGCATCTGTTTTCTGTTTAAACTCTTGTCTGGTCATACCAGAGACTAGACTCAGCACTGTCAGTGTTGCATGTCTATGCACTTACTGTCAGGCAGTAAGTTTGCAGTAGCTGGGTTGTTAATGGGGTTGTGTTTTGAAAGAAATTCAGCCATGACCTCATCTGCTAGGACTAGTTGTGACTGGCCAGTGAGGTCAGTCCTGGAACACATACGCAGCATGCTCTCATCTGCACCCCAATGTCCATAGTGACTCACCGGGTTTGTCCCGGGGTGCCAGATGACCAGTCCAACCCCTTTGGTTAGTTACTTTTTTGGAATTACCTGACCAAAAATGGCTGTGATGATAAAAACATCATCTGATGCTCTGGTCAGCGATTAAGCAGTTGTATAAATGTTACTTTATTCATATACAGCATATCTTATCAGAGAAAAGTTTTAATTTCCATTGTGTGGTGGGTGTTCTACCACATAATTATGAATGGAAAGGAGCTTTCGAGACTCCATCTTGAATTAATATGTAATATAAACTTAGTGGCACTATGAGAGATGCCATTGATTGTAAAATGTGGGAAGCAACCAAACTGACATTCAATTTAATGGAAACACAACAATGATAATTAAAAAAATGTTCAGTGCTCTCAGAGCAACAAAAACATCTGGAATGTTGTAGCAAAACAGCAGCATGATGAAGCTTTAGTGAAAAGATGACATATGGCATGAGACCACAGAGGTGATTGCTGTTTCATCAGTGACCTCAGTGACCGTGTTTAAAGGAAATAACTGCATTGCATAGCAGACAGCCAAAACAGCTGGTAGACATGAGCCTTCACAGGGAAGGTTCTGGCACAGTGCCATCAGACCAACACACTGCAGCAGTCAGTGGGCACAGTGTAACAGAGCTCAGTAGACTATGGCCCGACAAGTAAGCAAATATTTCTCCCTCTGCTTAGTACATCCATCTGAGTCACGATCAAGCTCTTGGCAACTTTGTAGTATTAAAGTCATTTAAAATGTCTTAATTGCAAATGTCCATAAATCATTTTTGCAACATTCCTCCTCATCCTTTAAAAGCTTTGTGGGAGTCAGTGGCTTTGGAACTTGTGTGTTGCCTCCGACTAAGAGCCTGGTAGCTTCTTTATAGGCCAATAATATTGTGCCCTGCAGGGGAACAGAGGCCAGAGAAAAAGTGAAATGAAAGCCTACACCGGGAATCTATTTTTTCAGGAATGTCATGCTGTTCTTAGGTTGCCACTAAAAGCTTGTCTGATAGCTGATTGAGAAATATGCCTTTGAAACAAAGTGAAGGTTTTCTTCTTAAATGTTGGAGCTTTCCTGTTCTGACAGTCCACTGACTGTTCACATCACATAATGTATCATCTACTGCTCTGCTGTTTGACCCCAGGCTGTATGTTTTGACTATATCCACTTATTATGTATAAAACATTTGTGAGGTGAATCTAGGCAGAAGATGTGAGTGTTAGACATCAATTCTTATTCAGAAAGAGAATGAAAAACATCAAAGTGTATTACAAATATGTAGCCTTGCAATATTTTCATTTGGTGCAAACAAGTGTCTGTTTCTAGCTTTGAGAGACATCTGTACTACAAGAGCAGTGAACAACAGTGGACTACATGGCCTCATCCACTGGCCTGGTGTGGACAGTCTGTCACAACAGCAGACGTTTGGTTTTTGCTGCAACAAATCCCTGTGTCAAGGCCCTGAATGTAGCCTAGGCCCCTCTTTTATCTCTAGCCCTATACCATTGGGATTACTGCCCCAAAGGAGATGGGAGGCAACACTAGACTGAAAACTGCCACCCCCAGCACTGTTTTTGTGATGGTGCACTCCAGCCCAGATCCTCCACTGCCCCCAAATATTACATCGCTGCAACAAGCAAGTCAAGCAACAGAAACCTATGAAGCTGTGTTTTACTGTTTTTGGGGAGGGGCATTTCTTTGACTTAAGATGTCCTAAAACAGGAGCCAGTTGCAGCTGCGCTGACACTCAAAGGTCAAGAGCAAAGTTCCTCAGTTATGTAATTGCCTATGGGCCAATCTCACATGCCAAAGCAAAAGATTGAAGAGCCAATGAAAAGGCCCTGGTCTTCCCCCTGGAGTCAAACTGCTGCTGTACAAACATGTCCACCCCAAAGTTTATTTGTATTGGCTAAGTTTAGGACTGTTTATTTTCTGATCAGAGACTACGTCTTAAGAAACTTTGCTAGAGACCTCACAAATAATGGACAACAAGCGTAAAATAACGGCCTACTGGTTGAAATAAAGCAATGCATTACTTCGAGCAGTGTTTGTGGGTATCCTCGGGTCTTACAAACAAGTTGACTATATTCCTCACAAGGCATATGCAAATCTGGGAAAATAAAACCAATTTTGAATTCTGTATTATTTATATCTGCATTTGCGTTGTTGGCAGTTTTCTTTCTCACTGACTGTTCTGGCTCATTGTGACACGATAAAAACAAACGGGGGCCGATAAACATGTCTCTCTGTAGCTGTAGTGCTGTGAGCCAAAACCTCCACAGGATACATTTTTAATTTGCAATATGTGTGATGTATCTCTTCCTTCCAATATTTTTCTGTGCAGGGGGGGACACCTGCAGCCAAAATGGAGGTGAAGACGTCACTTCTGGACAACATGATTGGGGTGGGCGACATGGTCCTCCTAGAGCCGCTGTCTGAAGACTCATTCCTTGAAAACCTGAAGAAACGCTTTGACCACAATGAGATCTATGTAAGTCCACCATCTTATATTCAAATGAAAAATGTAATAATGTAACTGAATATGGTTTGAGTGGCAGTGTAACTTGACTCAATGTGCTCTAAGAAGAATGGCATAGTGACTCATCTGCCTCCAGTTGCTGTTATTGTTGGCTTCACCAAGGAAATATGCACATACATTTTTTCATATTGTTCCTCCATTACCTCAGTCATTTTAGTCTTGGCTACAGAGGTGGCGCAGATACAGAGACCACAGTAACCAGCCAATCAGTAAATCACATCACCAGTGAATGTAGACAATGCCTTTAAATGAGGCATGAAATCCTGAGCTCAGGGACAAGGAGAGGCTGGCCGCCTGGCCAGGCTGTATATCTAGAGAAAAGGGGAGGTTGTTAAGCTATCGTTCCTGCATCAGACAATTGGTTCTGGGTTTAGTGCTGTGGCAGTCCACGACTCTTCTGCTCTGCAGGTCGGCTGCTGTAGATGCCAGCCGAGATGATTACAGCTCTGCTTCGGCTGCTGTTGGCTCACAGGGCCCAAGGGATGATGTCACCTCATATAGCAATGATTGCCTTAGTGGTGGTCTAGATATTTTGCTGAGATGCAGCCCACATCCTGCTGAGGATTTGGAATGGTGTTTTTACTTTTTAGATGCCCTCAGAGCTTTTTATTTCCTGTCTGTGTGTTTCCTGACCTAAATGTCGCAGAATATTTTAACACGCAAAGTCATGCTTTTTAATACAATTTGAGTAATATTTGTTCCTCTGTGAGATGTTCTGTTTACATTGGTGAAAAATCTTCTGATGCTCCCCTTTAATTTTAGTAAAAACTGCACATAAAATGAAAGTAAAAGAAAATAACATTTTTGGAAAGGTAAATAACATGTTTCTGGGTCCATAACGGGAGCTTTTTTGGTGGCATAAACTGCACATCAAGATTGATGACCAAGAGAAGCTCTGAATCCTATACTTATCCAATAAATCTGTGGCGTACAATCCTTGCATGTGAATGGATTTTTCCCTCTGTGGCATCATTCCTTACAAATGGCCCCAACCCCCATCCCCAAACTATCATATGACAGCTCACTGCAGAAGAAACATGGCTTTGTTTTTTTTCAGAGGGACAGCGCATCATGTATCCAATAACTTAAGTGGAAAATCAAAGGGAATGAAAATCGCCTTGGTAAATGCTTGTCCCACTGAGCAAGAGGAATTACAGAGAACATCAGTGTTTCTAAAAGTTTATCTAGTCCCCCTCCCCCACCGCACCCACATGCTTTGCATAATCAGATATATTTCCTTTTCTTTTCACACCAAAACTGTGGCAGGATGATCAGTGTCATCTCATTAATTGTCATTGACATTCTCTCAGACTTGTAATTAGCAGATGTACTAATGTGTTAGACAGTAACCATCTCCCAGTAACTGTCTTTTTTTTTTTCATGGCTTTTCATAATGGATCAAATCAAGAGATCCTGGTGTGTGTGTGTGTGTGTGTGTGTGTGTGTGTGTGTAATTCATCATGACTTCATGACTCTAACTGACTTGTCACATCCAAATTCGTTTTCACTTGATGAGCAGTTCTTAATAGGCAGACGGATTAATAGTGTTGTTGTCTTGCACTCATTGCACTGTTGTCTTGAACTCATTGTGGATTTAATACTTTAAAAGCTGAGTGACAAAGAGAAAAAACATGGATGAATCAATGTGTGCAATCCAAGCAGCTGATGTAACAGATGTTGTTTTCTAACAAGCAGGAGTGCAGGTGTAGGGATGCAAAAGAAAGAGAAACGTGGAGCAGCGTGCATGGTGGCTATGTATGGTATCGGTCTGTGCCAATGAGACATGACACCCCATTCAATTTTAACTTTTAACTTTAGCAACAATGCCACCTGAACCTTTTTACTGCAGAGGAGGAGGTCATTGCTGAGAGACCTTCATAACAAAAGAGAGCTGCACAATACTACTAGCAGACAGGTGACAAATGAAAAAAACAAAATAAATATATAAAGAGGGGTTTTGACCCCATCAGACCACAGCAGCACACAGTTTCACTTTTTTTTTTCTCGCTCCAAGTCTGAAAGAAAATTGCATGGTATTTGGTAGCAAAAGGTTAATATGCATCAAAGTAATTTTTTTTAAAAATATTTTTGGTCATACACTATTTGCTTTGGATTTGATTTTGAGAGAAAAAAAGTGTTAAAAGGCCTCAATTTGTAGTTGTTTGAAACTTTTCAACACTAATTTCGTTTTATTTTTGTCGGAGGATTCATGGTTTTCCTGATGATCTGCATCTGCTTTCTTCCTTTGGTCAAGAGAATGCTCCATTAACACATGATATTTTGTTTACATTGCACACACTCTTTCCCTTTGTACCCGTCCACTGCACTTGAAAAGGCCCCACTCTTGCCTCCGGTGTGTTATTGAACGAGAGGCTGTGGGAGGTTGTGGTGTTGCCACGGGGGAAGGCCATGCTCCACTCACTCTGGAGTGGGTTATGCAACAGCCATTACCATGGAAAGCAAAGAAAATGTTTCAGGTTGATGTTTGAAAGTGCTATCTGGGCTCTGTTTTGAGCGTAGGAGGAGGATAAAGATGATTGCTGGTTACATTCGCTTTCAAAAATATCTGACAAGTGTTATCTGCTGAACTGAACCTGTGTGATTGTTACATAAAGGTGGTCTTTTATATGAAAATGAGAAATGGAGAAAGCAGCATTTTAAATGTTCACAATTTTTTTTTTTTTTTTTGATTAACCGACAAGTTCGATATCTTACACTTTTATTACATATTGTGTAAAAGATGATGATGCAACAGTCTCTTTTTATTGAGATATAGTTTTGTTGGAATTGATTCTTTTATAAGACAGTTTTAGGTGTTTTTGTTTACACCAAATGCTAATTTCAGGCCTGTATCGGCATGGCAGCATAAATTCAAGCACACACGTAAACACACACTTACTAAAATCCTCTTTTACCACCATGACCTTTTTGCACTCTGTGTTTACTGCCCTTTTACATGTCTTCAGTTTCACTTCATTGCGTGCCTCAACAATGCATTAGGAATACCCAGCTGAGAGAAGCTGACAGCAGCAAAATTCCTACACATCAATTAGTGCGAAGATGGACAGAAGGGAGGAGAAAGTTGTGTGTAAAACTGAGAAAATGCCAAGTGGATTTGCACTCACTGTTCCTTCTTTTGTTCTTCCTCCCTCCCAGACATACATCGGCAGTGTGGTGATCTCCATGAACCCATACAGGTCCCTGCCCATCTACACACCTGAAAAAGTGGAGGAGTATCGCAACAGAAACTTCTATGAACTTAGTCCACACATGTGAGTTCACCTCCCAGGTCGTCTCCAAAACCACCTTTAGCCTTAAACTGGGATATGTATGCTCTGCGTGAGGCTCAAGGTTTTAAATTTGATTTTTCATGTAAAAAATCTTTCTTTGTTACTTTATCAAAGAACCGGTGAGGATGATGCTGAACAAGAGTGTTTTTCAAGGAACTATTAATTTGTATATGTTGAGTAGGAGCTGTCATGTGCTCTTCTGCGAATGCAGTGTATTGCAAACCTCTAAGTATTGTCATTGTGGACCCAGTGACTAATGTGGATGGCTAGGGGCGGACGGAGATCAGAGGGACACTAGCTCTTGTGTGGAGAGTCTGTCTGCAGCTTCTGCCGGCCATTCGGCACCGTGGCGTGCCATCTGTCCACTGGCAACATTAAGTCAGCATTTCTGTGAGGCTGCCAAGATAAAACAAAGCCCAGCACTCGTCAATTAGCCTGCTGTGTCTCTAGGCTGCAGCAAAACCCCTCAGAGACACAGACTGAAAGAGCGAGAGTGCCCTTCTCCCAGAACAGACATACTCCCTGCAGACAAAAGCAAGCTCCTTGGCACTACTTTACAGCCAGCTATACACAACTGACATGACACAGTTTCACAGTTTTGCACCTTTTTCCTCCCTCCCTTTTTGTTTTTCAGTTCTTCTATCTTTGATTAACTGGTAAGGACTCCAGGTGCAGGCTATGAGTCTTTCTCATGGTTAGTTATTCAGTTTGATGAGACTGTCCTAATTTACCTGCTGAGTGACTTTAATCATCCACAACAGTAAACACAACTCAAAGACCAGCTGCTCTTAAACAGAAGAGAATAAAGTATTCCAGCTTTCATTGTTTTCTTGTTGCCGACCAATTATTCACTTCTGCTCTCCTCTATTTTGAGTGGTTGTATTGAACTGGCATTTATATGGATTATCAGTTTGGGCTTGTGTTGTTGTTTGGGAATAGGCATTTTTTTTATTGTTTTTAACTGCATTTCCACAAGATAATTAGGGCAGTTAGCCGACTATTTGTCTTTGCAAGATCATTTTCATACCATACTGATACGAGTTGAAACCAGTGCCTGGTGTTAAAAGGCAATTTATGTAAAGCACAAAGTATTTGTTTGAGATACAATATGCAAAAATGCTGCTATGGTCCTTTTAACCTGTAAAACGATACACAACCTGCTTATTTCTGTGTAGTCAAACAGGTACAGTGTAGTGTAGTCAAAGACGTACAGTATTTCCACTGTTCAATCTCTCAAAGTTTCTGCATCTCTAGTGATGGATGAAAAAGAAATTCCATCTGCTGAGTAAAATGTACTTCCTCTTAACATGTTAAACATCACCTTATCATTAGTCTTTAAGTAAAGAAGATTAAGTCCTGTTTAATAGGACAGGCTCTTATAGAGGACCTAAAATGCCAGTCAAAGGCAGATTGTTTCAACATGCTACATAAATTCATCTTAATCCCCCAGTCTGACCATCTGGACCAAGCTTTGTGGCTTTGAATTCTGAAGTAATGTTAAACCCCAAGTCTGGTCAAACGCTTCAGCCCCGCTTTACATTATACTGTCATCATACCACCATGCTATTTATTTTTATTTTATTTATTTAACAGCCTATATTAGTTTCACTGTTTTTTACCAAAAAATTAGTAGCACATCAGCAATTAGATCTGCGTTCTTAATTTTACTTGCAAAAAAATTATATACTACCAGGGAGACACAGACACATAGCTCCGTAACCACCCAGTTGACATGTTTCTTTCTTGATCGCCAGTAAATTAGTCACAAACACACTGAAGATAGACCATGTGTAAGTTGAATACAAACAGTAACACAACAAAAATACTTTGCGATAAGTTGCAAAGCTAACAAAGACATTGCAGGGCTAAAGAGAACATCTGGTAATAAAATATTTTCCAAAATTTATAAATTCCTTGAACAACAGACTGTGCCTTCCATATGCTGTGTACTTTTCATCCAGAGGCTAAAAATACATGCATGCATTTACTTTAGTAGGGTTTTCTCCACAGGGAAAGTGTAGTTTTTACACGTAATTTGAATTATTTGACTTTTTTAATATATTAAACAAATGGGAAAACTTGGATAGTTAGCAGTTTGGAAACATATTTGGATATTATAATTTGAATACATTTGACTTGAATGGTAATCAGAGCAGAGCGAGCACTCATCACTGCATGTGATTGTGATGCATGGTTTGTAATGCCTTTAACACAAAGCAACATTTTTAATTAATTTTTTTTTTTTAATGATTTCTTTCCCCCATGAAAATCTCAATTTTTCACTACATTAATTTGTATAAAGTCTAAACTTCAGGACAATAGAAACATTTCTGAGAGTTGATGCCAAACAAAAAAAATAGTCCCTGTCATGACCCCGTTTTTTGCATGACTGAGCCTCATGTGGCTGAGGGGCATTATTGTCACAGTGACCGGCCAGTGCTGAAGGGGATCAGTGTTGGGTGGCTTTAATTAAGGTAACAACAGGAGGTCCCAGGAATCATCCTCTTCCTGTCTTTGATCCTCATTAGACACTTCAACGTTATAAAACCAGCAGCTCAGAACAGGTTGCTTCAGGCAAGGCCCAAGTACCTCAGATTTAACGTAACCTGCCTGAAGATTCTGGGGTTGGCAAATGAGGAGCCATTGTCCTACTCTTGTGTGGGGAAACATATAAATCCTCTGTTATGTTAAAATTGTGGTTAACAGATGGTATCAACATACATCAGAGTGTAGTATTTTTATGATGTAGGGCTGAGAAGTAAGGCTAAAAGTCTGTATCATTTCAGATGGTTTAAGAAACTGATGTTTAAAATGTTACAATATGTTTCATATTGTGTACAAAGCATAGTTAGTATTTAAACAGCAGACAAATGTGTTTTACAAACATTGAAAGCAGATAAAGTGATGGTGTAATGCTGTTGGAAGTGGACAAAATTAGCCTGAAGCTACTGGCTTGACTAATTTCTCACCTTACTGCCACTGCAGGGACACTTCAGAGTACAAATAACAAGGAACAGACAACTGTTCAAACCTTAACCCTCCCCACCTCTCTACATACACACACACACAGTAGAAATAACACTGCAGTGTTGATCAGCAGTCACCATTTAAGGTTTAAGATTTGTACACAACCTCCTTACTGACGGAAACACGTGAGACTGTCTCAAATCTGTTTTCTGTGACTTTGTTTTCTGACAACAGTGTGCTTACTTAGACAGTCCCTCTGTAAAAAGCCATGCACAAAATGTCAGCTGATGCTCCCCTCTGTCCACAGAACGCACAGCATGAAACATCATTTATTGTCCCATTCACAAAGTGGATCGTATGTTCAGATAAGATGTAAGAAATATTTTCGATGTTTCTGAAAGACATACATTTTTTTTTTTTTTTTTTTTTACAAAACATGTTGCTTTTGCTGTGTGTGTGTGTATGTGTGTGCGCGCACGCGTGTGTCCAAGTCTTTTCAGTCTTTTGTATGAGTAGCAGTGAATGTATGCAGGTGCTCATGTATTTCACACCTGCTCTTGTACTCCCCTGTGTGTCTGCATTACTTCAGCTGGCAGGAGAGCTGCAGCTGGTCCCCTATCTGTAAAGTTGCTCCTCGACTAATTGCCTGTTAAATTCCATTTTAATTATTGCTATTGCAGTTAACTGGTGGCCAATTCTCAGGTCAGAGAGCAGGATACAAAGCTTCAACAAATGTAGAAAAAGTCAGACGGCAGACATTTCCATCCTTTCAAGTGGATTTTACCAAAACTTGAAAATGCCAAAACAAAATGTGATTAAGGTGAATTTTCATTGTCTGATAGGACACAACACAACCAACACAATGACAGCAAACTTGCTTATAAATATAGACGGCAATCTCCACAATCACATTTGTGGAGATTGAGAAGGATGTATTATACCAGCAATTTTTAAAAATGATACCATAAAATTTGACCATAAAATCAGGCAAGTCCAACAATTTTACAGCATTGAACATTTTTGAGAAAATGAACCCCACCTGACTGTAAACCCAACTGGAGAGTTTATTTATATTACCACAGATCTGCCATTTCCACTTGTCCATCATTTCCTCTGTTGCCCAATTTAGCAAAACACTCTTTGCCCAGATGAGGCACCTCATAATTAACTGGCAGGTGTTTTCCTGCCGTCCTCACATATTAGAGATGAACTAATCAAAGACCTTTCTGCTTGCACAGCAGCACAACAGCACTGCAGATGGCCCTGTGTCGTCTTTTGTATGTTCCTAGGTGCCCAAGCCAGACACTGATTGAGGTGTGTGTGTGTGTGTGTGTGTGTGTGTGTGTGTGTGTGTGTGTGTGTGTGTGTGTGTGTGTGTGTGTGTGTGTGTGGGGGGGGG